>CATIUR010000001.1:330127249-330727249 GCA_949592205.1 Helichrysum umbraculigerum | reverse complement strand
CATCATTCCTCGGAGGATCCCTGATATTTCGGAATTATTGTTAAAGGCTCTTAGTATATAAATGAGGCTCGGATGATCACTTAGGTTAACAAATACTTGCTATTTTTCACCTGTAAACACTCACACACTCTGCTCTCATTCTCGTTCACGATCATTTCATCAACACTTAGCTAAAATCACACACTAATTCACCTAGCCGATCATCCTTGTGCTCTTAGTTTGTAATCAATTACTTTCATTTTTATAAGATTAACAAAGGCAATGATCGTTTGATCCTTCCCGAGGTTTTGTGCCGGCGATCAACCTTGATCAAGGGCTTTCCTCGTATATCATCGTGTCGACTTTATTTATTTGTCATTTATATTGCTTCTGTAGCATTCTGTTCACATTTTTTATCGTCAACATTGTCATTATCTTTAGTTTATACTCAAACTTTGATATTTAAACGTTTGTTCAACAAGGATCCACGCATTCAATCAATCTTTTTAACACAAAATATTGACTTACTAATAGAGATAATCGTGTAAAGGCGTAATTATCTTGATAGTAATTTTTACACCTGACCTCACAAACTAATTTTTGATCACTTAATTGCTTTTAGTAATTTTTGACCAAAACACCAGTCACTTTGAGCTCAGCTTCAGGATTTCCACCATAAACAAGGAACATATCTCTAGTAGCTCTCAGGTACTTGAGAATATTTTTCACAGCAGTCTAGTGACTTTCACCTGGATTCTGTTGAAAATGGCTGGCTATGTTCTATAAGAACGCCACATCAGGTCTAGTGCATCTAACCGCATACATAATAGATCCAAAAGCCGAAGCATAAGGAACTCTTTGCATACGCTCCACCTCAATAGGTGTAGAAGCACACTGTTTACTATTTAAGTCAAGTCTTTCTAACATTGGTACATTTTCACATTTAGAATTTTTCATCTTAAATCTCTTTAAGATCTTATCAATATAAGCACTTTGACTTAGTTTAATTAACCGCTTAGTTCTATCTCTATAGATCTTGATTCCAAGTATGAATGTTGATTCTCCAAGTCTTTCATAGCGAAACACTTTCCAAGGTAGGATTTTACATCTTTTAACTTTGGAATGTGATTTCCTTATGATCAATATGTCCACAACATATAAGACAAGGAAGTAACATTACTCCGTGTCGTCACTCCTATCGGTCGGTCGGATTTGACTCCGGTCGTTGTTCCAACAGCAACAGAAGTGGCAGACAGTGATTTATAAATTTATAAGAGCTGGGGCTCAAACTATAAGTACTACCTACCTTGGGAGCAAGCAGTAACTATAACTCGAGGTCATTCTTAAATCGGAGCGAATTGAAATGAAGCGAATCACCAAAGATTATGGTTGCTAATAGGATAGGGGTAGGTAGATAGATTTTGGATTGATTTGGTTTTCTAATTTTCCTAAGTGCAGTAAAGTAAATAACAGAGATAAGAGATAGGGAATAAGCAGACAGGTAGAGATGTGATTGCTGAAACTTGGATAATTAGGGTTTTGGGATGATGTTCATTATAAAATTGATTGGAGATTTACCAGATAAAGAGTAAACATACTTTCGGTGTAAACACTAGGATCCTACGTTCAGGTGAAACCCTAGAAACATATGTCACTGGAATCCTAGGTTATCATGATTCTGATCAGATCGGGCTGTTTTCAAACCCCCATGAACCTTTGCTTAACTAAGACAAAGTCACCCTAAATTTTCTAGGGATCAGGCATAAGGCAACAGACCGCAATTGTATTTACTGGCCTTTCTTAACACCTAATCGTCTATTTACTTTTATCATAGCAAATACTGATTGTATCCTGTGTATGTTAAACTATTGGTGTGATTAGGGTTTTGCATGTCTAGGTATATGATTGACACTACCCTGTATTGTTTCTATTGGAGCACATTCTTAACCATAGTAAATATAGACCCTCCTTTACATACAGGCGTTCATCCCTAGGAATAATCACGATGTACAGGGCAATTAGGCATTTCCACAGTGTTCCAAACCCTAGATGTACTAACGGTGTACTGGGCATTTAAGCATTTCCATAGTGTTCCAAATCTTTGGTGTACTAACGGTGTACAGTGCAACAAGCATTTCCACAGCTTTGATTCCTAGACCACAGTTCTAGAAGGGTCACTTCTAGGTAATTCACGATGAAACAATGCATGGCATTTCCTTAGCTTCCACGTATTTGTACTCCACACGAGGTGTTTCCAACGCTATACGAAGTACCGTGCCTTTTTAAAGGAAAGTTCATAGTTTCATACTGTAACTGGAGATAACTGTATATTCATAGTATTAGGGTTGATCAGATCCTATCCTAGGGCAACAGTCACGTGAAAGTCTGGAAAGGGTGATGAGAGACTAGATCTATATTCAGGATAAGCTTAACCATATACACAGCATAACAATTTCCAATCGTACAAATGAAATATTAATTTAACATCATCCCTACTCCTAATATCTACATTTCAACAATCACAATATTAAACTACTCTATAAACATGGCAATATGCAGAATACAAACTGAAATAACATAAAGCACAAGCATTATAACAGTAAGTAAAGTTTAGATATCACCGGGAATACAGCAGCGTAATACTGAGGATTACAAATAGTCTGAACTTGAAAAACTCATTACAACAAGATTACCAAGCTAAACCTTCCTCTAGACTCGAACCGTAAGCTCAATGTAACACCCAGTTCTCGGGTCTAGTAGTATTTAATATTTTCTGACTGTGAATTATTATTAAGTGTGTCAGAAAATAGGTGTGTTGTATTATTTGAAATAAATAGTGATAATAGTCGAATAATTTATTGTGACTAATAAATTATTGGTTGTTTTAATTTTATTTAGTTGACGGTAAAATAAAATAGTGTTCCCTCGCAAATGATTTTTAAGTTCCAGACAATGATAAGTACGGGGGACAAAACTAGTACACGTATTATCATTTATATGTGAAAAATCTCATATTTATCACCTAAAACATTCGAGAGAATTCGGGAGTGAGCGAGGGTTTGATCTAAACCCTAAACCTAATCAAAATCATCATCAATCACCAAATTCTTGTGAAATCATCTCTTCTTCTTCTTGATTTTTGGTACGGTTGAACTAAGAACACCATAGGGATGATTCTAAATTCTTGGAACAAGGTTTTTGGTGAAATTGAGGCTAGAGAATTGTGAATTAAGCTTCAAAAACGTGATTTGATCCTTCTATCATCATCATAAACAACTTGTAAGTGTTGATTTCTTGATTTCTTATAAACTTGAAAATGGGTTTTTGTGGAATTGATAGAATTAAGATGATTCATGTGGAATTGAGGTTGGAAATGATGATATAGTTGTTAATTGATGCTTATTCTATGATTATAACATATCCCTTAGTTGAGAATTGAAGAAATTGACTAAGTGTTCTTGAGGGTTGTGATGATCATAATGATTTTATGAGTTTGATGAATTAAATGATGGAATTAGTATGGTTTAGTAGTAAAAACACTTAATGGATAGGTAAGAAGTAAAATTATAAGTTAGTTGGTTGATTTTCCACTAAGCTCATAATTTGAGTTTTTGGTGATTGTTGAGGTTAGAGGTTAATAACTTTAGTAATGGATTAATGATGTTGATTAGTGATGAGTTGGTCAAGTTGAAGTTGAAAAGTGATTATCGTGATAACTAATCAAGATTTATTTGATAAATTGATGATATTGAAGGTGGATAATCTTGTTATATGGTTTTATGAGGTTAATTGGTTATTCATAATCTATAAATGAAGTATGTTGAATTGTTGTAAATAGGTAACAATTTATGTGAATGATGGTATTATATTGGATATTAAATATGTTGTTTGATGAAGATGAATTAATATGATGTTACATATAGATTTTAAAACAAGTAACTAACTTGTTCTATTTTGTTGTAATTCCAGTTGAGCAGAAGACTCAGTGATATTAGACTACTGAGTGGATGCCTGAGGTGGTCGGTGAGTGGATCTCTAATCCTCAGTATAACTTGGTTGTAACGAGTTTGGTTACAACAAGTAACATATTATTACTATTGTAGTTGCCATGATGATTATTATAGTTAGTAATAATATGGTTGATATAATAACGTTGACCTGATGAATATGTGATTTGTTGATTATGTGATCACTGGACTTGTTGTTGGCCTTCGGGCATCAGTTGTTAATGAGGTCAATAAGTTGTTGAACTGTTGGTTGGGCTAGTCGGTTATTCAAGGTTTAACACACCTCCTGTGTTAGTTGAGAATAACCACTAGCTATCGGTCTCGTCCGTTATGGCCATACGGATATGGTTGGGTAAGTGTTCTTGGGGAGCCTCCCGGGTATTATGGTTATCCCCAGAGCCACCGATGCCTCATTATGAAGTCCGTTACTTGTTGAATAGTTGCTTTGATGATAAGTTGACCAGTTGAACAGTTGCCCTGTTGCTTTGCTAAATGGTGGTATTGTCTACTTTGTTGGTTATGTGTTAATTGTTGTATGCAAAGTTGTTGAGCTAAGTTAGCCTGTTGATTAGTTATCTACTCACTTAGCTTTATGCTAATCCCCCACTTAACACTTCTTGCAGGTTATTGATATATTTGGGTGGGCAAGAAGTTGGACTAGAAGGAATGTTTGACCGTGAAGCGTTACTCTGATAGTGGATTTGTTTAAAATAATGTTTTATCACGTTTTATATAACACCTCTGTTGTGAAATTATGTTTTAAAAAGGTTGAATTTTATATTTTGAAAAATTGAGGTAAATTATCATTAGCTATTTGGACTTACGCTTCCGAATTACTATATTTAAATGATTATAAATGAGGGGTGTTATAAGTTGGTATCAGAGCATAGGTTTGGGCGAATTGGACATTGCAATGTGTTCAATCCCAAATCTATGGTAGTGTCAAGTCAAACATTCCTGGGAGTGCGGGATTAGTAGTTGCATGAGAAAGTTGTTATTGAATGTGTACTAACCTATAAAAAGTTGCAAAAGTGTTGTTTTGGTTGCAGAGACGGAGGAATATGAGGAACCAATAGGTATTCTCATTGATTCCTCAATACTCGTGGGCCTAGATATGCCAGGTAATTCTCGATAAATTCGATGAATTTAAATAAGTTTGAATTGTTTACTTTGCTATGTTATGATTAGTAGTGAAGTAAGTTGAGTCAAACTGCTATGATTTCTTAGTGATGAGTCCTTGATAATAGTTGCTTGTAAATCTGATGACGAGATATTAAATAAGATGTTTAACATCATATGAAGGTGTAATATATTGTTGCCTTGAGTAGACACATTGTTGAATAAGGTGTAATAGTAGTATTATGTGGATTTAATGGTGTCTACAATATGAAATTAAAATATGAAATCGGTTGTATGAATTGTTATGTGAAATAATAATTTTGGAAGTAATATGATTAGCAAAGTTGAAATGACTCCATGTAGTGAAATGAGATGTTGGAATATATCAATTGAAGTAATATGGAGTTGTATAGATGTTTAAAATAAGAAGGTGTCCATTAATTGGAATGTGTGTCGTTGACTTGGAAAAGTCAAAGTTGAGATTAGTAGAGTCGAATTTGGTAATATATATACTATAAAGTGATGAATATGGTAAGATGTTTATGTGTTTAATAATGATCATGATTGTAATTGAATTATGATCTATATACTAAAAGTGGTAAAATAATGAAGTCGAAGTGGTCAACCAAACTAATATGTATTGACAAGTTGTGAAAAGTCAAAGAAGTGTAAAATGGGTGTTAAAATTTGTAAACATATAGGTTGAAACCCAAATGGGTTGTTAAAGTGCCCAAATGGGTCACTGGGTGGTTAAATAGTTAAAATGAGTATTGGTTTGGTTATGACCAATGTAACAGTGATTTTAAGTCCTACATATAGTAGGAATGTGTGTTGAAAGTGTTGAAGTAGTTAAACTAGTAGATTTTGGTAAAGGTGCCCAATTGGACCCCTAAACGGGTCGACTAGTTAAAACATGATATAATGAGTGTATGAAAGTGATGAATATACCCACACGTCCTAAATATATATAGAAACATGTTGGTAAAAGGTGGAAGTCTGAAACCAAGCCATTTGGAATATGGCGTGTCCACTAAATGGTCGGAAATAGCCTAAAATGAGTTACACGTCCGTTTTCGCGTAAAATGTGAAAATTGAAAAATTGTAAAAAGGGAAAGTTTCATTTTGGCATAGTGGACGTGCCTGCAAAATTTTAGAGTCTAACTCTAAACGAGTAAAAAGTTATACGTGATTGAAATTGGCTAAAAATGTGAATTTTGCTGAAACTCAGAATTCTACTTGGGAACGCGATCCCAACAATATTTTCTGGATCGCGTTCGTATGTGTTATTTTGTCACAGATTATTTTCATGCTTGGGAACGCGATCCCAGCCATTTTCCAGGATCGCGTTTGTGTGTATATTTCGGGTCCAGATGCGTTTTCTCTTGGGAACGCGATCCCGCTCACTTCTCCGGATCGCGTTTGTATGCTTAATTTGGTTACAGAACATTTTTCACTGAGGAACGCGATCCTGACCCGTTTTTCCGGATCGCGTTAGTTAGTATAAAAAAAAAAAAAAAAAAAAAAAAATTTCTTGCGACGTTCGACGTAATACTTGACGTAGAAAATTTTTGAAAATTTCGGTGTCCGATTAAGACGAAATTTACAGGGTCACTTGGAAACGGTTCAACGGTCAAAGCTCATCGCTTTGCCATGAGCCCTGTCAGTTTTGGGCACTTCGGGGTCGTTTGGGGCCCGAAAATGGCATTTTACTGTTTTTCGGACCTTATTTTTAACTTTTGACTTACGTTTTAAATTGGGCTTTTGTTTCTTTGAACCCTGGGATCATTCCTATGAATATATATGACGTTATAACTTGTTTTAAGAGGTCCTTAAGTTTTATTGAGTATGAGTTATTTTCAAGCTGTGTATTCGTCGTATTGTAAAATTGTGGCCAACTGTTGTTGGTGGTGATTTATGTTCTTGAGTTATATGGACTAAGTGAAATAGGATAAAGTAAATGAGTCATCTAAAATATTGGAAATGGTTAAAATAAGTATTCTTAGAGTTTGAAAAGAAGTGTATGAGTTTATACTTATTTGATATTTGTCAATAGAGTTATAATGTGTATGTTTGATATGATATGTTTATTTATAATACAACTAAAGAGGTAAAGATTAGAGAGAACATGTTGAATATTACAAGTAGTATGGATGAAGTGTTTAGTACCAGATGTACTATTAATGTTAAGTGATGTAATTAGTAAACGACCTTGAATCAGGTAATAAAGAAATTGATTGTAATAATAGTGTTAGACATTACACTTGGGTTAATGATATAATAAAAAGAGGTGTTGAATGTCTGTGTTGCTTATGTAAACTCGATGATATGTGTATTAGACATTGTGCCTATGTTAATAATTGTGTAAATTGTTGAAATTACTATTGAGAAATATGTGAGAGTAAAGATAATTACTTAGGAGATAAATGGTATGAAGTGGCCTGAGAATAAAGTGTGACTGACATAATATGACGACGTCTGGCCAACGTATTTATATTATGCCATTTCACATGGAGTTGTTGAGGCTACTAAGTACCAGATAAAGTTAAGTGGTTTTAAAATATCCGGCAAGATATGTTGATCTGTAATTGATAAATAGTCAATGATGGACTAATATAAAAGAGTAATAAACCACTAAGTTGTTTTTACTAATGTGGTACTGTACAAGTGATGTGTATATATGATGCATTATTAATGGTAAACATTAAAAGATGATTAATGACTACACCTTGTGTTGTTGAAATACCATTGATGATGATACATGGTATTTACAGGTGTTGTCTTAGCATCCAATTGGTGTAATAGGATGCTAGTTGATTATATAATAGCAGTTTTAACCATAAGAATTGACCTCTACATACTGCTTATTGTTTATTCTATATGTGATTATGATTATATGAATTGTGATTCTTTTCGAATAAGAGTTTCATATAATCAAGTTGTATTTATAATTACAAGTTGTAAAGTTGTAGAGTTGTAATTAGCTAGTTGCAAAAGTGAAAATTTTTAGCAAGTTGTTAGCTAAATTGCTAGTTGTAAATTGAGCTGAACTTTTATTGTTAATGTGCATGTTGTTGTATTCAATATCACTTGTTGTGAATAGTGTAAAGATGGAATGTTCACATGGATATGTGTTACATTGAGTACTAGTGATTACGTGTTTAAATTGTTTACATGATTAAGTATGACTGATCAAGTAAGTGGTCATTTGAACTTATTAGAGACAGGATGTAGGAGTAATGCTTGTACATTGGAGTATATAGAAAACATGTGCATGTGGATATGTGCATAAAGAAGAATTGAAATTGTGTACATATACTATGAGTTGTCCTTGTTGCTGGATAGTGCAATTTGTGATAACAAAATTAAGACACATTATATGTGTTTGAGTGATTTTAATTGAAATACACCCTGGTGGTGTGTGAGTTGATAAAATAATACATATTTGGGTAAATAGATTGGAATGTATACACATTGACGTTATGTAATTAGGGGTATGCATGACGGTTGTATATATATATATATATATATATATATATATATATATATATATATATATATATATATATATATATATATATAAGTTATTTTAACTTGTACTCCTCTCGTGTGCATGTAATAATGAGTAAATATGTGATCAGAAGTGTGTGGGAGCTATAGTATTAGTGAATTGAAATGAGAGTGAGTAAGAGATCTTATTTCAATAAATTGATTAGGTGTGATCAGATTTCGAGGACGAAATCTCTTTAAGGGGGAGAGATTTGTAACACCCAGTTCTCGGATCTAGTAGTATTTAATATTTTCTGACTGTGAATTATTATTAAGTGTGTCAGAAAATAGGTGTGTTGTATTATTTGAAATAAATAGTGATAATAGTCGAATAATTTATTGTGACTAATAAATTATTGGTTGTTTTAATTTTATTTAGTTGACGGTAAAATAAAATAGTGTTCCCTCGCAAATGATTTTTAAGTTCCAGACAATGATAAGTACGGGGGACAAAACTAGTACACGTATTATCATTTATATGTGAAAAATCTCATATTTATCACCTAAAACATTCGAGAGAATTCGGGAGTGAGCGAGGGTTTGATCTAAACCCTAAACCTAATCAAAATCATCATCAATCACCAAATTCTTGTGAAATCATCTCTTCTTCTTCTTGATTTTTGGTACGGTTGAACTAAGAACACCATAGGGATGATTCTAAATTCTTGGAACAAGGTTTTTGGTGAAATTGAGGCTAGAGAATTGTGAATTAAGCTTCAAAAACGTGATTTGATCCTTCTATCATCATCATAAACAACTTGTAAGTGTTGATTTCTTGATTTCTTATAAACTTGAAAATGGGTTTTTGTGGAATTGATAGAATTAAGATGATTCATGTGGAATTGAGGTTGGAAATGATGATATAGTTGTTAATTGATGCTTATTCTATGATTATAACATATCCCTTAGTTGAGAATTGAAGAAATTGACTAAGTGTTCTTGAGGGTTGTGATGATCATAATGATTTTATGAGTTTGATGAATTAAATGATGGAATTAGTATGGTTTAGTAGTAAAAACACTTAATGGATAGGTAAGAAGTAAAATTATAAGTTAGTTGGTTGATTTTCCACTAAGCTCATAATTTGAGTTTTTGGTGATTGTTGAGGTTAGAGGTTAATAACTTTAGTAATGGATTAATGATGTTGATTAGTGATGAGTTGGTCAAGTTGAAGTTGAAAAGTGATTATCGTGATAACTAATCAAGATTTATTTGATAAATTGATGATATTGAAGGTGGATAATCTTGTTATATGGTTTTATGAGGTTAATTGGTTATTCATAATCTATAAATGAAGTATGTTGAATTGTTGTAAATAGGTAACAATTTATGTGAATGATGGTATTATATTGGATATTAAATATGTTGTTTGATGAAGATGAATTAATATGATGTTACATATAGATTTTAAAACAAGTAACTAACTTGTTCTATTTTGTTGTAATTCCAGTTGAGCAGAAGACTCAGTGATATTAGACTACTGAGTGGATGCCTGAGGTGGTCGGTGAGTGGATCTCTAATCCTCAGTATAACTTGGTTGTAACGAGTTTGGTTACAACAAGTAACATATTATTACTATTGTAGTTGCCATGATGATTATTATAGTTAGTAATAATATGGTTGATATAATAACGTTGACCTGATGAATATGTGATTTGTTGATTATGTGATCACTGGACTTGTTGTTGGCCTTCGGGCATCAGTTGTTAATGAGGTCAATGAGTTGTTGAACTGTTGGTTGGGCTAGTCGGTTATTCAAGGTTTAACACACCTCCTGTGTTAGTTGAGAATAACCACTAGCTATCGGTCTCGTCCGTTATGGCCATACGGATATGGTTGGGTAAGTGTTCTTGGGGAGCCTCCCGGGTATTATGGTTATCCCCAGAGCCACCGATGCCTCATTATGAAGTCCGTTACTTGTTGAATAGTTGCTTTGATGATAAGTTGACCAGTTGAACAGTTGCCCTGTTGCTTTGCTAAATGGTGGTATTGTCTACTATGTTGGTTATGTGTTAATTGTTGTATGCAAAGTTGTTGAGCTAAGTTAGCCTGTTGATTAGTTATCTACTCACTTAGCTTTATGCTAATCCCCCACTTAACACTTCTTGCAGGTTATTGATATATTTGGGTGGGCAAGAAGTTGGACTAGAAGGAATGTTTGACCGTGAAGCGTTACTCTGATAGTGGATTTGTTTAAAATAATGTTTTATCACGTTTTATATAACACCTCTGTTGTGAAATTATGTTTTAAAAAGGTTGAATTTTATATTTTGAAAAATTGAGGTAAATTATCATTAGCTATTTGGACTTACGCTTCCGAATTACTATATTTAAATGATTATAAATGAGGGGTGTTATACTCAACCCTATCCTTTCTCCTCTAACTCCTAAGAGTAGTGCTAGAGAGAGAAAGTTAGAGAGAGAAAGTGAAAGAAAAAGAGAGAAATGAAAGTGAGAGAAATGTGAGAATGTGTGAATGTGTTAAGGTGTGTGGAATGAGGAGGGGTGACCCTCTATTTATAGGCAAATCTTCAAATCTTCCGTACAACTCGCGAAACAACACGTACAAGCAAACGAAGCAGCATACGGGGGCAAGGGGGCTGTATACGGCCTTGGTAGGGCTGTATACGGTGTATACAAGGCCATATACGGTCTGTATAGGGCCGTATACGGTTCCCTAGGCCGTATACGGTGTCCGTCTGATTTCGTTCGTTGCTTAAAACGCGCGTATCTCCTTCGTTATGCATCCGTTTGACCTGATTCTTTCGCCTGTGTCTTCGTAATTCCGTTACACTTCTAATGATGCCAACTTCACTGAAATTGGATGTGTATAGCTTAAGCATAGCCAAAATGACTTTATAGGGTCTGATACCGCTCAGTCTTCTCCGTTCTTTATCCGATTTGCATGATTCTTGATTTTCCCGTCTCGATTTTACCTATTTTATCATATGATGAAGTTAGGATGTGATCTATATAAGGTAAATGAGGCCGGAGGATTTTGTGCACGTTTATTCGCCCTAATTTGCTTGTTATTTGGACATTTTAGGTGATTTTTGCAGCAACGCCTATATTTAGACCACTTTAGTGAATTTTAGTAAATAATGATCATTTTGGAATGTTTTCACTAAAGATACGTCCAAAAAGTGCGGAATATTGCCCTTAAAAACATGACTATTTGAGTCACATCAAGTTATCCCACACTTAGGCGTTGCTTGTCCTCAAGCAACACTCAGTTAGAAAAACATTTGTTTTTGGTTTTTAAGGGTGAGTCAAAATAATTTCAAAATGATACCACTTCTAATATGACCAAGACTGTTTAAGAATAAGGGAAAGGATAAGATGATCCTTTCAGAAACAAGAAGCAATTATCATCAAGCATACTACCAATCCTCGTGATCTTGGAGTACACATGACTAGGCGATCTCACTAAAGGTGGTCACTCAATTCACTCAAAGTGTATCGGGTTCCTAACAATCTAGAACAAATGAAATCGCTCAAATAAGCCAATCATGCAGCACTCATCGTCATAAGCTTGGTCAAGAATCGGATCTCCACCACTTAGGTGAGGACGGTGCTAACTATCCCAAGACATTCAACGGGTGGTAGTGTTTGGTGAGGTTTAAGGGTATGGATAGTGGTATATGTTTGGTTGTAAGGGTTTGACTTATCTTAAAACTCAAAGATAGTGAAAAACTTTATTTCAGAATGGAACGGAGGATTTTGTAGCTGCTCGTCTTCTATCGAATTTTCCTTGAGAAGGTGATACTTGAAGCACTCGGCTTTATTTGATGGAACTATTTCTTTTTCTTTTCTTGATTTTCTACTTTTTATTTTTCTTTTCTTCTTCAGAACTTCTTTGTCAGAGAATTTCTAAGGATATATTAAGTTGATTCCTTCAGAAATCCTTTTCGGAATTATGATCTTTGATCTTGAACTTCAATTTCTTTTATCGTGCCAATTTTTCGCACTTTTGACTTTTAGAGTACACAGAAGAGGAAGACTTTGGAGCATAATTGAAGAGGATGTTCCAAAAGATGTTTTTCACTACCTTAGAAATTCCAAGATAAGGTTTTGGGAAATTTTGGGTGAGTAGGGGTTTAGTACGAGGGTTTTTATGAAATGAAAGGTTTAGGCTCAACAGGGTTTACTAGGCGGATCATCGATACTGAAAATAAGTATCGGAAGGGTTTTGGGCTTGAAGAGATATGTAAGAATTGGGTTTAAATCCTAAGGAATGTCAAGGTCATCTAGCTGCACCTATACCGCGTACGGTACACACCAATCTGGTATTGAAACGTATGTCTGGAGTAAGTTCTAATTCTGAGATGCAAGCATCGGCACACACAAGAAATGAAAGTGAAGCATTAAGGATGAATGCTTTTAGGCTCAAGATACCTCACTACAAAATAGGGTTGTATGTGCCTAGCCATGCTCCTTTCAGATTATTGTTTCTTGCTCGAGAAATTTCTACCTCATTTTCCCTATATTCCAAAATACCTTACTCATATTTTGAGAATGATTCTTTTCGAAACTATTTAACTCGAAAACTTAGAGTTAATTTCACAATCTAACTTATGATTTTAACTTTTTTGAAAAAATTTTGAAAAAATTTATTTGAAAAAGTTCATTTTTGGGGAAACATTTTCTGAGTAATGCTATTTTGGACATAAAAATCGCCTAAAATTATCCAATGTATTCTATACCTAGCTATCCCACACTTAGAGGAACATTGTCCCTAATGTTCTCTTGAGTTGAGTTTTTACCGGAGGTAAAATCCCACACTTAGAGTTTGAACATGTAAGAAAATGTTTCTTAAGTGTTAAATTTGGGTTTGAATCCCACACTTAGTGATAAGCTCAGGATAGGGTATAGATTATAACAAGCTAATAAGACAGAATATATGTGATCATGAAATGGATAGAGGTTTAAGAAACTCCCCAGATAACGTTTTGACGTCTTGAAGTTTATGAAATTTTGCAGGAAAGAAAGGGTCGAAGCGAGCTTTCTTCCGCATTCTTCTTGAAGGTCAGTAAGCTTCAATCGGGTTATCCGGTGTCATGTATCCAATGTTATCAGAAATCAACTTCAAGTCTTTTAAGTGGGGATCCTTATGGTGTAGAATCCCATACTTTAGCTTTTGAAGAAGTTGGAGTGATTTCGATAAGTATTTGTAATGTGGGAAGTGATCCCACACTTAGTTCTTTGAAGTGCTTGGATACAAGGAAGTTTTGAGAAGAAGGAGATCCCTCCATGAGATGTTGAATGTTCCGCAGTCTGCAAATATTGAAGGCTGGTTCGAGTTGCCTTTTGACTTCACGGATTTTCTTCTTGAAAGTGCGCCATCTCGTCTATTTTCACGTTCATTCATCACAACATTTCTACTTATTTGACAGAAAGAAAATAAAACATAATAAGTAAAAGCATAATGTAAATAAGGATAGAGTGATCAACCAGCTAGTGGCTGATACAAATAAGTTCCAAAAGTAAGGTCCAATAGTAGCCAAACAAACACAAAATAATAATAATAATAATAATAATAATAATAATAATAATAATAATAATAATAATAATAATAGTAATAATAATAATAATAATAATAATAATAATAATAATAATGTCTGAAACCAAAGTCAAGTAATGCAAATGGGGCAGGTCTATGAAGCTGGGGATCACTGATCAGGTATGTCATCATGCTGAGTAGGGGCTGGTGCTGTGGATGGTCCCACGACTGACTGCTGGCCACTCGACACTCTATGTCCTTCTTCAACAGTGATAAGCTTGAGCTGAATCAAAATATCTCTGAGTGTAGCTGCCGGCAGTTTCATCGGATCTGTAATACCCCACTGTAGCAGAATGTCTGATGTGATCTTGGCATCCTCAAGTAGTTTCATATAGGCCTGACGAAGCATGGTCTCGGTGGGCACATCTGAAGAAGAGATCGGTCCAAGGTTCAGTAACATCCTGGAAGTGTCAAAAGATAGAGCATCCGTGCCCAAATAAACTGTGTCAGCACGGTAAGATCCACTGGCGACTGGCTGGGTAGGATGAGAAATCACAGGTGCAGAAATCACTGGCTGAACTACCGGTATCTCGGTCTCAACTGACTGGACCTGCTCTTGTACTGGTGTGGTCCGGATAGCGGGTGATGGTGTATGGGTGGTATGTGATGGGGTGGATGTATGTGGTGGAGCTATGGCTGGTGGTGGTGGACCGCATCGGTACATGTAAGGCTCCGGGTCAGGAATACCAAGTTTCCTGGAAATCAACAGCTGATGGGAACGGCTAACCTGAAGAGCATGCAAAAGATAATACTATGTCAGCGAGGTCACTGGATTTGTGTAGTGAACAGTAGCCTGAGCTGGTGGCTCGGCTGTCTCAGCTCCTCTATGCGGGACACTAGCATGAGTAGTAGGTGCTCGGGCTCTATCAGATGGGCCATCCTCAGTATCTGCAACATGTGAGGATCCTCTAACACGCTTCCCAGGGAGACGACATCCTGGAATGATCTGTTTGGTGTTCTTCCATAGGCACCGCCTCTGCTCATCTACCTCAACAAGATGGATCAACTTGCAGTAGTCCAAGTTGAATGGCAAAGAACGAGAACAAACAGTAAACTCCTCAGTGTGGGCCTCAGTCAACAATCCCATACTATACAGCAATCTAGTGATAATCGACCCCATGAACATGTGCCTATCCAAGTCTGTCTCATCCCAAAGTCTCTCAGCGATCAAGAAAGCAACATTTAGATTCTTTCCTCCTATGATTGCTTCCATGAACTTCAATTCTTCGGCACTCACAGCTCCACCTTCCTTCTTTCCAAATATAGAACATGCTAGCAACTTGTGAAGGATGTGATGAATCGGCTTGATGAAAGTGGATGACTTAACACAGCTCCTAAAGTTTGATCCTGCTAAATCCATCCAAATATCCTTATGGTTCCTGTTTGGTAGGCTGGAGATGTCTTGAACACTGTTTCTGAACCATGCAGAGTTGACTAGAGACTCTGTATATAAACCAAGATACACTCCCAAGTCGGCAACTGAGATATGATGAATCTTTTCCTGAAACCTAAATGAGATCTTTCTTTTGTCGGATACACTCATTTTTGGATTCAGCTGGTAAGTCATCATGAACTCTGTCACTACTTCTCGGTATGCATACTCATCTATATCGAAAAGACGGAGAAGGGCATTGTTTACTTGACCCTCGGTCTCATACATCAACAAACTCTTCAACTCATCCCCGATTCCTAGCTTAATCATATCTTTCCATACCACATACCGATTACTGCCTATCGGTCGCTGCAACCACTGGCGAATGAGTGACCTATTCTTTGAAGATTTGGCCAAGTAGCTGAGTGAAGGTGGGCAATTATCCATCTGTGACAAAAGACAAGAAAAGATTAAACCATAATAGTGATATATTAATGGATATGCTAAAGTACTTCCAGATTTTTAGAAAAAATTGGAAATGTAGGCTCTAGAAATGGGCATATCCAGAAATTTAAAATTGCTAAACCTAACCGCAACCAATCACAAATCCAAAATTTTTTATCAACTTATGTCAAAATAAGGGTAAGTGGCACAAAGCTTCAAGTTCCTAGCATAATCAAAGCAAGTCAACAAGGTACCTAACTTAATTATCCCAAGCACTAAAAACTTAAACACTTCATGTTCATGGTTAATCAATCTAAATGAGCTTAATACTTTGGATAAATCCAAGGTCATATAATTACCTCAAGTAAATCAATTAATCATAAAAGGGCATATTACTAATTAAATATGCAATCCAACTTTCCGCAATTTCCAAAAGACATAAAGCCGTATTTACATGATTTCAAGCAAAGAATGGAAGTAAACTTATTTGACAAAATGGTAGTTTTTAGAAAATGGCGTTTTTGTTGGTTTCATTTCAAAGTCATACACTTTATTAATTAAAGTGATAAACTTTAGAAATGATTAAATGAACCGAAGCTTGTTTTGACAATTTTGTAAGCTTTTAAGTTTAGAAAAGTCATAAACATGGTTTAAAAATAAAAGTTTTAAATAAAAAAAATGATGTTTATGATGGTTTTATCAAAAATGAGCTTACTTTAATTACCAAAAACTAGCTTAACCATTTTCTAATTGCAAACGATTAATCAAAGCATGTTAACCTATCATAATTAAGCATAACTCAATCAACAAAAGTCAACATAAGCAATTAATCAACCAAAAAGTCAAACTAGCCATAGTTCATCCAAAAAGTCAACACTTTAATCTCCAATCTTGCAATTAAGCCAACAAATCACTAGATTAAGTTTGAAATCATGTTAAGCATCAAGATAAGCATGAAATAACACTAAAGATTGCAACTTTTAAACATGAAATCTATGAAAATGAGTTACAAGCCCTAATTTTTAAAGTTTCATGAAAATCACAAAATTAGGTCAAGGATTACCTTAAACTTGATGTAGTGATGTTGTGGATGCAAGAAAGATCATAAAATGATGAATTTTGAGCTTGAAATCATGCAAAATGGTGAAGTAATGAAGATTTGGTGATGGTGGGGGTGAGGCCGACGGTGGGGAGAAGGGGGAGAGGAAGAAGATGAAGTTTTGAATGATTTTGTCTTATGTGGTGGCTAAAAAGTCCCTTTTATACCCTTTCAAACGTACGCGATTTAAAATTTGCGAAAGATACGAAACATACAAGTAAAATTTCAAAGTTTAAAAATTTTTAATAAAATAATTTTAAAAAGTATGCTTGTAATTTTCTGAATCTTTACGCGCAGTCTGAAAAGATATTGCGAGTCGTACGCGAAATCGCATACGTTTTTATTTAAAAAAAGACAATATTTTTGTGTTCTTTAAAATCCAATACAAATTCAAAATTAATTTTCAAAATTTTAAAAATAAACTTTTTTGAACTTTCTGTAAATGTCTGAAATTCGTTACTGTGTTGCGCGAATTTGAATTTTAAAAGAACGTTTTCTTGTGTTTTTAATTAAAAGCTTTTAATAATTAACCACTAATATTACTCATCCTAAATACTTAAAATAAAACTAAATTAACTAAAGTTTGGGTTGCTTCCCAAAAAGTGCTTGGTTAAAGTCGGTAGCTCGACTTTTGGACAAATTTATTGAGTATTGCCCAAGAGCAATTTTTTTAGTGAATTTGGTGCTCTTGGTTGAGGGAAAGTGTAACGATGAATAAAGTCACAAGTGAGAATCTTAATGACATAATCAACTAGGTCTGCGGGATGTAATGAGAATCGTTCTTGCTTAGTGAGAAACATACGTTCCTTTTTGCCTAAATCTAGAAGATTGTCGATAAACTTGTTAAATTCCTTTCTAACTTTCTTAGGGTTTGAAATTCCGTTTCGCGATCCGTCATCTATATGGTTTAAGTCATGAAGAAGCATTCCTAGGGTTTGTTGAAATTTCCATTCTTCTCTCGAATCGGGATCTCCGGTGGTAGTGTGAACTGACTCTGTGATTTCTTCGATTAAAGATGTTTGTGAAACAGTGAAAGGAAATTTTGACTGAGCAAATAACAAAGTGAGTGAGACGTTAATATCCTTCCTTCCAGCAAAGAAAGTAGCTTCCATGTTATCGTCAGTGGCTCCAGGGAATATCTCTAACAACTTGTCGATCATGTAAGTAGCGGGGTCAACGAAGAATGGAATTTTGTCAGAAATGACGAAAGATATAGTGGGATCTTTGCTGATCCAGAACTCAAGCTCATAAATCATAGCCGCAACATAACGATTAATTAGGGTTTGGGAAACCGGCTGATAATCGGTGCAGGCGAATAGGTCCATTAGTAGGTCTATTTCTGATTTAAGCTTTAGTTCTTGCTCTCGATAATGTGTGAAGATACCTTCCTCCTTTTGATTTGGACGATGGTGGAGAATACCAACCTGTTTCTTTATCCAACGAGTGACTTCTCTTTGTTCAACCGAAAAAGGAAAGTCAGACGTTTTGAGTTGTCTAGCAAATGCCCGACAAACATCCAATCTCCTATCAGGATCAAAAGAGTTACCTACGTAGCGGATATTTTCTTCAGGTTTGATTGGTAAAGTCCTATCAACAACACGATAGATGGTGTACTCAGGTTCGGGTACAAGGTTCAAAAAGATAGGTGATTTTGGAGGGTATTCGTAAACTTCTTCGTCCCAGGGTGGAAGACGTTCCTCAATGGGTGGAAAACGAAAGGGTTGAAGATGTTCAGAGTTACTCTCGACAAAACCAGATGTAGTAGGGAATTGAAAGAAGTTTTCTAAGGAATATGAAATCTCAAGAGCAGGTATAACCTGGTAGCTTAGAATGCTAGACGCAGAAGTTGAGATCTTTTGATGAGAATCATGGGTTCCTAATTTAAGGTCTAAGAATTGCCCTATGGTTCTAGATTCATCGTCTGAATTAGCGGAGATAACTTCGGAAGAGGATATAGATGAAGAGTAGACGTCTGTCACACCCCCAATTTAATGCTTTGCGGAAGCGACTGTTTTGGGGCGTGACTAATCAATAATCAAACCCAAAGTACAAGCAAACGACTCTAAATGAGACGTTGTAGAAGATGTTACATTAATACATAAGTTTTCAAAAGTAATACATCAATAATGAGTTCGCAACTTGTTTTGTTAGATTTTAAGTACATAATCATTATACAAAAACTAATGCAAGTAAAATCTTCATATGTGTAATTGCATGCGACTCGAGCTACTAAAGCATATCCTGCTGGGCCATCCATACTGATCAACCCTAATATTGCTGTGTACCTGAGAATGCATTACTAAAACAGGTCAACCAAAAGGTTGGTGAATCTCACAGGTGTATAGTAAGTACAGTTTGAACACATCAGCTTGTAAAATCATTGAGTAAATATTGCACAGTTGCAATAGTTTCCGTATACATTGCCATGAGCACCATAGTCGAAGCTTAACAATCAGTGATTTTGCCCTCGTGAATGCTAATCCAGACATTCATATGTAACGAGTAAGAAACACCCATTTATACTGAATGTTCGGGGTAGTGCGTGCTACCCTGGGTGAGGATTGTCAGTCCTAATGAATCCATTTACTAGTACTCGCGCTTAAGACCATAACTGACGACTATGATTAAAGGGACTTCATTGGATTAAGTAATCTCATGCAATCGATATACCAGTAAATCAGTTTGTAATCAAGTAAGTAAATACATGTGTTCGAGTAAAACAAGTAATGCATCTCCCCCAAAGTAAAGCAGTAAAAAGGGGCCATGAGACTCACCTGATGAGCAAGCAATCCTAATGTGCGTGCGTGTTCCAACAGTAATCTCCTAATGTCCTAAACACGCAAGATTGTATGTTTGTAAGTGTACGCGTAATAATTCGTTTGTTTAGTTGTTCGTTAAGTTAATTACGTTCAAAGTATTCGAATTGTATTACATTTGAAGTTTCATTAAAACGCACAGCCCGTTGGTGACGAATAGAAATTACATTTCAAAAATATAATTGTGTTTGTTTTGTTTAATTATGTTCCAATGTGTTCGTTTTTGAAAGACAAATCCAACGCAAAAAGAATCGTCGAAAACGGATGTGTAACGAAGAAGTTATGAAGCAAAACGTAAACGGAACGCGTGCTGATTGGCACTTCACGCGATCATAGTGAATCTCACGCGATTGCGTGAAAAGGAAGTTCACGCGATCATGGTAAATCTCACGCGATTGCGTGAAAAAGGAAGTTCACGCGATCATGGTAAATCTCACGCGATTGCGTGAAAATGACGCGATTGCGTCAGATTTTGAGGTGAAAACCACGCGATCGCGTGGATTTCACTGGTTTTGAGTCTGTTCGAAGTTCCAGCATAAAAAATTGTTTTGGGGTGTGATTCTTGGACATATTCGATAATATAACACTAGTACATGCTAAAACAAGTTATATAAACACGAAAACTTAATGAAATCGAAAGTGATTCTTACTAATCGAAAATGAAACCGAAAACGAAGTTTGATGGTGATGATTGATGAGGACGATGATGATGATGATGATGATGATGATTCCAGATTATGATGATGATTATGAAGTTATTGATCTTGTTGTTGTTGTTGAAATGAAAACCGAGAGAGAAAGAGAAGAGACCGAGAGATCAAGAATGTGTGCGTGTGTGTTATTTGCATTATTGGGGTCGGTTATATCCGGCCCCAATTATTGGTGGTAGATGGTAACTTTTTGACCCGTGTTTGCGTACCCGATCGTAATGTAGTATAATATTTAAATATGATAATTTTACAAATATTATTTCGTGTGTGTTAACAATTGAAATATTTAATAAAAATACTTCCAAAGAGATATAAAAATATATCTTAGTTTAACTCGAAATACACGGATAGTTTTCTGTATCTAAAACGTATTTAAATAATTTTCGGAGTACGTAGATATTATTCTCAATAATAATACTTTGCCTGAAAATGTTTTTCACCAATTCTTAATTTGGATTTCTGCGTTCTACCAGGTTTGTGTACGTACGATTATTATATAATCGTTTCGGGTTTATATATATACATATATATATATATATATAATACTTGTATACATGAGTATTGACACGTCTGTAATTACGTGTTTTAAAAGTTCAAATTAGGAGCTAATTTTGGGTTATTTTGACCGGGTGTCACAACGTCAGATTCCAACTCTTGTTCTAAGCAGGCGAAGAACTCAGCGTCATCCATGGCCATCATTTCTTTGGACGTCTTGAGGGCGAGTGGAGAAATGGGGCTAGACGGAAATGAATCATAGAAAGATGTTTTTGTATTTTTCATTTTTAATTAAACTATCTAATTTATTCTAAGGAAAGCAAATAACTACCAATTAAGTTTGGGAAAACCTAACTGGAAAGGATCTCCTAAAAGCTAGAATAACAAAGGCGGCTTCAAATCGTAACGCTCTACGATCCCCGGCAGCGGCGCCAAAAACTTGTCGTCACTCCTATCGGTCGGTGGGATTTGACTCCGGTCGTTGTTCTAACAGCAACAGAAGCGGCGGACAGTGAGTTTTAAATTTATAAGAGCTGGGGCTCAAACAATAAGTACTACCTACCTTGGGAGCAAACAGTAAGTATAACTCGAGGTCGTTCTTAAATTGGAGCGAATTGAAATGAAGCGAATCACCAAAGATTATGGTTGCTAATAGGATAGGGGTAGGTAGATAGATTTTGGATTGATTTGGTTTTCTAATTTTCCTAAGTGCAGTAAAGTAAATAACAGAGATAAGAGATAGGGAATAAGCAGACAGGTAGAGATGTGATTGCTGAAACTTGGATAATTAGGGTTTTGGGATGATGTTCATTATAAAATTGATTGGAGATTTACCAGATAAAGAGTAAACATACTTTCGGTGTAAACACTAGGACCCTACGTTCAGGTGAAACCCTATAAACATATGTCACTGGAATCCTAGGTTATCATGATTCTGATCAGATCGGGCTGTTTTCAAACCCCCATGAACCTTTGCTTAACTAAGACAAAGTCACCCTAAATTTTCTAGGGATCAGGCATAAGGCAACAGACCGCAATTGTATTTACTGACCTTTCTTAACACCTAATCGTCTATTTACTTTTATCATAGCAAATACTGATTGTATCCTGTGTATGTTAAACTATTGGTGTGATTAGGGTTTTGCATGTCTAGGTATATGATTGACACTACCCTGTATTGTTTCTATTGGAGCACATTCTTAACCATCGTAAATATAGACCCTCCTTTACATACAGGCGTTCATCCCTAGGAATAATCACGGTGTACAGGGTAATTAGGCATTTCCACAGTGTTCCAAACCCTAGATGTACTAATGGTGTACTGGGCATTTAAGCATTTCCACAGTGTTCCAGATCTTTGGTGTACTAACGGTGTACAGTGCAACAAGCATTTCCACAGCTTTGATTCCTAGACCACAGTTCTAGAAGGGTCACTTCTAGGTAATTCACGATGAAACAATCCATGGCATTTCCTTAGCTTCCACGTATTTGTACTCCACACGAGGTGTTTCCAACGCTATACGAAGTACCGTGCCTTTTTAAAGGAAAGTTCATAGTTTCATACTGTAACTAGAGAGAACTGTATATTCATAGTATTAGGGTTGATCAGATCCTATCCTAGGGCAACAGTCACGTGAAAGTCTGGAAAGGGTGATGAGAGACTAGATCTATATTCATGATAAGCTTAACCAGATACACAACATAACAATTTCCAATCGTACAAATGAAATATTAATTTAACATCATCCCTACTCCTAATATCTACATTTCAACAATCACAATATTAAACTACTCTATAAACATGGCAATATGCAGAATACAAACTGAAATAACATAAAGCACAAGCATTATAACAGTAAGTAAAGTTTAGATATCACCGGGAATACAGCAGCGTAATACTGAGGATTACAAATAGTCAGAACTTGAAAAACTCGTTACAACAAGATTACCAAGCTAAACCTTCCTCTAGACTCGAACCGTAAGCTCAACCCTAACCTTTCTCCTCTAACTCCTAAGAGTAGTGCTAGAGAGAGAAAGTTAGAGAGAGAAAGTGAAAGAAAAAGAGAGAAATGAAAGTGAGAGAAATGTGTGAATGTGTTAAGGTGTGTGGAATGAGGAGGGGTGACCCTCTATTTATAGGCAAAGCTTCAAATCTTCCGTACAACTCGCGAAACAGCACGTACAAGCAAACGAAGTACCATACGGGGGCAAGGGGGCAATATACGGCCTTGGTAGGGCCGTATACGGTGTATACAAGGCCGTATACGGTTCCCTAGGCCGTATACGGTGTCCGTCTGATTTCGTTCGTTGCTTAAAACGCGTGTATCTCCTTCGTTATGCGTCCGTTTGACCTGATTCTTTTGCCTGTGTCTTCGTAATTCCGTTACGCTTCTAATGATGCCAACTTCACTGAAATTGGATGTGTATAGCTTAAGCATATCCGAAATGACTTTATAGGGTCTGATACCGCTCAGTCTTCTCCGTTCTTTATCCGATTTGCATGATTCTTGATTTTCCCGTCTCGATTTTACCTGTTTTATCATATGATGAAGTTAAGATGTGATCTATATAAGGTAAATGAGGCCGGAGGATTTTGTGCACGTTTATTCGCCCTAATTTGCTTGTTATTTGGACGTTTTAGGTGATTTTTGCAGCAACGCCTATATTTAGACCACTTTAGTGAATTTTAGTAAATAATGATCATTTTGGAATGTTTTCACTAAAGATACGTCCAAAAAGAGCGGAATATTGCCCTTAAAAACATGATTATTTGAGTCACATCACTCCCACTAGCTTTTTGACATACACATGGCTTATCAGGGTTTTGAGTAAATTCAAACTTTTTGATTTCCTCACCGAACCTCTTGTTCCAGCTCCTTGATGCTTGCTTAAGTCCATAAATGGACCTTTGAAGCTTGCATACTTTGCTGAAATCTCATAGTTATAGTACACTGCTATAGCTAAGAGAATCTAAATAGCCCTAATGTCTACTACATGAGAGAAGGTTTCATCATAGTCAACTCCGTAGATTTGAGTATAACCCTTCGCTACAAGACGAGCTATATGTGTGTACATTCCCATCCACATTCGTAACTTCAAGCCGTTTTTTAGATTATGATCTGATAATGTAGCTTTGAAATTAGGAGGTTCATTAAGATCCTCTAACATGTATTCCCCAGTTTCTACATTTAGACACAACTTTTCGGAAGCACATATTGTCCTTGCGGACCTACGAATTGGAACAACATCGACTTGAGGTTCAACACTTTGAATACTTCCCCCCCCCCCCCCCCCCCCCAAGTTGATGTTCGCTAGTGTTTATAGAAGGTGATGCATCTTCCTCTTGATTCACATCAAATTCTACGACCATCCCACTGTTTTCTTGAGCTATGAGATTTATTTCAAAGAACTCAGCATATCTAGCAACTTTAATAGTATTTTCAGAAGTCTTGTAGAAGTAGTAACCCATTGTTTCCTTTGGGTATCCTACAAAGATTCACTTAATAGATCTTTGCTCGAGTTTGTCAGGCGTATCCCGCTTCACAAACGCCTCACATCCCCAGATCTTTACATAAGATAAATTAGGGACTTTCCCATGCCACAGTTCATGTGGTGTCTTATCAACCTTCTTGGTTGGAACCATATTCAAAATACGTACAACAGATTTAAGAGCATAATCCCAAAATGATAATGAAAAAGTTGTAAGGTTCATCACGGATCTTACCATGTCTAACAGGGTTCGATGCCTCCTCTTCGACACTCCATTAAATTATGATGTGTATGAAGGAGTAAGCTGTTGGACAATCCACACGCTTTCAAATAATCCTTAAAATCTTGACTTAAGCATTCACCACCTCGATCCGAATGAAGGATCTTGATGGTCTTACCGAGTTGATTTTCTACTTCACTCTTAAACACTTTAAATGTTTCAAAGACTTCATGTTTATGTTTAAACAAGTACACATAACCATAACGACTGAGATCATCAGTAAAAGTGATGAAGTAACTAGCACTTTGTCTTGACACTTGTCTAAATGGACCACAAACATCCATATGTATAATTCCAAGTAGATCTTTAGCCCTTTGCGTTTCATGCGAAAAGGGTTTCTTTGTCATCTTGCCACAAACACAAGATATGCATTTATCAAAGGATCCATCATCATTTGATGTTAAAAGTCCTTCACTTTGAAGCCTTTCAATACGTTTCTTGCCAATATGAGCAAGATGACTATGCCAAAGTTAGGTAGAGTCCAAGTCAAGCTTGGCACTTTTATTGCTAACAGAATACATAGAATTAACTTTTGAAACATGATAAGGCATCTCAATTTCAAAAATATCATCACAAGGAATAGCATTAAAATAATGAACATCATTTTTAGAAACTGGAATACCACAATCATTGAAAACATTGATAAATCCGTTATCTTTCAAAATGAGACTGAAACAACACCTCTAGTAATAGCAGGTGCATAATGACAATTGTCTAATACAATTATTAAGCCCGAAGGTAAGATTAAGTCAAAACTTCCAATGGCTTCTACAGCTGCACGTATACTATTTGTACAAGTAGAGTGCCCCATGTTTCAGTTTCTTCTTTCCTCTAATTCACTATAGGGTATTACAGATGTGAGTACCACAACAAGTGTCATATACCCAGGAATTTGATTTAGAGAAAGAATATAATTCTATCGTGAAGATACTTGAAGGTCCGGTCGAGCCGGCTTGCTTCTTCTTCTAATTCATCAACTCAGCAAGATAGGCTGGACAATTCCTCTTCCAGTGTCCCACAGTGGTAACCCGCCTCATCCTTAGCCAGATGCTCTTTCTTTGCTGAAAGGGTTTTCTTAGGTTTAGGGACATAAGCACCTTGCTTTCCCTTAGCCTTTCCCTTAGTTTGCGGTTTCTTATCTTTCTAGATCTTTCCACTTCTAATCGCAAGGATTTGTAGAGTAGCCGATTTCAGCTCTGTAATCATATTAAGTGAAATATGATTTTCATATTGGTTTTGAAGTTCGGGAGTCATGCTGCCGAGCATCAAACAAGCAACTTCATTATGACGATCATAAAGAACATTCTATGCTGCTAATTCCTTAACATGACCAATAGCAGCATCAGGAACAAGTCCCATCGACTGTTCAATGACTTCTGTTTTCCTTTAAACACGAAGTTGACAAAACCAATAATTGAAATTAATTCCAGAAAGTTTTTCTTTTCTAGCATTTGCCTGAAAGCCGAATAATTTGAGTTCGGTGCAGGATTTACCATCTACAACTAGATAAAAGTTCGTATTTAGTATTTTCGATAATACATCCTTAAAAGAAAATTAAATACCCAAATGTTTATATATATATAAACAATTAATTTTCTTAAGGCTAGGATCCTATTTGACATACCACCATCACATCAGTTGATCTGCTAGCAATGGTGTATTCAAAAGGTAAGTGACGATCAATAATTGCATTACAGGTGCAATTCCTAGAATTATGGGACTTACAAATAATACTTATGAAGCAAGCATAATTGAGTTTGTAAACATGTTTCATCCCATCTTTTGCCACGGGCTTAAGGATCTCACCGCTTAACTCGTTTTAAGTCGTCCAATTAAGAACTGTAAATAGTCCACCACCGTCTCATGATGAGTGGTAATTTACCTTGGGATTGCAATTTACCTACGTCTCACACAGAGTAAAAAGCAACTGCAAGTGTTCTTACGATTGGATGGCAATGACTTAAGTTTTAGGGTAACACAATTTGATGTGTTATCAAATATGTATGAATATGCATGCACCATATTCATATCATAGGTTTTAATAATAGAATATTTTATCTTACATCAACATAAAGAGCTCGGTAGCTCCATTTGAACGCACAAAGAACCGCAGAAGTAAGGCTAGCACAAGGCTGATTAAGTAACCCACTTTCTTTAAGGAGACAGAGCCTCCAGACTTATAGCTCTCTTATAATTTGTTCAAATGGGTGAGCCGATGTTTCTTTAGTGATGAAAAATACCAATTTTATTAAATGAATTTGTAATCAATTAGATATTTTATGACATGAGAACAAATTACGGTATATAAGCCCAACCTATATGCACCAAAAAAAAAATTCTTCTTGCTTTTCGTACGTGATCCACACAAAAAAAATAATTTCTACAGTTTGTTACCTACTTGGATTCCATAAAGCAAAAGATTATTTGTTTTTCTTTGTGTTTGTTGCTTTTACCCCACAACCAAAACATGGAGTAATAATTTTTTTTTCTTGTTTTTGCGCTTGATCCAAACACACCAAAACGAAACCTTTTTTTTTTCTTCGTCCGTCTGTCGCAGCCCCACAACAAAACACAATTTTTTCTTTGTGTTGCGTCGAACGAAACAAAAAAAATGACACCCCCACAAATTTAAGTTTTACAAATCTAACTAATTACAACATACGTGTGGCTCTGATACCACTGTTATAATATAGCAAATAGATAATCAAATTGTCACACAATTGCGGAAACATATAACACTTATTTATAATTACTTAAGATATAAAACGAGTACCTTTTAGCTAGCTCGAAATAATCGTTTAGTAAAACGAATAGGTTTCACAAATGGTAAAACCCTCTAGGGTTGCACGCACATCACCTTCACAACACGAAAACGATGCTAGTCGAACTACACTTTGATAAAACTTGAACCTTTGCTTTTCCTTCTCGTCTTGATTGATAAAGACAAACCAAACAAAAACCCCTTAGGTTGGTTTGGTCGTCGGCTCACCAAAGAAAAAGGAGGAGGAAAGTTTATTATTTAATTGTTAGGGTATTGTGTATTTTGGATACTAATAACCCTAACTTAACATTGTATTTATAGGTTTTAATTAGGTATTTGAGTTGTATATGGAGACCTAAAAAATGGCCCATATAAAACCCAATCCAAACCCAATACAAGTTTTTATTTACTTAACATTTAAGTCCCTCAAGTTTAGTTTATATTAAATATGTATAATAATTAATATATTATTAATTATTAATCGTGTCTAAATGATTAAGTGCGCGCTCCCCATAGGCTCATTAATTTCCGAACATGTTTAAGTCGTGTACATATATACCAACACAAAGCAACTAACGTTGCTTAGGATTTGAATTTTAGTGCTCTAGAAAAACGATTTACTAGCGAAATGAACACCCTATGTCTAAGCAAATAGTTTGTACCAAAACAAAGCATAGAAGATTTATTTTACACTTTGCATCTCTCTATTTGAGGTACAATTATCATTTTGGTTTAGTCCTCCGTTATACAAATCTGAATCTTGACGATTAACTAAAAACTGTGGATCGTGGGGTGTGTTTGTGGCTTCGTTGTTACCTTTTAAATCTTGGTCGGAAGCAGAATAACTTGAAGTCTTATCATTGTTTGGCAATGTATCGTCCCTTTTATGAAGGATGCTCGATTCTTTATCTAGCTTTCCATCAGGGGCACGCATAGATGCACCAAATCTTTGAGTGAAAGATCCGGCATTTGAAGCATCATCATCTTCAACTGTCACCCACTCTCGAAAGTCGACAGGGGGTGGCAATTCAGAACAAAAGACATCCTTGAGGTTCTTAAAAAGCCCTTCGTTAAATGGATTTTTCTTCTTTTCGTATCGATATCTAAAGTTTTCATATGTTGTCTGCAAGATACAAAACCAAATATTACACTTATAGGAAAAAATGATGTTTGGCACTTTGGCTGTTGTCATCAAACAGGCATTAGACTGTTACCTGGTTTGTGGAAATGAGGTAGAAATGGAAAACACTGAGCCCGCCAACGAACCAAACGCATATGAAGCAATACACTACGAGAATAACTGAAACCACATCTTTTGAGAAACTTTTCAACAAATTCCCATTTTGAGGAATAATGTCGATTAATGATAATGTGAACACATATATGCACAACAGAGTGGATGATGTAATGAACAGGATGAAGTATCGATAGTTGCGCTGCAAATCATTAATAATGGGTAAACAGACCACCTTAGGTTATATTGCTTTTGATAATCAAACGGTTGAAGTAATAATGTAAGCTAAAAAAGCATCTCAAAAATCTGGAATGTGTATTCGAAATTCATAGATCGTATTAATTTGTTTTATAATAGTAACTAGATTTACCTTTGTAAGGAAAGATAAACATCAACTAAATTAAATTTATAGAAAAATATGAAAAAAATTTATCTGAGGTCAACATAACCCAACCCATTACAGAGTACAGACATATATTAAAAAAACAGTTTTGGTATGAGCTTATCTCAACCCATTAACCCACCTACAATCACACAATTTACCACCTCTAAGTAGAATTATTGGGCGAAAATAGTTGGACTTACAACTCCTATACATTGGCCTACCCACGGGCAGTGGTGGTCAAAACGTTGTACGCAGTTATTACAAACGGAGCAATGAGAAGCACGTGGCGGTCGGTAGAGCATGCAAGTGTCACAGTATTTTACTTTTATCGTGTGTCCATTAACGAGCATATCCTTCATTCTCGGTAATCTTAGACTCATGGATGAACCATCTAGCCAATCCAATGATTGTGACCGTAAATTGAAAGAGTCTTCACATTCGGGTGGTCGTTTGTTCCTAATAATTACTCCGGGATTTCTTGCGGACGTCATAAAGAGAAAAGTTAGAACCTGCTTATAGAAAATCGGTCAATTCTTATGAATTAAAGTCAAAGCACATATATTATGAGAAATGATGGTTAACGTACCACAATTGTGAGGATTATTCCTAGAGCTACCACCCCAAACCCAAAAATGTTTCCATATTTTTCGATATTAAACAATGTTTCAACGCAGAAGGTTATCGCGGGAGCTCCAATAAGGAATGTAGAGAAAAGTACTGAGCCAGCATCAGGACCAAAAATCAATCTACCGCCACAAAAGAATTTCTGCCAAACCATAATGTAACAATCATAACAACGGTTGGAACGTGATATTTACACAACATAAGCATTGTCAATAGCTCAACATATATAGCACGTTCCTGAGGATATGTTCATGTCTACTTTGACCTACATAAGTCAACTGTTGACTTTGTTAAACAATTGTGGAAATCCTATAATAATTCTAAAACAAAAGGTGATGAATCAATGATAGCTATAAAAATCATTTAAATCAACCAAATAATATGTGTAGAACTATGTTCCTCGTGATACAACTTAACATACTACTACTCTGACTCTAGAAGGTCAAATGTTGATTTTCTTGAAAAAATATATTACTCCCATAGTTGACACGCAAACAATTGATGAAAGAATGATATTTATGAATTCAATTAAGGTTTATCATGCATATCTTTCACATTTATATTAGGGTTTTTTGCCGAAAAAGGATCAACTTATACTCGTTTTTGTGTTTTAGGATATCAAATATTCTTAACTTTTTAAAAGGAACAACTTATTTTAAAATTAGGATTAAAGGGTATATGGCTAAAACGTTCGAAATATTTAACAATTTGCGGAAGATTAATGAGTCAATAATTCTCGTTTTTCCCAAAGAAGCATTTAACCATTCTCCGATCTATGTCATATTTACCGACTCACCGACATTAGCATGTTTTCACGTATCAAATATTCCGAACTTTTTAGCCATATACCCTTTAATCCTAATTTTAAAATAAGCCGTTCCTTTTAAAAAGTTAAGAATATTTGATACCCTAAAACACAAAAATGAGAATAAGTTGTATCTTTTTCGGCAAAAAACCCTTTATATTATTATCTGCATTTGCATGCTTATAGTATTATTATAAAATCAAACTTCGACCCATTTGAAGGCAAAATTTGCAGGTAATCCAGAATTAACACCCACAAAATGACGAGGAGATGATCATTATTATACGATGAAGTCGAGATTCATTAAACACCCACCCAAATAAGCACTTTGTATTTTGTCATATTCTAATCTACATTCTCTCCAAATTCAAAATTCTTGACTTTTGAAAGTCAAAAAATCTTGATAGAATACGTTAAATTCTCATGCAAAATATGAAAATGTGATCAACATAAAATCAATTTAATAATTCAAACAATACCCACAAGATATAATTATAATATAATATTTGAGAAACATAAAAATGAAAGAATGAACTCACATTACGACCTTTCCAAACTTGATAAAGCCTCTTCTTATTATGTGTTTTGCGAGGAGAAAGGGAATTCTTCTGGTTATGGAATTCCCTCATGGCTTTTTTGCTACAAATGCAATGATTTTTGGAAAATACATTTATTTCAAAATTCAACTTCAAATCAGATAAGAAATTAACAATTTTATGTTTATTTTTAAAATTTTAATTTTAAATTTTAATAAATAAATAAGATCAAAGAAGATGGAGGGGGAGATTGGATAGGGGGAGTTTATGTGTTGTTTATTATGATTGAAGAAATATTAATGTTTCCCTCTATCTCTCCCTCTCTATCTCTTTTTTCATTTGATTGTTTGTTTGTATATATGTATCTGTGTATAAATCCCCCTGTTTTCTAATCATATTCCTCTCAATACTATTTTACCCAAACCCAGAATTATTATTATTTTTACTCCGTATTAAGATGGTTTTTTGTCTCTCTCCATGTTGTGACCGATATAGTCGGAGGGTTCCTAAATCCATGATTTTTCTTTACTTTTTTTTTTTATAACTTTTGTTAAGTCGACATTTGTGATGATTCAGCAAGTTTTTAAAGCCAGATGATGGTTTTTGTCTGGGTTAGTGTCTGGAAATGCATCTAACTTGTGCACGATATCAATTGTGTGTATTATACTTACACTCGTCATTTTTAATGCATCTAACTTTCAAAAATGGTGTTTTAGTGTATTTTGATGAAGTTTTGATGACGTGTCAAACTCTGATGATGCTACGTGGCACCTTAAACGAGCGACACGTCACCAAAATACACTAAAACACTTTTTTTGAAAGTTTGATGCATTAAAAATGACGAGTGTAAGTATGATACACACAATTGATATCGAACACAAGTTTTGTACATTTCATACAGTAAGCCCTTTTTTGTTTAATAGAATGAACATGTTATTGGGTTGAATTAGGAGAATCAAGTTCCATAGCTTAGTTTAGTTCTAACATGGGTGGGATTTTGCGAAAATAGACATGTTTCCTAAGACGAATACTTTTGTTAGCAGTGTCACTAAGTCAATTTGAAGTGTTTACTCAACGTCTTTCACATACCGTTCTTGAAGCGGGTTTGCTAATTAATCAGCGGTGACGGTTATGAGACATCAGGCATAGTTGGTTGCATTAAAATTTAGATTAAATAATGATAATATGAGGCATAGTTGGATAATTAATGTGGCTATAAAAATTGGAACATTCGCCGTACCAAAGCTTTGTTGGCAACAAGACAATGTAAGTGCAGCTGTATACCCACACAAACACACCAACATTCTATGGGTACATCCGTCCAATGCAAAACATTATTCTTGGCTGCTCATTTCTTAGCGTTGCAACTTGCAAGAACTCTAACCGAAATTTGATTTATATATTCAATGGCAGATGAGAAAAAGAAGCCGAAAAGACTATATCATGTCTGGAAAGGAAGCAATGTAAGTTCTTGCCTCATTCAAATTACGTTTTCTTTTCATTGTTGATCATTACCGTTTTAATTTTTGGATCGTAGCAGTTTTTATTTTCGTTTATCTGTAGTGTTGCTGAATAGTGTTTTGTTGTATACTGTAGTCGTTAAGTCATATAAGGAACTTAGCTAGCAATCAAATTTGAGTTCATATGCATGGAGATTCTTTCAAGAATTGTTAACTTCTAACTTTCATCTTAAAATATGATGAATTATGGGAGCTTTATGAAAAAACAGTATTTGTTATGTGTTGGTTTGACGTCAAAGAGTTTATACGTGTTATTCGAGCAATCGAGCATATGAACTATGAAGTATATATCTTTTTGTTAGTACTAATTAAATTATTAATCATGTGGAAAGAGTGCTGTGTTAACAGCATGCAGTGAACCTTCGTAACTCATTTAGAGAAACCTTAAACTCTAGAAAACTGTTCAGTTAACTATAAAGTACTTGTTTTTTTAATTGTCTGCAGTCTGCTATTTGTTTCTTGAGGACTCTATGCATGTCGATGAACCGTCAAATAGTTAAGATCAGCGATAAGTTACAATTGATTGATAAGGCCATAATATATGAAAAATAGAAGACACATGTATCTAAGCACATGAATCATGTCCTCAAATTAATAAAAATCACTAAAATTAAGAATGAGACAAACACCTAATAGTATATTGTCCTTAATTTGTTAAATTACATATTCGTGGTTATAAATGGTGTTTCAGAGATTCTTATGTGGAGGAAGATTGATCTTTGGTCCCGATGTCGGTTCTTTGTTTCTCTCCCTGCTTCTTGTTACAGGCCCTGCAATAACTTTCTGTATTAAAGTCCACAACATCATTAATCATAACAAGCAACACGAAGAAGCTTTTGGTTATTGGTATGGTGTGTTGTTTGTGGCCGCAGCTCTCACTTGTTTGGTAAAGTAAATTTAGCATCTTTATATAATTTTATGTTTTTGTTTGATTATCTCAGATATTCACTGACTTTATATACTCACTATATTATACAGGATATAATATTTCTTTTCATGACATCTAGTAGAGACCCTGGTATAGTACCACGAAATGCATCACCACCTGACCCTGATGAAGAGTTAGAAATGAACACCCCTTCAATGGAATGGATCCATGGAAGAACTCCTCATTTGAGACTACCAAGAACAAAAGATGTCATTGTGAACGATCACACGGTCAAAGTCAAATATTGTGACACGTGTATGCTCTATCGTCCTCCGCGGGCCTCACATTGCTCTGTCTGCAACAATTGTGTTCAGAGATTTGACCACCACTGTCCATGGGTTGGTCAATGCATTGGACTAGTAAGTCAACTTTGCTCAGTAAATGGTTACTACATATGTTTATGTCAAGAGTAATGTACATATAATTATTCTGTTTGCAGCGTAACTATCGATACTTTTACTTGTTTATATCAACATCGACCATCTTGTGCATATATGTGTTCACATTTTCATGGGTCAACTTACGTCAACAAAAGGTCGTCATTTGGAAGGCTATGTCACAAGATTTTTTGTCAGATTTTCTCATTGTTTACTGCTTCATTGCAGTTTGGTTTGTGGGTGGCCTAACAGTCTTCCACTTCTATCTTATTTGCACAAATCAGGTATTATTATTTTTCCATATCTATGTCATCAAGGGGGTCCTTAGAATTGCTTATATGGGTGTCTATCAGCTTATTACTTACTTTGACAATAGATAAGCAAATCCAAAACACCGTTGTAAAACTGTTTATCTTCTTAATTACAATAAGCACTTAAAAATAAACATGTATGTTTTTAATAAGATAAGCACTTATAAATAAGCAATCCCAATATCTCCCTAGATGCAATGCTTGTGTGGCAGTAAAAGCTTAGAAAATATATTAACTCTGATAATTGTACAATTTTTATTTATATATATGCAGACAATGTATGAAAACTTCAAGTATCGATATGCTAGGAAGGAGAATCCATATCACAAGGGGGTAAAAAAGAACCTTGTACAAGTCTTTTTTTCTAAGATACCTCCTTCACTGAATAATTTTCGAGCATTTGTTCATGAAGACGACAGTTTAGTGATGGACCCGACAAGTCCAAATCTTGAGGATGCACCAAAGGAAAAAATTGACATGGAAACAGGAAATATGCTTGCAGATTCAAGTAGCGTTTCACTTCCTCAACTTTTGCGGAATTTGAATTATGATGAGCTAGAAGAGAGCATGAGAAGTAAGGTGGCAAATGGAGCACCTGATTCTCTCCCTTCTCCTTTCCTTTTTGACACAAACGATGCAGCTCCTGATTTAGTCACGGAAAGAAAGATGCCCAAAAATGGCAATAATGATGAAACTATAAGTCCTGAAAACAACATTGTTCATCAAATATAGAGGTAATGACCCATTGCGCTTTTTAGTTCACTTATTCGTATATTCTTTCTCAAAGTTGTTATGTTAACTCATAAGTTTACTTAAAGAAACTCTTATTTAGTTTCCTGCATCATGTTGCGTTATTGCTGAAAATTATGACATATTTCATGTCATGCAGGTTTGGCATTAAAACTATTCTTTGGCACCTTCAGGCTTCAACTCGAGTTTTTGGTGACTGAAATGGCATTCTTGGGTGCGTTTTAATATGAGTGCAGAAGCATTAAGCATACATGCCATATAGATGTTGAACAAATAGTTGTAAATTATGCATGTCGTGGTTACTACCAGCAACGAATGAGGAACATAAATCTTGTAATTGATGATAATGAAGATCTGGTTTAGCAGTTTGATTCTTTATTCATCGTTTGGACCCTTCTTTATGGCTATTCACTTTTCTTTATTATTATTCTGTCGTGTTATGTTCGCTCTGTTTCTGTTGTTTAATGTTTACTTAAAGAGTTAAAATCAGTCAATTGGACCATTTGTGTACGAACTGGATCATGTAAGATTTTGTTTTGCATATTCAGAGATTCCACTGTTAAGCCTTTAGTGTGTAGCTTAGTTGGTTTCAATGTTGGCATTTGGAAAATATCTCAGGTTCAATCCCCACCAACGGTAAAGTATGATAAGTTGGTTGGGCCACCATATGAGCGGACCACTAGGTGAGCTCAGGGGCGTACCAGAAAATTCTTTTAATGGGGGCGAATTTTTGAATTCTCACGTCATGTTTTGGGTTACGAATTGAGATTTTGTTGCTTCAAGTAATACAGTAAACTAAACCAACCCAAACTTATGTTAGCATAAATACAATCGAACTAAAAAAAAAATTTGGTTTAAATCGATTCTCAACACATAATCATATCGAATGCTCATAAATTTAGCAATGCGAACAACCTAGTGGTTACATGTGTTTTTTTCGCGACCTCTCTCGAAGTTTCAAACTTTTCTACTTATTAATTTGTGAACTATAATGTATTTGTTCGTTTTTATAGCTAAACTAATAGAATTGCATTGTGTAATTTTTTATTTTTTAAGAAAAATCATCACCTTAAAAATAGTGCGTTAAACGACTGTTTTTGTTATGGAACCATTTTTTTATAACATTTTTTTTAACTTGTCAAAGAAATATGAGAAGAGGATTACAAATTAGAAAGGAAGGGGATATAAAAAGTGAAGATACAATAGGGAAAAACCGAAAAAGTAGGGAACAAGATTCAAACTATGAACCTTCTATTTACAAGGAAAATTGACAAACCACTTGAGCTATGTGTGGGCGCATGTTTAATACTTTGATTTAATATCTATATAACAAGGGTGATGATATTTCCACTACGGATTTTGATAAATCCACCATAAATGTGCATCACTTGTTTGTACAGTTCAAATTGTGAATGCAGAGGTGTGGTGGATTTATCAAAATCTTTGGTGGAAATATCACCACCCATATAACAAAGGTTACTAAAATCTTAGTGTAGGCGGCGGCCCACAGTGCCACACTTTGGTACCGCCAATGGGTGAGCTTGATTCAACTCTCACGTGATGCGCCTAAAACAGTATGATGGTCTGACGTAAGCCGGTTGGGGCTGTCGGAATTTCAATATTTCATTGTTGATGATTTCTACATTATGAGTCAGGCATTATCAATGTAGCGAATATAGAATACCTGTAAATTTACCAGGGTATACTCCCTTTACCCAAAAAAAATATAGAATACCTGTACTCATTTTATTCACATTCTATGGTTTCTACGAGTCACATTTTTAGTCTCTTTGTCATCCGATATCAAGCATGTATAATGTCTAGCTGATATATGCTACTTTGCCTATTGATAAAACGAACAACGGAAAAGAGGTCACATGCTCAAACGTAGTTAGGGTCATTTCCTAGGTTTATTATTTTTCTTTGCTTATAAGATATTATGTTATGCCAATGGGACTTTACTTGATGAAAGAAACACTTGTACCATTCAGAGAGGAGTAAAATCAAAGGTGACGTTCGTTATAGTTCTTTTATCTTAACTAAATTTAAGACGATTTTAGCAAGAGCATTTGGCCTAGTGATGCTTGTAACAATTTTAGCAAAGGGCAGTTTGGTTGATATATCACTTCTAATTAGTGTTTATTGTTTTCTTATGTACATTAATTTAATTTAATTTAATTTAATTTAATGGAAAGAAAGAAAGATATTCAAGAACACATCGTACTCGGCTGGATGCCGGCAAAGAACATAGGAGGGGAGTGGAGAACGTCGAGATCTCGTCGTTCTTGATGGTGAACAGCGCCGAGACGTTTGCCACTGAGGATATGCATTTAGATGCTAACGTTGGATATAGTACTCATAGTATTATTTTCGAAAAAAACATGCACAACTCATATCAATCAACTAAAATATCCTTAGATTACCACCACAATTCTTTGTTTGCATCAAAAATGACTTGGATAAGCTTTCAATTATTTTTAATTAAAATTAAATAAAAATTTAGGTAACCATCTACGAGTATTAAATTTCATTTTTCTTTTTTGGCTAAGGTTCAGAAATCGGATCGAATAGAATGAATAGATCCATTTTTGGTGGTCGTTGTGCATGGAAAATGACATAGATAATGTCTTTTAAATGACATAGCTAGATCATCTTTCTAGCTAAACGACTTAATAGACTTCAAGTTGTATAACACGACTATGCTTTAAAATCAATTCCAGCTATAATTCATAATTAATAAATTAATAAATCATAATTATGAAGCAAAGACTTTCACTTTCAAATGATGTATTTAGTTACGGAAAAATTCCTTCAATTTTCTAGAAAGTTTTCTAAAAAAATCGAAAAATTAGAAAACTTCAGTTTTTTATCTTTTAGAGTAAATTTCATAGATGGTCCCTGTGGTTTACACCAATTTACGAAAGTCGTCTCTCAACTTTATTTTTCATGTTTTCAGTCCAATAAGTTTGTGTTTTGCTCGAATATGGTCCTCGTCAACTTAAGATGACTAAAATACCCTTACTTTGTTATTATATTCATATGTTTTATTTTTTTTATTCATATTCATATACTATAAAATAAAATACCGAAAAAAACACATAGATATGTACATTGCCAGCAGCAACCTTCAACCCATTTGTCGGATCATATACTCTGATAAACTTCCGATCATCTTCTCCGACAAATTCCAATAAAAGTCAAGTATAAACAAACAACTATCCCCAATCTATTGAAAAGCGCCAAATAAGTATATTCCATAGATTTGAAGATCCGAATCAAAAAACAAAACAAAAATGTATACTTTCAAATCAGATCTCACTGAATAAACACAAACAAATCTAATCTAATCAAAATCCAAAATCCCAAGAAAAAATTAAGATGATGAATGGTGGCCGATGACAAAATCTTTACTCTTATCGGTTGCTTCTTCAACTTCCACACAAATCGATCAAACTCCGGCGACCCCAAGCAAACTGAAACAGAAATTAAACACACCAACACCCAAAAACGAAACCCGAGGACGGCGGTAATGATAATCCTAAATCTGAAAAAATGGTGGTGCCATTCATCGCCTGGAAGTTAGAAGATGATGTAATCAATAGCGGTCGGATTTGAGGTGGTGCGTTTGAATGCCACCCAATCGTCGTCTTCTTCCCGATTAACAACCATATGTCTCAGATTTACGGTGAACTTCGACCGGTGGTTGTCGACGTTCGAAAGAGGATACAGTAACCGGATCTAGGCTCAGGCGAATGACTACTAGATTATAACGTGGATGGCGGCCGAATTCTGTTATTGAACAGAGCTAGTGTTTGCCTTTTTGGTTTCGATTTGAACTTGAAAATAGGTTTGGTTTTTTAGCTTAAATCTTTGAATTGATGATGAGTTTTGAGATAAGAAAAGGTGTAAAGTGTTAGAAGAATTTTAATTGGAGATGGTGACACTCATGAGAAATGATGGAGGATTGGAGGTGATGATATTGCTGTAAGTAGATGTATGGCTGTAAAAATGGTGCACGGTTGGAGTGGGTGGTGTTTATTAAAATAATAATATTAAAAAGTAATGTAAGAGTTATAAATAATTGGAAAAAATAATAAAGTAAGGGTATTTTAGTCATATTAAGTTGACGAGGACCATATTCGAGCAAAATGCAAACTTATTAGACTGAAAACATGAAAAATAAAGTTCAGGGACGACTTTCGTAAATCAGTGTAAACCACAGGGACCATCTATGGAATTTACTCTATCTTTTATCTTATTATATTTAAAGACTATTAACATTTATAATTTATTTATGGTAAATAAAGTATAAAGCAATCAAGAGTTCCAGACTAAAATATAATTAAACATAATTAAAATTAGAAAGTGTAGTAAGAAACAACATACTAACGGTACAATATATATACCTAGCCATAGAGTAAAATCCATTTTACAATCTAAAAAACTTTACAAGAACAAGCACTATATCAATACTTGTACACGATTATTTTCTAATGGTCTACGAATCACCACATCTTTAATAAATCAAATAAGATAGTCGTTATGGATGGAGCCACATTGAAGGTAGGGGTAACAGTAACTACGGGTCCATTTACAATACGTAGCATAAATTTCATGTAAAAATTGTTTTTTTTGTTACATTTTTCTGTTTATGCTACGTGTTTACAAAAATTAAGAACCCCTTACTACGAGTCACCTCAATGTCTGTCACTCATTTAGTTTCTTACGTAACTCACGTCAACCACACACTTTAGATACAAGGGTTAAGTACATTAAAATGTAATTATTTTTGGTCTGATGTTCATTGTATGCAAGAAAGTATTTGGACCTCCATTGTGTGTAACAAACTTTCAATTTGTTCCTATTGTATGTATTTAGGTGACGTGGCAACATGTAATGATGCCATGTGTAACTCATACAGTGGACACGTATGTAAAAATACCAAAAGTTGCATACAATGGCACTGAATAACAAGTTTGTTACACACAATGGAGGTCCAAATACTTTCTTGCATACAATGAACATCAGACCATAAATAATTACATTTTAATGTACTTAACCCTAGATACAACTTCGTAATTCTCAAAATAAAAACCATTTCTATGCACTTTACTTTGACGACTAAAAGAGAAACATCAAGTCAACCTTATGATAAAGACATGTTTGGTGATCGGTGATACGTGGGGGCATATATATGATCTTATTATTTGTCAACCCCATTACATCCCAATACCACATGACGCGTATAAACCGCGTTGCAATTGAATACTAACAAAATTCTGAATCATTTTATCAATTAAATTTCTTATAATATTTTTATATTTGATTTAATAATAATCTACACCGCGTTTTCTTAATCCATACAAATTTTTGTTCGTATAAACAAATACCAACGTTAACATCCATGATTCTTTTCATTATAACTTACTGTTGATATAATCTATTCGTAAAGTGGTAAATTAAATTAAGACAAATTATATCGTTTTTACTGTGTAGAACAATAGAAGTTGAAATATATAATTTTGAAACTTTTTTAGAAACCGGTACCGTAACATGTTGCACCTTTTAAACTTAGGAGTATATGGTGTGGTTGATTTTGTGTTTCATGTTCAGTTCCAGGAACGATTTTAAGGGGAGTTATTCGATATTCAACTCGGAATTTTAAATGGACCAACAAGAATAATTTTGAATGAATCAAATAAAAGAAATTGAACACGACGATTTTTCCTCTCTGCTCCTTTTTATTTTTCCCTTATAAAGACTCTGGTTACATAATTCATCATATTTCTAAAACCTGATACTTATTAAGTTTACCATAAAACTACTTCTATATTTTTAATTAAAATAAAACTTAAATTTCAAGAAGTCCAATAAAAATTACTGATCGTTTATGATTATTTTCTTAGCAGTAAAACGCTATACAATTTCACTTTAATGAAACTCATATTCTCAATCAATTATTTGTTAAATGCAAGATTGTAAAAGTCGTAATTCGAGGGCTGGTCAGTTGTGATCTCATAGAGACTAATCGGCCAAGTCAGGCAATAGTTGGGGACTAGTCGGCTTTTAACTTTTATTGACTTTACTTACATTTAAATAATAAATTTCAAATATTATGTGTAAATATAGATGAGAACCCTAGACATAAACATAAATAAACATAAACTTTAACATAATTGTCTTGAAACATAAACATATCGTTTAATTGTTCAAATACTTAAAAAATCTTAGACCAACTTTCACCAAACTTTGACCGATTTTGACAAAAAAATCCGACTTTGACCCGTTGACCGACTTTTTAGATCGACGTAGGCCTAGTCGAGTCGGACTACTCCCAAAACCCGACTAGTCCCCGACTAGGAGGTCGATCAGGGTGATTTTGACAACCTTGGTTAAATCAACCATATTCCGCTAGACAACTACGCCGAAGTAGTACAATTATATTTTTAACTAGTGTTATAGAACATCTCGGAAATATTGAAATAAACTTATGTTGCGTTTGGTTCGTAAATTTCAACGGTGTTTAATGTAAATGGAATTTAAATTAGCGGTTGGGTCAGTCTGGAGCGTATGCTTAGCATTGCTTTCCACAACTTGTCCTCGGGGCGGGCCGTGTGGGCTGCTCAGCGTTGCCGGTTATCAACGATTTTGCAAGAAAATGAAATTTTAATTACATTGTATAAGTTTGTTTGCTTCACAAATGAATTGATTTGTAAGACATCAAATTCCTTCACTCAAAAGAATTCACAATATTTGAAATTACAATTACTTTTATGAATTCTAATTCTTCCGCAAAACCAATTGGGCATAGATCAAATGGTATCGCTACCGCAAATGCCCATACCCCACACCTGTGACTGACAGCTCAGGAGTTTAAATTTGTGCCGCAGCAAATGTGGGTGATTTGTGGAAAGATAACTTGCGAGTGAGATAAACGCATACCATTGAAATACGGAGATTAAGGATACGTTGCAAATTATTTTATTTTGTTTATTTATTTATTTTTCTAAACCCACCGTTAGTAACTTTATTTGGAACAACTAAGACCACTAAAATCAGCAGCGTCGCTTCATCGTCGGTTCCAACCGACGGAGCCAACACCGATGGCACGATTCCGTCGGTTTGGTTCGTCCGTTTCAGTTAGTTTTTGAAAAAGCTGACGTGACTACAAGTAACTCAGTCAATTTTAGTCACCATTGAGTGTGGTGTAAGTAGTGAGTTATGATAACAAAGGATTATTTTCTAAAAATATTTTTATTAAAAAAGAGTAGCATTTTTCAAGAAAAATATATATATATATATATTGAAATAGAAGGGGGATGGGGTAGGGGGTAGAGCGGTAAATACGGATGCAACGAATTTGATAAACCGATCACGTCCGAAACAGAAGCTCGTATATAAACCCTATTCTTTTCTTTTATTATTGTCTCAACGCCATTGATTCATTTCAAACAACCACCCCTAATTTCTCTCTCCCTCTTTCAAATCATATTGGTTTTCTTTTCCTTTTTACTTTTATCAAATCAAAATTCAAATCAAATGGCCGATCAGCTTACCGATGATCAGATCTCCGAGTTCAAGGAAGCCTTCAGCCTATTCGACAAGGATGGCGATGGTATATATCTCATTTCCTCTATTTCTCATTCCAATTCTTCATTATTTGATTCCGTTTTAAAAAAAATTTCCCGATTGATTTTGTGTTTTTATGCGGTGTTATTCTTCTGATTATCATAGACATGTTATTATTATTATTATTATTATTATTATAAAATTGATGCGTATATATATTACACACATCAATAGTTTGTATATAGATATATCTATGTTTAAGCTATTGCCAGTTATTCTAATTAATGTGATCGAAATCATGTGTTTGTTACTGTTTATTACTGAATTTGTTTGTGATGTAGAATTGAGGTATGATGAATATTATGTAATGGATCGATTGTGATCGAGTAGTTTTGTTCTCATATATGTTTGAATTTGTGTATTTGCCTGCTAGTATGTATTTTAACGGATGTGATTAGTTAGTTTATTTTGTCACATAAGCATTAAGGAGAGGTTTTTATTTAAAATAGGTGTAAAGTCAATGTGAGATTGTTTTGGTTCAAAAGGAGTAGTCAATAATTAAAAGGGTCCCTACCAAGTACCACATGTCCATGTTCTTATCCAGTTTTACATAATGGTGATGAAAAAGTGATAACGTTTTGGTTGGTTTATGTAGTATTTGTATTTTATTTCGTAATAATGGAGAACGATGGGCATGCTGACAGAAGGGAATGAAAGAATGATTTGATCTATAAGAGATAAGAGGACCATACATCCTGCTTATGGAAATATGATGTTTCTTTTGTGGAATACAGATCTTATTTGTTAAAGGACTTGTATGACACAAAGTTTCACTAACATGGTAATTTACTAATATAGTAGCACAATATCTCCAAGTTTTTGAAATGCAGTGTTATCCTATCCTAGTAGTTTGATGATTCTTTCAGTTTTCTATAGTTGGGGTTGATTTGGAATTGGCATACTTGGAGAGATGATGATCATGGTAAAAATAGTTACGACTATCATATTACTAGAAGTAGTAATACATTCTTAATAGGGGACCTGGCATGCAAACATGAAATTAATGATACAAAGGGAAATTTTCATAAGAATGAGAAAGTAGGAACCATAGTATTATAGCTAATGAAAAATTGGCGTTGATTAAATGGAGAAGCTGTAGTTGTTACATATTGATATTGAAGAATCAGGCGCTCATGAGTCAAATCAGAAAAGCGAGGATTGGTAGGGTCTCCTCGGTCATCTCTGTCTTTCATCTCCACCATATTAGGTTAGTGTAGTAAACTTACTGGGTTTGTCTGAGTGAAAAAGGGGGTGATATTATTCAAATTTAATCAGGGGTGTAGGAACTACAACAAGCACCTATAAATTGTTCCCTCCATATGATCCGCTAAGCTCGTATTTCACACAATTACCTTACCTACTCCAGATGCCTCATCCTCCCTTGTACGGTTGTAAACTTGTAATCACTTTTTATTTAGAGCTTTTGACAATTATGGGTTAGATATAACATCTTATCTTCATTTTAGCGGATTTCTTGCTAACCATCATGGAATGTTCGCGAATTTTACATGTTTCTCTATGGCTCGTCTCACCCACATGCTAATATCCATCATACCTTTTTAATCTAGCTCTAGACGATATCTATTGGCATCAAGTCTTTGTCTTAATATGGTTTCTAATGTATGAACCGTAGATGATGCTTATTTGAGACATCTGGGGACTTCACCATGTTAATATATCTTATGTGTTGTGTTGACTTTATCATCTTGATTGCCATTCATGAGTCATGACACGATTTCTTTTTGATTGTTTCTTTTTTCAGAAATATGTGAAATCTACAGTGACTTATACTTGTTAACTAGACATAAGTACTTGATAATTTGGAAACTGCTTGTAGGTTTAATTAGGTGTTTTCATAGTTAAATCTGCTAAGTTGGATGAACTATGCAAAAATAAATTTTAGAAAATACTAACTGCTTCTGTTTATACTGTAGCTATGAATTCAATAATATAATATTTTTAATGTTAATAATTGAAGTATTATTAGTCTATTTCAATTGCCTGGCCTTGCAATCATATGAATGTATATAGTTCGTTGGTTGATGCATGCCTGTGAAAGAGCAATAATTGAGTTAGGACACCAGGTGCGGATTGGGTGTATGTGCAGCTTCGGTATGACTAATAAGTACATGACATACTTGGCATGCCTCCATTCATTAAAAGTTAACAAAAGTTTCTTGCATGTGGAGATACAGCATGGCGATCTGGTTTGTTTCTTTATATGGCTGAATTGGTTTTTGTTATCTTGATTCATGTATCATTTTCATATCAACAAAAAAGTTTGAGATTCTTGGACAGGTATTATCTTATTTGTAGTTTTAGAAACATGAATTAGACACAATTAATACTCTAATAAAATGGAGTTTCTGTTTTTTACTTTTCTCCCCTAGATTCTTTCTCCGTTTGTATGTACTTGTATTAGAGCATTGTCTTGTTCATCCCAACATTCCTAGGCTTGCTGATTAAGTGCTCTTTTTAGGATGTCATTCTTGTAGAGTTTATCAAAAAGAACACACCAAAAAGAACACTCATAGAGGAACATATGGATGATCAACCCAGTTCTGGTCAAGTAATAATGTGAATTGCATATGCAGGTTGCATCACTACAAAGGAACTTGGAACCGTGATGAGATCACTTGGCCAAAATCCTACAGAAGCTGAACTTCAAGACATGATCAATGAAGTTGATGCAGATGGTAATGGAACCATCGACTTCCCAGAGTTTCTAAACCTGATGGCTAGGAAAATGAAGGACACAGACTCTGAGGAGGAATTGAAAGAAGCATTCAGAGTGTTCGACAAGGATCAGAACGGTTTCATTTCTGCTGCTGAGCTTCGTCATGTGATGACAAACCTCGGTGAGAAGCTCACTGATGAAGAAGTTGATGAGATGATCCGAGAGGCTGATGTTGATGGTGATGGTCAAATCAACTATGAGGAGTTTGTTAAGGTTATGATGGCCAAGTGATTAGTTTTCGTAGTGTTCGGTTATCTAGTTGTTGTCAATTGGTTTGGAGCTATGGATCCTATAAAATCTTCTTGTTTAATTATGTACCTGTTATGACAAGTGTTTGTGATCTTAATTTTTCCGATCATCTCATATTAGTTTTGATCTGAATAACTCTTCATTTCATTTCATTTAGGTAATCGGGATTTCTCTTTGTGACTTTATGACTAATTGCTGCTGTACTAAACCTGCATGATGAATTGCTAAACTTATGAAAATGAATAAAAAGCTAAATGATTATATTTATGTATTAATTTAATTAAAATATATTTATTTATATATATCTGAAATAGCCCGTGAATAAAACAAAAAATGCTAAGGGTGTGTCCGTAAAAAAGGGCTCAGCTTGGAGATGGTTCGGGTTTCTATTCAAAAGCCACTTCAAAAAGCTTCTTGTTTAAGGGTTCTGGGGGTTTATTTTTTCAAGAAGCTCCAATTTTTTGTGGCTGAGGTTTATAAAAAATAGAAGCTCAAGCCTCCAAAAGCCTCCAGAAGTCTCTCATCCAAACACACCTTAAGAGCCTGCTCTCGAGATTTTTACGAAAAGAAAAGAGAAGAATGGAATGTAAGATGACATAAAAGAAAAGAAAATGAAGAAAATTTTTGTGTTCCCAAGTTGGAAAGAAAAGAATAAAAATTTACATGTTTCGTGTTCCCGAGTTGGAAAGAAATGGAAGGAAGTGACATTTTATAACTAGTTAAACCTTCCATCCTTCCAAATCTTCACAATATTGGAGAGAAAGTTTGGAGAAAAAAGAAGTTCCAATTCTCCTCCCACTTCTCTTTTCTGCAACGTTTTAAGACCCGGTTCGACCGGCCCGGTCGGACCGGTTGGACCGCACTTTTAGAGTTTTCCGGGCCATTTAAAACCGGGTTTTCAATATGTTGACTAGTCAACGACCCGGTTGACCCGGCCGGTTGGACCGGGACCCGGAAAGGCACATTGACCCGGGTTTCATGTTTTTTTTTTTTTTTTTTTTTATTTTTTATGTACATTTAATCATTTATATTTATGGAATATTTACTGATTGTATATTTCAAGAATAATAAGGGTAATAAGTGAACTTTTGACTGATGTGTCATCACCATTTATTACTCTATGGATTATATAATTATTATATTGATGTGTATTTCAAGAATAACAAGAGAATTGATGTGTCATCACCCTTTATTACTCTATGGATTATAATTATTATACATGATATAATTAATAATTATATTTATAATTATAAAAAAATAAAAAATTCACTAAATATTACTCCCTCCGTCCCAAATTTATAGTCCAGTATTCCATTTTGGGCTGTACCAAATTAATTGTCCACTTCCATAAATAGATAAAAATGATGAGATAAAATTCTTTTATACCCCCAATTTATATATGTAAGACAAAAAAGCAGGTAAAAAGTAAATGGTAAAATTGTCATCTTATCAAAAAGTAAGAGAGAAGTTGATGTTTTCTTAAACTGCGTGTTTTTTGTCTTGGGACGGAGGGAGTACTATTGTATACTATTATTAAATCCAGTCCGACCTTCCGGCCCAACCGGTCCAACCGGTCCGACCAGAAAATAACAATTTTCCGGGTCGACTAAAATCCGGGTTTTAGAACACTGCTTTTCTGTCCATCAGAAAAACTCGGAAACACAATTTATTTTTTCTTCATTCCAACTCTCTTCTCTCAAAAAATTAACTCGGGAGCAGGACCTAAGAGTATTGCAGTCCTAGGTGTTCTCGCACGCTACTTTATGAGTTATTATTTTATTTTATTTTTACTACCTAAAACACCGTAAAAACTCAATATCCTTGCCTCTTTTACTTTTTCAGCATCGGAGTGAGAACACCGAAAAACGAGTATCCTTCGCTCCCTCACTTTTCACTTTTCAGCATCAATGAGAACACTGAAAAATGGGGCTACTACTCCTCGTACTCTATGAAGTTTCTTTTTTTTTTTTCTACACGTAACATTTACTTTTATTAATTCAATATACAGTAAAGGTTTTGTTGCATGAATTTCATAAATCAAGTGGTATTATAGAGATGCTGCAACTTTTGATATGAAAAGTTTATGGGAACAAAATAATGTTGTGAAAAAGATGCCAAAGCTGACGTGTAGTAAATAAATAATAGCCTATGAGTAGCACCACGTGGAACCCAAATCAGTCAAGTTTGACGGTGGACAGTACGCACCCTGCTCACTTTAGCAACTACTACACAACCTCACTACAATACACCTCACACGGCTTTGTTCCTGAGTTTTAATTATAAGGGAAAGGGAAGGATTTGGAAGGAGAAAATTACTTAATCCTCCCAATTTGGGATGATTTGAAAGGCAAGAAAGTGAGGAGTCTCTTTCCCCTTCTCTTCATTTCTTTTAATTACCCAACTAGGGAACAAACAGAGTGTGTGAGTCTCATACAGCATCTCTCCGCTAATCTCCACCGGATCAAAGGTACAATCTTATTCATCAAACTCATCGTTAATTATTATTAACATTAATTACATTTATTATGTTTAATTTCTATTTCGTAATCTGTAATGCTGTAATGACGATTGATTATGAAGTTGATTCAGTTTAGTTAGTTGGATCGCATTCCCTAATCTGATTTGATTCATAAACCTAATTACTAATTACGTAATGCATATTTCGGTTTAGGCTGTTTTGTATAAAGTTGTTGTATAATCAATTAGAGAGTTTTTTTGTTTTTAATGTATAATTATATTTATTTCTAGAGTTTTTATTTTTCTATATATATATATATTTTTTTTCAGTTTTAGTCTTGCTTTTATAAGAAAAAACTTGACGTTGACTTTTTTCCAGATCAATGAGGTTAATGTGCAGATCTAAAGTTCCTTATAAGTTCCTAAATTTCAAGAATAGACACTTAAACTATTACTTTTAAATAATGAGAATGGGATGTGATTTTGTTGGTAAAATGGAAAATGTGCATTTAATCTAGTGTATCTGGCTATCTGGCTATCTGTCACCGAAGAAGTTGTGCGTTCGAGTATTCAATTGAAACGAGCCATTTGTATAATAAATATGTAAGTCTTTGTTGTTCGAATAATATTATGCAAGTATTACTGATGAAAGACTGATAGAACAAAGATCAGAAATGCACATTTCTTGGGAAAATAGTAGTATATATGTATATGATCGTAAAAAGGTATACTGTATATGTTATTTGTACTATTTCATCTTGAATGTTTGGATAGACAATGAAGGAGATCGGCTGCATTCTAAAATTAGTATTAACAATCTTAATTGGTGGGTAGACAATGAATGGGAGTGGTTGCATTTGAAATGAAACAACTATATGTTTCTTATGTGATTTATATATCTAAAAAGTAATTCTGCGATCACGACGAATTTGGTCGCCAGTTATGAGATATCTAGTATTCGATAGTTACTCCCATTGTGCTCCCATAAGATAAGATTTCTGATATGATATACCCATGTTGAAAGATAAGTGTTTCTGTTACTGTATTCATGATTTTTGGGGTTGGTAACTGTGAATTTGGAATCGTATAATAAGGGAACGTTTATTGTATGATGCAACTCCTTTTGCAGTAAAGTTATTGTCAGTTAGATACTACTTTCTCAGTAGTGTTATTGCTTAGGTATTGGTAAATTCTTACCTACTGAGAGTAAAAAACTAATTAAAAACATGTTTGCTGCAAACAGTTCATCTTACATGGAGCCGGATAGAATTTCTTCGGATAATAGAAGCACCCACTGGTGTTACACATGCAGGCAATTAGTCACTCTCATACGACAACACAAAGTTTGCTGTGAATGTGGAGGAGGTTTTGTTCAAGAACTTGAAAATATACTAACAACAAACGCCAACACCGAAGAACAAAATCAAAATGCCAGGTCAAGCATCATGGAAACCTTTTCAAACTTTTTCAGACGACAAGATACTCAACCAAACCATAGAGATCAACAAGACATAGGTACCGAAGATGACAACAATAGTATGTGGGGTCCTTGGCCTATTTATACAGGTGACATGCCTGTTAGAATCCCAAACAATGGTGGACTTTTTGAGCTTTTTAACGAGGTACTTGGATTTAGACGAGAAAACGGTGCAGATTTCTTTGTGGGACCTGGAGTTGAAGAATTCTTTGAGCAATTTAATGTTCATGATCAAGAAGCTCCTCCACCAGCTTCAAAATCGTCAATTGATAGTATTCCAACCGTTAAAGTTTCAAAGAAAGATACACGGTCTGATTCCCATTGCGCTGTTTGTAAAGAGAAACTTATATTGGGGTCTAGTGCAAAGAAGTTACCTTGTAAACATCTATATCATTCCGGGTGCATTGCCCCTTGGTTAGCTCAGGTGAATTCATGTCCAGTTTGTCGGCGTGAGGTGATAAAAAAAGGTGGTAGCAGCAAGAAGGGGAGTCGACTGCGACATGGTCCATGGTCTTTCTTGTGGCCTTTCAGATCATGATTTCTGATACACTGTTCACATACTCATTCTGCATTCTCTTTCAAACAAACAGTAGCTCTTTTGTTTTGTTTATTACTTGTGCATCTACAAGACTCAGGTCATAAATATCAATAAAAGTTGGTTGTTGGTCAATTTGTTTCATCTCTTGCATTTACAAGTTATAATTTTAACATGAGTACAGATATGGAATGGATGTGAGGAGTGCACCCTCATAAAAGATAATCCAACCCTGGAGACAATTTAAAGAAAGTTTATTTTTTTCAGAGTAATATATGAAAGGCTTATGTTAAGCATAGTTTTACATTCCTTGTAATGAAACTGTTGTTAGAATGCATTCAAAGATTCTGGCGTGTGGCTAGGACTCGTATAAGAAGATAACAGGTAAATTACCATCAAGCCAAAAGGTGGTTGTTTATTAAAAATACTAGACTATGATTTTCAACAGCGGTATCAGAGCCACTTTTATATCCTATATTGATTATAATGATTAGTTTGATATGGACTCGTGATGTAAAGTTTGTGTCTTACCTGTGATTGATTTTTGGATCATCACTTAAGCACATCTTATGGCGCATGTTTAATATCAATATAATCATCTTGTGTTACTAATGATGAAAATCGATTTTTTGGATTGTAGATCTAAGAAATGGATTTAGCATGTGTTAGTAACAAGTTATTTTATTTAAATATTGTTGATATTTAAATATTAAGTTAATGGCTTGTTTTTATTTTAATATATTATATTTGTTACCATGGTTATAACATACATAATTAACCATGGCGAGCCATTAATTTAATTTTAATAATAAGGTTATTAAAATTTCACATTAATTATGCATAGCCAAGTTTGCCCCAGCCTTGTGGTTGTGATTGTGTTTGTACGTGTGTTTTGGTTTTTTACGGTATTTTTGGGCCGGTTCTTGTAATAATTAATTTTGGAAATTTGGTCCCTTTTTGATGTAATGTTCATTTTCTATTGTTCTAATTTCTTTTAAGTTGTAAGTGCCTAGAATAAGTTATTGTACTTTTATTTATAATTGTAACAAGACGAAGATTTGGAGCATAAATGAAACTAGAAGATAGAGACCAAGTCACGTGAAGTCCATCTTGATCACCATGGGATGATGAGTCAAGTGGGAGCTGAAAACACATCCTTTCTAATGATGATTAAATTGTCATTGACCATTCGGTTGTCATGTTGGCTCATGAAACTGATCATAGGATTTTAGGCTTGGCTATGCGCGCGCGCGCGCACACACACACACACACACACACACACACACACACACACACACATATATATATATATATATATATATATATATATCTGTGTGTGTGTGTGTGTTTTTTTTTTATCTATTAAATATTATTGTTGATCTTATTTATATGCAAACTTGTTTTGTTGAAAATAATATTATAAAACACAAAAAAAGAGTTTAAAACTAACATTGATGATTTTAAGTTAAAAGTCTAAATAGAGTTTAAAATTGATGATTTTGACTCGACATAATATATGTTTTACTGTGATATTTTAAAATGGTTTAAATGATTCAAGTTTGTGCTTGTTGATTTTATAAAACTATAACAATCTCGCGTATGTGTTTATTAATAATAAAATAACACTTGACGAGCAAACATGAAAACGTAAAACTAGATATATTTTTAATCGATAAGTTAAAATTGATTTTAACAAATCGTGTGACAAACTAATGTGCATGAATTATTTTGTCACATAACTTTGGACACATATATTTAATAATTGATTAAATAATATACCCGTCAAAGTAAGTCATGCCATCCAATAGCTTGAGACACTTGGTTGTGCCTTTTGGCCATGGTCAGACCTAGGTCAAATTTGACGCTGAGGTGATTAGTTGTCATTGGTCAGACCTATGCAAATTTTCACAGTCTCAAAATTGGACGACAAAATTTGTAACACCCTTAAATTGGACCTAGTGGTGACAGATATTTTCCTTAAATTTAAATATGCAATTTAAATTATTGTATATGTTTGGTTGCGAAAAATAGGTAAATAAGTCTTAGGATTTATTGTGATTAGTAAATTATTAATTGTTTTAAATAGTTACAGTTGACGGTAAAGTAAAACAGTTTATCTCGCAAATGGTTTTTAGGTTCCTGATAATAGGGTTAGAAGGAGTATAATAATTAAAGAGACTGGGGGTCGGTTGTAACCTTCACGACCTTATTTCCTTCTCATCTTGTTTACTCAGTGAAGTGACCAAACTCAAGAACACTTAACCCAAAAATTTAATCAAACAAGTCTCTGTGAATTTAATTCAAGATCATCATCATAAGCTTCTTTATCAAACATCTTGGTGTTCATCAAATTGTAAGTAAACTTTTAGTTTGTGTATTCTTGAAGTTGAAATTAGGTGATTATGATTAGAATTAACAAGATTATTGATGTATTGGTACAATAGATGCTTGAATGATGTTTATGTGAATTTTGCTAGCTGATTTCATAATGAAATTTGATGCTATACTTGTGTTCTTCAAAGTTTTGGGAGTTTAAATGAATTGATTAGGTTAAGGAATGAATTTGATTAACTTGTTAGAAATTGATGATTGAAACATTGTTGGGTAATGTTAGTAGTTGTTTAGTGGCCAAATATTGGTAAAAATTCAAGTATACAACTGATTTGTAAGGCTGGAAATTGATATCTTAGGTGTTAAGTTCGTACAGTAACAGGAAACTAGTTGCAGGTTGCTGGAAAAACATTTGGATCCGGCGGATCCAATACCTGATCCGGCGGATCGTGGGCAAATTTAGAGGATCCGGCAGATCTTAAGGCGGATCCGGCGGATACTCTTGATAAAATGAGGATCCGGTGGATCCATGTGTTTGATCCGGCGGATACTCCGTGGTCGGTACTACATTTTTATTTTGACACTCAAAAAGTATTATTTTGGAATACTCGAATTATTGTATCCGGCGGATCCTAGTTGGATCCGGCGGATTGGGGCAGGATCCGGTATGGATCCGGCGGATCAGCAAGAAGATCCGGCGGATCATGGTGCAGTTTGCATACCTTTTAAATTATATTGTATATTGAATCTTTATTCAAGTACTGGTTCTTTTCCTATGTATATAAAATGTATATGATAGTAATGTGACTTACTATGTGAGTTTAATATTTGAGATTGTTATCATTAAGTGATGTGTTTTGAGATGATTTACATTATAATAAGTGAGTTACTAACTCATTATTTTGTTGTGTTCTCAGATCAAAACAAGACTCAATAATATAAGAACTTTGAGTTGGAGACTGAGACAAAACATGTGAGTGGATCTGTAACTCAGTTTGATTGGTTGTGACATATTGGGTTACAACAAGTAAACATGTTTATTATTGATAAACTGTTGTTGATTATGTGGTATAAATCTTACGATTTAAGTTGTTATTGAGGTCAGTTGATAACTGGGTTTGAATTACTATTAGTGGACCAACACATGAGCTTTATACATGTGTTGTTCATGAGAATCTGTGTTGAGTGTAGTAATATTATCCATGCTATCGGTAGATTCTATAAAGGCCAATACAGTTTGATGATAAGAGTTCTTGAGGCCTCTGCGGCATTAGAGTTTCTTAAGAACCACCGATCCTCATTTGTTGTTCTGTGTTATGTTTATCGGTGATAAACTGATTTGTTATGCCATGTTAGGCTGTGATTATTGATTTACTCACTTAGCTTCGTGCTAATTCTACCATTAAACTTCTTGCAGGTCTTGTTGATTATTTTGGGCTGGGAACAAGAAGTTATGCAAATGAAATGTTTGACGTGCGATGACTCTGATATTTTGATATAAACTATGCGGTGTTGTACTTTTAGATAAAACTAAACTTTATAATATGTTTGAAATTATGACATTGTATATATTATATGTTTGGTATTATAATGAAAGTTGGGACCTTTATTTCTGATAGGTGTTATAAAAAAAATGGTTTGAAATTAAGGGATGTTATAAGTTGGTATCAGAGCATAGGTTTGGGCGAATTGAACATTGGTGAATTGTTCAGTCCCAAACCTAGAGTTGTAAAGTCAAACATTTCGGGTAAGGGATTAGTTACAGTATGAAATGTGTTAGTATTTTAGGTACTAACGAATAACAAGTTGTGAGTTGTTGTTGTGAATGCAGATATGGCAGACAATGAAAATCTGACCCATACTCTTAATGATGCCTCTCGAACTGATGTTCCTCCTGAGAACCGGAATGAAAGATATGGACAGTTGATATCGCGTAAAAAGTCACGTTTTTACTACCGATATCTCTCTCATTCTGGAACAATACTTGGCATTTGGACTCAAACAATGCACAAATCAGTGATAATATGCCAAGTAGGTCAAAACAAGGTTGCACGAGAAAAATCAAGCAAAACGAGCGTAAAACGAAGATTCCACGCACAATTGAAGATTCAAGACATCCAAGACAAGATTTGAGACAAAGTGCCCATCACCAAGATTTCTCTTATCCAAGATGTTCGTTTTCAAAATACGAATCCAACAGAAGAAGAATCAACAAAAGCGGATGAAGAATGAAGATTCTACGTACGCCAGAAGATTCAAACGATTCGTATGAGACATCCAAAGATCAGAGATATATTTTTGGGATTTCTTTTCATCAAAATATTCCTTTTTGAAAAACGAATCCAACAAAAAAAGAATCAACGCAAACGGATGCATAACGAAGAAAACACGCACGAATCAAGAAACTAAGCAAAAGACGGCGAACCAGGGCGGCAGCACGCCGGCCGCCGCTGGCCACCACAACACCGCCGCCGACTGCCTGGGTGGTGCCGCCGGCTGCCTGTCCCCTGTCCCCCGTCCGCTTTTCCATCCTTGCCCGTACTCGCCTGGTACACGTGCTAGACCTTTTCGCAACTTTAGGGTACACGTGCTAGACCTTTACGCGCTTTAGGGTACATGTGCTAGTAACTTTTCCACCTTTTGCTAACGTGTGCCCCAAGTTGCTAAAATGAGCTGAATTTCACCTATAAATAGAGACTTCTTGGTTCATTTGTAAGACACATCTTGGAAATACACCTTCCATATCTTTCTCATTTCTCTAGCTTCTAGCTTTACTTTCTTATTTTATTTTCTTACTTTAAATTAGTATTAGGCTAGTTTAGGAAGCTTGTTAGAATATAACGAAAGCAAGGAACGTGCTTGTAATCTTTGGTGTAAGCTTGGAGCAACTCTTTTTAATTCAAGTCTATTCCTTCTCGCATATTAATCTCGGTTATTTCAATCCTTTTCAATCTTAATTAAATATGTATGCTTTAATTATACTAGAGATAGTTTGTGCCATGCTAAGCGAGTAGATTACTATTGTATTTGTTGTGATGTATTTAGCATAAATAATTATGGGATGACCTTAAATATGTCGTGAAATAATATGACGGCCCCTATTCGACTGTTTACTTGATATAGTACTGGAAATGCTTTTGAGCGGAGTACAAATGTATGGAAGTCAGTAAACGACCGAAGGTAGTTGTTTTATGGATCGACATTATAAAAAAATGAAAACCTTATGAACGGACTTATCTTTTCTTATGATTTTAAACATAAAACTTATATTCTCCTTTCGATTAACAAACGTTATTGTAACCTTGTAAAGAGGAGTCGCGAACCTTAATACTTGGTCAATAATTATCTGCGTCAAAACTATGGTTTAATTGTAACGTCATGCAATCATCATAAAATGCAATGTGATTACGTGAAATTGCCATGAGTATAGTACACTTCCAATCACAATTTACTTATCATGAAAACATCGCGAAGCAATTAAATTCACAACGGAAACATCGGTTGACGATTAAATACATTGTGAACTACCATAGTATTTTCTGATACGGTCTGGGTTTAACTTTAAGCAAACGCCGTCAACATTTTAATTAGATTAGTTAGTTTAGATTAGATTAGATTAGGTAGGCTATAGGCTAAATAACCATTCACGAAAACCTAGGGATTTGTTAATTGTATTGAGAAAGGCAAGTTTAAAATTCAATTCAAAATGATATTTTTCTTTAACCTATGAAACCTAAAGTAAGGTACGCAAGAAACCTAAGCGCTTTCCCTCGCTTATCATGCTTGAGTTTCATTGATAGGAATTAATCAATTAAGTCCGAACATATTTTCTAAGTTAGTTGTTTGTTGATTTGTAATCCTTATGGTATTAAGAACGGTCAGACTTGTTGTGGATTTGCTACTCTGTTCCTTCGCCCACTAGCGAATGCGTTCAATAATAAGGGCCACTGACTCCCTCACAGGAGAGTGTGGAGGGTTGAGCATTGTCCGTCTGATCAGAATCACGACACCTTAGTTTCTCGTGACATATTAGTTGATAAACGACTAATAAGGAATCTATTGGTTATACCATAAGCTAACAAATCTAGTAAGCATTCCAAATTTAGTTAAATGTTTTCCCCTAAAAGTTATCATCCCATAATATGAGCTAATGAAATCACAGCAAATACTACTTTTCATTATCTGATTTATTATTACCCTTTATTCGCTTTATTTAGTTTACCTAGTTAACTGAACCAAAACCCTCAACGCACTCTTTTAAAACCTGTTACTAGAAAAGAAAGATTGATTGGATCACCTCCGTTTCAATTCAGTTTCTCTTTAAGAACGACTCTAGGTCATACTTACCATCTACTAGCCTTTGGTTCAGTATTAGTAAGTCACACTTAGACCCCAGCAAATACAAATTTAAAACACCCACCGATCAGCGTCTTGCGAACCGCTCGCGAGACGCGCATCAAGTTTTTGGCGCCGTTGCCGGGGAGACTAACTGTCCGATACAGAGGCCCAACCGATCCTATTTTCTAGTACACCCTTAGGATAAAACCTTTAAAAAAAACACAAAAATATTTTCTTTATTATTTGTTTTTCTTTAGTGTATGACCTGTTCCCCTAGATCTGCACAACTTTTTAACTTTCCTGATCCAGAACTTATAATACATACTATTCGACGAGAAAAGAAGCAATCTGCACTTAGACAAGCAATGGCTGATCGCATCACTCTCGCTGACAACAGTATGCCCTCTATTGAAGGAAAAGGAGGCCCAATTCTCTACCCAGAAACCACAGGACAATCATTCGAGCTTAAGCTCCACATCATCCAACTAATCCAAAACCACTGTCAATTCCATGGATTACCAAGTGATGATCCAAACTCTCACCTCGACAAGTTCATATCTCTTTCAAACTTCTACAAACAGAATGGAGTTAGCCAAGATACAATCCGCTTGTACCTTTTCCCTTATTCGCTCACACATCATGCGCAAACATGGTTTGAAGGTTTAGAAACCGGTTCTATCCCTTCATGGACGGTAATGGCAACAAAGTTTATAACTGTGACACCCCCAAATTTAATGATTTGCGGAAGCTTGATTTGGGTGTCACTAATCAATATACAAAGCACATAAGATATAATGAACGACCACTATATGCGTCGTTTTAAACTTGTATAGATAAAGTAAATGTTTACATCAAAACATAGTTACATTAGCTCGATTCCTGAAATTGAGAGATTACATAGCATAATTACTTTTACAAAATATAATAATGCAGTCCAATCTCTAGTTGTATGTATGCTGACTCGAGCTAATATTTCTTGCTTGTGCAGCCAACCTACTGCTGGGTACCTGTGATAAATACTAAAATGGGTCAGCGAAAACGCTGGTGAGCTCACAGGTTTGTATGTCAATGTATAGCTGTCAGAACCGCAAGATTTATATTGAATTTAAAATGCAATTAAGCAAAATAAAAGTTATACTGTCCATGAGCACATAGTCTGAGCTTAACTTGATTTGTCAGGCCCACTTAAGGAAACCTAACTTGAAATGCCTCCTACCGAGTGCCTAATCAACACTCGTCTTCCCAAATGCTAATACATCCGTTTGACCGGTTAGTGCGTGCTAACCCGGATGAGGATTGTCAATCCCATATGATATCATATACTAACATTCACGCTATAAAATACTAGAGACTATGCTTATGGAGGACTTTAAATTGATTAGCTTGAAACTCATGTAGTATTTGAAGTTTGGCACTTGCGTTCTACTTGTAAAACAAAATCGAGTAGTAATATCACACCCCTAGTTGTAAAGCAGTGAAAATGGGGCTATGAAACTCACCTGAGTCTTGGAGTGTTTAAGTTAATAAACTTGAAGTAATTAGCTGTGAGTTGATGTCCAAAGACTTGAAACCTGAATGTGTCCACGACACTTGATTGTTATTAATTGTACCGGTATCTCGAAAGACTACCTTTGTAGTTGTTATTTAATTATATATGTCCAAATTACTACGATTTGGTTGATTAATTGTTTTGTTTCAAGTTACTACGACTTGATTGACTAAATTATCCAAGTTACTACGACTTGGTTGATTGAATAATCTGTTTTGTAAGTTTTGAAAACGTGTACGGCCCGTTGGTGATTTAGTTGAAATAATAATAATTCTAAAATGTTGACTTTGCTACAGTACTGCTACAGTACTGCTACAGTAAATTTGAACAGTAACTTTGACTTCAAAATTCTGGTTTTTCTGTGTTTTGCGACACAACATGTGTAACACCCCCGAAATTCACTGTTTTGCGGAAGCATAGTTTGGGGTGTTACTAATCAAATATCACAGCACACAGATAAAGCAAACGACATCTATATGCAACGTTTGTAAATTAGTTACATTCCATAGATATAATGTTTGAAAACTTAGTGTTTTCGTATACAAAATGTAGTTTCCCCTAGAGTCCACGCGTATAGCGGGAGATTCTATTACATAATCGTAATATACAAAAGATAATGCTAAGAATCTCCGTTAATGCAGTTGTGTTGAAATCATGCGACTCTAGCTAAAATCCTGGAGTAATCCTACTCCATCCGGGTACCTGAGAAACATGCTAAAAAGTGTCAACCAAAAGGTTGGTGAATCTCACAGGTTTGTAAGTAATATCAGCTTTGAACACGAGATTTCATCAGTAATGCCCGCAGGCGTAAAATCAGCAATTTCAATCGAGAAATCGTAAACCAGTATTTGCAATCCCGCAAATGTAAGTAAGTAAGTTTATACCGTTGCCATGAGGCTCATAATCGATGCTTAACCCGTAAGTAATAAGTTTGCTCCCGTGACATGCTCGTAGTTGAGCAAGCATCAGTAACGAATAAGTAGTCACCCGTTTATACGTGTAAATCAGTACGTGGCAGCGCTACTGCCCCGGGCGGGGAGGATCATTTCCCTAATGGATCCATTAACTAGTGTTCGCGCTTAAGTCCATAACTAACGATATATGATGGAGAGACTTCTGTTTGTAAGTAAACTCATGCAATTTCGTTTGGTATAGTAAACAGTTCTAGTACTTGTGTTCAAAGAAAAGCAGTTGCATGTTTCTCCCCCAATAAGATAAAACAGTAAAAGTGGGGCCGTAAGACTCACCTGAGTCTTGTAGTAATCAGTTGCAATTAGCAAGTAGTAAGTAAAGCAAGTAGGTTCTCTGAACCCGTAACCTTCAAATGCCTAATCATATGAAGTTATGTAAGTATGCGTCTCACGAGACGTTTCGTTTAGTTGTACACAACTAGTATATCCAGTGTTTGTCCGTATGTTTGTAATTGTTTGTTTGTTGGAAAACATGTTTGGCCCGTTGGTGACGGTTTGTAGCAAAAATTCTAAATTGTTGACTTTGCTACAGTAGATTTGCTACAGTACTGCTACAGTAAAATTTGACTTTTTTGTACAGTAACTTTGACTTTAAAATTCTGGTTTTCTGTGTTTTTGCGACACAATCTGTGACACTAAAGTTTGGTATGCGACACAGTGGTTGTGTCGCATAAAGTGCGACACAAGAGCTCTGCGACACAGTGGTTGTGTCGCAAAAGCTTGCGATGCTAATTTAATAGCGACATAAGGGTTGTGTCGCATAAAAGTGCGACACAATAGTGCGACATAACGTACGACACAAATTACGACACTAAATGGTTTATGCGACATAGCATGCGACACAAACGTTGTGTCGCAAAGATGAACATCAGCCCAGAAACTTTCGGGTTTCGTGATTTTCCGACCAAAAACGCAAATCTAATCCATTTTCGAGCTATAAAATCGTGTTTTCTTCTTGTATTAGGTTATAACTATGTTGTGTACACATCAAAACATCAAAACATTACACCAAATTGAATAGATCTAAGATTTTAGAAAATTCTTACTTTTGCAAATCGAGCTAGATGGAGGATGAGATGATGAAAACGGTCTTGATATTCTTGCTCCACTCGTGATGGTGATTCCGAATATGTAATTTTTGTGGTCGAGTTTTGATTCCAAAAATTTGGTAGTATTTTGAGGTTGAGAGAGTTTATGTGTGTGTGTATTTTGGTGATAATGAAAATGAAAGAGGGAGAAGTGGGTGGGGGTTGGGGTTGGCTGATCCAAGGGCAAGGGAGGGGAAAACATCCCTCAAAACACGGTATTTACTCCGTGTCCTTATCGGTTAATCACTAGTTTTTAATATTTAACAAAACGTTTATATATCTGGAGTATTTAAATAAAAATACTTTGAACTTAATAGTAAAAACAACTGTCGCAATATTTAAATTATTAAGTCGCGTTTATTACGTTTTGTTGCGTTAGTTAAAATGTCGTCGCGATAATATATAAATAATGCTCGTCCGGTTGCGTATTTTACATAACAAAATACATTCCCATTATTTAAGTAAATTTTCTGTCACCAACGTCCAAATAACCGTGTCGGACTCCGTCCGGTTAATTCGTACGATTTATCCAAATCGCGTAAGTACACACATATATATATAAATCATCTTATATATATATACAAATAGAGCCTGTAATTAGTCCTATTACATACTAATTACAACTAGTTACAAACAATTAGGCATAATTAATTATCCTAATTATGCAGGTGTTACATTCTCCCCTTGTTAAATAAATTTCGTCCTGAAATTAGCTTGAGTGCACGGACGGTGCGTTATCTGGGAAGAGATGTGGGTATTTCTGTCGTATTTGGTCTTCCCGTTCCCAGGTGAACTCAGGGCCGCGCTTAGAATTCCACCTGACCTTTACGATGGGAATACGACTCTGTTTCAATCGTTTGACCTCACGGTCCATGATTTCCATAGGTTCCTCGACAAAATGAAGTTTATCATCGATTTGAATTTCGTCGAGCGGTATAATCAGTGTCTCGTCAGACAGACATTTCTTCAAGTTAGAAATGTGGAATGTGTTGTGTACGCTGCTAAGTTCAGCAAGAAGTTGCAGGCGGTATGCCACTGGACCAATCCTTTCAAGGATTTCGAATGGTCCGATGTATCTAGGATTTAGTTTGCCTCGTTTTCCGAATCGAATGACACCCTTCCACGGTGCCACTTTAAGAAGTACCTTGTCCCCTACCTGGAACTCAAGGTGTTTGCGTCTCACGTCAGCATAGCTTTTCTGACGATCACGTGGGGCTTTCAGCCGGTTTTGAATACCAACGATTTTCTCAGTAGTTTCTTGAATGATATCTGGACCCGTGAGTTGGGAATCTCCTAACTCAGTCCAACAGATCGGTGATCGGCATTTACGCCCGTAAAGTGCCTCGAAGGGTGCAGCCTTTATGCTGGTATGGTAACTGTTGTTGTACGAGAACTCGCACAACGGTAAGTGATTTTCCCAAGAAGTACCGAAGTCAACTACGCAGGCTCGTAGCATATCCTCCAGTGTTTGAATAGTTCGCTCGCTTTGGCCATCGGTTTGCGGGTGATAAGCAGTACTCATATCCAGACGAGTACCAAGAGATTTCTGTAATGATTTCCAAAAGTTAGAAGTTAAACGGCTGTCCCTATCCGAGATGATCGAGATAGGTACACCGTGTCGCGAGATGATTTCTTTGATGTAGATGCGAGTCAGACGCTCCATCTTGTCGGTTTCCTTGATGGCCAGAAAATGAGCAGATTTCGTGAGACGGTCCACGATCACCCAAATGGTATCGCAACCATTTGAAGTTTTTGGTAGTTTGGTAATAAAGTCCATGGAAATCTGTTCCCATTTCCATTGCGGAATTTCAGGTTGTTGGAGCAACCCCGAGGGTCTTTGGTGTTCGGCCTTGACTTTGGAACAGGTTAGGCATTTACTGACGTACAAGGCGATGTCAGCTTTCATGTTAGGCCACCAATACAACCCTTTGACGTCATGATACATCTTATCAGAACCAGGATGTATAGAGTATCGAGATTTGTGAGCTTCAGCCATCACCAAATCTCGCAAGTTTCCGAATTTGGGTAACCACACCCGGTTAGAGAAGTATCGAGTTCCATCGGGTTTGATTTCGAATTGTTTATCCAAGCCTCGCAAGGCTTCATTTTTCAAGTTTTCATCGTTGAGTGCTTCAAGTTGAGCGGTAAGGATTTGAGCAGGGAGCTCGTTAAGAATTGTCATAGAAAGTGCTCGGACTCGAAGGGGTTTCGCTCGTTCCTTTCGGCTTAAGGCATCGGCAACTACATTAGCCTTGCCCGGATGGTATTTGATCTCGCAGTCATAGTCACTAAGTAACTCAACCCAGCGACGTTGTCTCATGTTTAGATCTTTCTGATCGAATATGTGTTGGAGACTTTTGTGATCGGTGAAGATGGTGCTTTTCGTACCGTAGAGATAATGTCTCCAGATTTTCAATGCGAAGACCATAACACCTAACTCGAGGTCGTGGGTCGTATAGTTTTTCTCGTGAATTTTTAGTTGTCGTGGGGCATAGGCAATGACTTTTTCTCGTTGCATCATCACACAACCAAGTCCTTGGTGTGAGGCATCGCAGTAAACTACGAAGTCGTCGGTGCCCTCGGGTAAGGACAAGATTGGTGCACTGCAAAGTTTGTTTTTCAATAGCTGGAAGGCTGACTCTTGTTTATCAGTCCAATCGAACTTCTTATCTTTCTGAGTCAGTGTGGTTAGGGGAACAGCTATTCTTGAAAAGTTTTCGATGAATCGGCGGTAGTAACCAGCAAGACCTAAGAATTGTCTCACTTCGGTTGGAGTGGTCGGTGACTCCCAGCCCTTGATTGCTTCAATCTTGGCGGGATCAACATGAATTCCTTGGCTGTCAATCACGTGCCCGAGGAATTGAACGGTTCGAATCCAGAACTCACACTTAGAGAATTTGGCATATAACTCTTCGTGTTTCAGGAGTCTTAGAATGGTTTTCAGATGTTGAGCATGTTCCTGCTCGTTGCGAGAGTAAATCAAGATATCATCGATGAACACAATGACGAATTTGTCAAGATATGGTTTGCACACCCGATTCATAAGGTCCATGAATACGGCCGGTGCGTTGGTCAACCCGAATGGCATCACTTGGAATTCGTAATGCCCATAACGAGTTCGGAAAGCTGTCTTTGGGATATCATTGTCACGGACTCGGAGTTGATGATAACCCGACCGTAGATCAATCTTTGAGTAAACACTCGATCCCTGGAGTTGGTCAAATAGGTCATCGATTCTGGGAAGTGGATACCGATTCTTTATGGTTAGCTTATTCAGCTCTCGGTAATCGATACACATGCGGAAAGATCCATCTTTCTTTTTCACGAATAAGACCGGAGCTCCCCAAGGCGAGGAACTTGGTCGAATGAATCCTCTGTCCAGGAGTTCCTGTAGTTGGTTAGACAACTCCTGCATTTCGGATGGTGCTAAACGGTAAGGGGCTCGTGCCACGGGTGCCGCTCCGGGCACAAGTTCGATTTGAAATTCAACTTGTCTAGGTGGCGGAAGTCCGGGCAAGTCTTCAGGAAAGACTTCCGGGAAATCCCGCACGATCGGAACATCCTCAAGTCGCTTCTCCTCCGACTTCTTCTCCGTTACATGTGCAAGGATGGCTTGATACCCTTTTCGTAGGTATTTTCTCGTTTTCAGACAGGATACAATATTCAGATTCCGTCTACCGGTCTCCCCTTGTAGGACTAAGGTTCCACCGGAGACAAGAGGTATGCGAACGAGTTTGTCATGACAGATGATTTCAGCTCGGTGCTTGGACAACCAATCCATACCGACAATAATATCGAAGCTGCCGATCTCGACAGGGATTAAATCAATGGGAAACGTTTCGTTCGTGAGGTTAAGTGTACAGTTGTGTATGATGCTATCAGTCTCAATCAGTTTGCCGTTAGCTAATTCAACAATGTATTTAGGATCTAAGGCAGTGGGAGTTATGTCAAGTAAAGGGCTAAATTTCTCAGAAATGAAGCTTCTATCGGCACCGGTATCAAATAATACAGAAGCAGTAAGGTCGTTGAGAAGGAACGTACCCGTCACGACATTCGGATCTTGTCTGGCTTCCCCAGCCTTGATAACGAATGCTCTACCACGAGCAGGGTTGTTGTTGTTTTTCAGCTTTGGGCAATCCTTCTTGAAGTGCCCTGAATTTCCGCACCCAAAGCAGGCCTTTGGTGCATTGGTGTTGGGGGTAGAAATGTTGGTTCGGCAATCCTTGGCTAGATGCCCGAACCGTTTGCAGTTGGAGCAAGGGCAAGAACCGTCATGATGGCGGCTGCATTTGGAACAGTAAGGCTTGTTCCCGCTGTACCCTTTCTTTTCCGAAGTCCCCGATGAATAAGCCTTAATGTACTCAGGCTTTTTGTTGGAGGTTTGGTTGGGTGAGTTGGGGTTACCTTCCCACTTGCGTTTGTTGTTTGCAGATGGGGTTGAAGTTGTGCCACGGCGGACAGAATTTGCAGTTAGTTCATGGGCCATACGGATGGCGCTCTGAATAGTACCCGGTTTGGATGAAGTCACCAGGTCCTGTAGTCTCTCGGGAAGTCCATCAACGAATTTCTCGATCCTCTTGTACTCAGGATCGACCATGGTTGGGCACAGAAGTGCCAGTTGGTGGAAACGGTTGGTGTATCCGGTGATATCATCACCCTGCATCTTGTGGTTCCAGAATTCCATTTCCAGTTGTTTCAATTCATCCCTGGGGCAGTACTCGCCCCTCAACATTTCCTTCAAATCCTCCCACGGGAGTTGGTAAGCAGTAGCAACACTCACAGTCTGGGCATAAGTGTTCCACCAGGTGAGTGAGGTGTCAGTAAAAGTACTAACGGAGAACTTAACCTTATCTCCCTCCGCACAGTTGCAGATAAGAAATACAGACTCAACTTTCTCGATCCAGCGTACTAGACCGATAGCTCCCTCGGTACCTGCAAAGTTTAGAGGTTTGCAGTTCTGGAAGTCCTTGTAAGAACAAGGTTTAGCAGCAGCGGTTTCAGCGGCATCGCTGTTCCTCGTGGAACTTGGTGGAGTATTCCGAGCCAAGGCTTCAGTAACAGCCTGGGTTATATGGGAGGTAATCTGGGCATCGGTATATGGTCTTGTCTTTGGCGGCATGATTCTTCAATAAAAGAAATGAAGATACATGAGATTTTGTAGGAGCTTGTAATTGTCACAGATGTACATGTATAAAAGCAGTAATACATAACATCATATGGTAAAATGACAATTATTATGAGTTGAAATATCAAGGAATATTTGATGGATAATGCGAGTTCAAAGGTTACATCCTACAGAGATATTACAAAAGGTGTCGGGAATTGTTACATCCGACTAGTTTATAGAATAGCGCTAGATAGTCATTAGATTTCGAGACAAAGACTACACTAGTCTTAATGTAGATTAATCTGTTCCATCAGCGCAACAAGGCAGTCCACGGTTTCTGCCAGCCTGTTGGTTTGCCTGGCATTGTCTTCAACTAAGGCCAGTCGTTGTGCTAGTACACGAGAGCGATCCTCAGTCTCCTGTGAACGTTGTTCACATTCCTCTAGTCGGTTTCTTACAAGTTCATCCGCACCTAATTCGGCGGTCATGGAATCCTGAATTATGCTTACAGAGAGGTTGGTATCCTCTTGTTCTCGCTGGAGTTGGGATATGTGATCAAGTGCCTGGCGAAGCAGGTAGGTCATTCGGAGTTGTTCCCGTTCAAGACTTTCGAGTCTTTGCTCCTGAAGGCGGAATTGGGTAGCCAATACTGGCAACGTGAGATGTGCCGAGTTCTGAGAGTTATGTACAGGATAAGGGCTGTTTCGAGGCGACCTTGTGTTCCTCCTGGCTACTCGTGGGTTCCGTGACCCACGTGAGTGAGAGTGTGACGGATTAGGTGGTGTGTTTGCCATTCCTGTGGCAGAATGTAAGTAAGACGAGGCTAATATATATACATATATCATATCCAGCCTATTGTCTAGCACGTATCAAGTAATGGTCCGGTTCTCTCGTGGTCAGAGTCAACTAACGTATCCCCGATCAACATAATCATTTCAAACCTTACATCATCTTTCCTTAATTGTACATAGTTGATCAGGCTATGTTAAATTAAAGTCGTATGCTGTAATTTCTGAACCAGTCATGTCTAATAAGAGAATACTACCTAACGGTCATAGTCTAGGCCCACTAAATGCAACCTAGTTCACTATAACCTTAGGCTCTGATACCAATCTGTAACACCCCCGAAATTCACTGTTTTGCGGAAGCATAGTTTGGGGTGTTACTAATCAAATATCACAGCACACAGATAAAGCAAACGACATCTATATGCAACGTTTGTAAATTAGTTACATTCCATAGATATAATGTTTGAAAACTTAGTGTTTTCGTATACAAAATGTAGTTTCCCCTAGAGTCCACGCGTATAGCGGGAGATTCTATTACATAATCGTAATATACAAAAGATAATGCTAAGAATCTCCGTTAATGCAGTTGTGTTGAAATCATGCGACTCTAGCTAAAATCCTGGAGTAATCCTACTCCATCCGGGTACCTGAGAAACATGCTAAAAAGTGTCAACCAAAAGGTTGGTGAATCTCACAGGTTTGTAAGTAATATCAGCTTTGAACACGAGATTTCATCAGTAATGCCCGCAGGCGTAAAATCAGCAATTTCAATCGAGAAATCGTAAACCAGTATTTGCAATCCCGCAAATGTAAGTAAGTAAGTTTATACCGTTGCCATGAGGCTCATAATCGAAGCTTAACCCGTAAGTAATAAGTTTGCTCCCGTGACATGCTCGTAGTTGAGCAAGCATCAGTAACGAATAAGTAGTCACCCGTTTATACGTGTAAATCAGTACGTGGCAGCGCTACTGCCCCGGGCGGGGAGGATCATTTCCCTAATGGATCCATTAACTAGTGTTCGCGCTTAAGTCCATAACTAACGATATATGATGGAGAGACTTCTGTTTGTAAGTAAACTCATGCAATTTCGTTTGGTATAGTAAACAGTTCTAGTACTTGTGTTCAAAGAAAAGCAGTTGCATGTTTCTCCCCCAATAAGATAAAACAGTAAAAGTGGGGCCGTAAGACTCACCTGAGTCTTGTAGTAATCAGTTGCAATTAGCAAGTAGTAAGTAAAGCAAGTAGGTTCTCTGAACCCGTAACCTTCAAATGCCTAATCATATGAAGTTATGTAAGTATGCGTCTCACGAGACGTTTCGTTTAGTTGTACACAACTAGTATATCCAGTGTTTGTCCGTATGTTTGTAATTGTTTGTTTGTTGGAAAACATGTTTGGCCCGTTGGTGACGGTTTGTAGCAAAAATTCTAAATTGTTGACTTTGCTACAGTAGATTTGCTACAGTACTGCTACAGTAAAATTTGACTTTTTTGTACAGTAACTTTGACTTTAAAATTCTGGTTTTCTGTGTTTTTGCGACACAATCTGTGACACTAAAGTTTGGTATGCGACACAGTGGTTGTGTCGCATAAAGTGCAACACAAGAGCTCTGCGACACAGTGGTTGTGTCGCAAAAGCTTGCGATGCTAATTTAATAGCGACATAAGGGTTGTGTCGCATAAAAGTGCGACACAATAGTGCGACATAACGTACGACACAAATTACGACACTAAATGGTTTATGCGACATAGCATGCGACACAAACGTTGTGTCGCAAAGATGAACATCAGCCCAGAAACTTTCGGGTTTCGTGATTTTCCGACCAAAAACGCAAATCTAATCCATTTTCGAGCTATAAAATCGTGTTTTCTTCTTGTATTAGGTTATAACTATGTTGTGTACACATCAAAACATCAAAACATTACACCAAATTGAATAGATCTAAGATTTTAGAAAATTCTTACTTTTGCAAATCGAGCTAGATGGAGGATGAGATGATGAAAACGGTCTTGATATTCTTGCTCCACTCGTGATGGTGATTCCGAATATGTAATTTTTGTGGTCGAGTTTTGATTCCAAAAATTTGGTAGTATTTTGAGGTTGAGAGAGTTTATGTGTGTGTGTATTTTGGTGATAATGAAAATGAAAGAGGGAGAAGTGGGTGGGGGTTGGGGTTGGCTGATCCAAGGGCAAGGGAGGGGAAAACATCCCTCAAAACACGGTATTTACTCCGTGTCCTTATCGGTTAATCACTAGTTTTTAATATTTAACAAAACGTTTATATATCTGGAGTATTTAAATAAAAATACTTTGAACTTAATAGTAAAAACAACTGTCGCAATATTTAAATTATTAAGTCGCGTTTATTACGTTTTGTTGCGTTAGTTAAAATGTCGTCGCGATAATATATAAATAATGCTCGTTCGGTTGCGTATTTTACATAACAAAATACATTCCCATTATTTAAGTAAATTTTCTGTCACCAACGTCCAAATAACCGTGTCGGACTCCGTCCGGTTAATTCGTACGATTTATCCAAATCGCGTAAGTACACACATATATATATAAATCATCTTATATATATATACAAATAGAGCCTGTAATTAGTCCTATTACATACTAATTACAACTAGTTACAAACAATTAGGCATAATTAATTATCCTAATTATGCAGGTGTTACAACATGCGACACAAAGATTTGACATGCGACACAATGGTTGTGTCGCAGACGTCATGCGACACAAGGATACGACACAGGGACTGTGTCGCATCGAATACGAAATGCTAATTTAATAGCGACATAGTGGTTGTGTCGTATAGAAGTACGACATAGTTTGCGACATAGAGTGCGACACAATATTGTGTCGCATGAGTTACGACACTAAAGGATTTATACGACACAAGGTGCGACATAAAGGGCAAAATACGACACAATATGCGACACAAGGCTTGTGTCGTATGGATGAACACCAGCCCAGAAAGTCCGGCTGTTCGCGATTTTTCCGGCCAAAACTCAATTTAAACTCGTTTTTAAGCTATAAAACTGTGTTCTAATCTTTGTAATGGACATATATAAGTTGTGTAAACATCAAAACATCAAAATATTACATAAAACTAAACAAATCTAAGTTTTTAGAAATTTCCTTACAAATGCAAATCGAAGAAGATGGAGGCCGAAAACGATGGTAGAGCTTTTGTTAATCTTGTTCCTCACTTGATGGTGGTTCCGAAAATGTAAGTTTTGTTGTCGGATTTGATGATTCCGAAATTTTGTATGAATTTGGTGAGAGTGTTTTTGGTGTGTGTGTGTTTTTGGAGAATGAAAATGAAAGAAAGAATGAAGGAGAGGTGGGGTGTAGGTGAAAGCCTCACCTCGCAGTCTCCGTCCCGTGCTCCGCGTGGTGTTCGTTTTCTCAGTCATTTAACGTTAAATATTTATTTTATTCGTTTAAATTTTCCATTTTAAATTATAAATTATTATAAAATATTTTATTGTAAAATTTTACCAGTTATCTATTTATGATATTTAAAAGGGAAATTCGTTTTATTTGTCTACGCGTTTGTATTTTTAATCTCGTATACATTAATTGTGTAATAAAACTTGGATACGAAATATTACAATAAATGAGATTCTGAATAAAATTGAGTTATTAGATAATATTTGTATTTCTTAATAAAATTATTCACCAACGTCCGTATTTATTGTATCGAAATTCATTCGATTTGAAACTCGTACGATTTAAATAAACCGCATAATTGTGTAGATATATATTCAACAATATATATGATAATTGATACATTAATTAGTCTAATACATAACTAATTACATGTATTAAAACTTGATTAGGCACTAAATTCTAGTCCTAAATTGACGGTTGTCACATTCTCCCCCTGTTAGAAGAATTTCGTCCCGAAATTTATGTTGAAGTCGTGTTTGACGTTGAATCATTGAAGAGTTGAGGATACTTGAGTCGCATTTGGTCTTCCCGTTCCAAAGTGAATTCCGGACCGCGCCGCGAATTCCACCTAACTTTGACGATAGGAATACGACTTTGTTTAAGTTGTTTGACCTCACGGTCCATGATTTCAGCGGGTTCCTCAACAAAGTGAAGTTTTTCGTCAACTCGAATTTCATCGAGTGGAATGATAAGTGTCTCATCAGACAGACACTTCTTCAGATTTGAAACATGAAATGTGGGATGCACGCTGCTGAGTTCGGATGGCAGCTGCAATCGATATGCCACTGGACCAATCTTTTCTAGGATCTCGAATGGTCCAATGTATCTGGGATTTAACTTCCCTCGTTTGCCAAATCGGATTACGCCTTTCCAAGGCGATACTTTGAGTAGAACTCGATCCCCAACCTGGAACTCGAGTGGCTTGCGTCTCACATCAGCATAACTTTTCTGACGATCACGCGCGGCTTTGAGTTTGTTTTGAATTTCTACGATTCTCTCGGTCGTCTCGTGAATGATTTCTGGACCCGTGAGTTGGCTGTCCCCAACTTCGGTCCAACAGATAGGTGACCGGCACTTACGACCGTACAGTGCCTCGAAGGGTGCAGCTTTGATGCTGGTATGATAACTGTTGTTGTACGAGAACTCGCACAATGGTAGATGTTTTTCCCAGTTTACACCGAAGTCTACTACGCAGGCCCGTAGCATGTCTTCAAGTGTTTGAATGGTTCGTTCACTTTGACCGTCGGTTTGAGGATGGTATGCGGTACTCATATCCAGTCGAGTACCCAGGGATTTTTGAAGTGATTGCCAAAATTGTGAAGTGAAACGACTATCCCTATCGGAGATAATTGAGATTGGAACACCGTGTTTGGTCACGATTTCCTTCAGATAAATGTTGGTGAGGCGTTCCATTTTGTCAGATTCCTTGATTGCCAGGAAGTGAGTAGATTATGTGAGACGATCCACGATCACCCAAATGGAATCGCAACCGTTCGAGGATTTGGGTAGCTTGGTTATGAAGTCCATGGCAATTTGTTCCCATTTCCATTCAGGAAGACTGGGTTGTTGAAGTAAACCAGAAGGTTTTTGATATTCGATTTTGACTTTGGAGCAAGTAAGGCACTTGCTGACATAGGTGGCGATTTCAGATTTCATGTTCGGCCACCAGTAGAAGTCCTTGATACCGTGGTACATTTTATCGGACCCCGGGTGGATAGAATATTTAGACTTGTGAGCTTCATCCATCACCAAGTCTCGTAGGTTCCCATATTTAGGCAACCAGATTCGGTTTGAGAAATACCTAATCCCGTTAGGTCTGATTTCGAATTGTTTATACATGCCCCGCAAGGCTTCATCTTTGACATTTTCGGGTTTTAAGGCTTCGAGTTGAGCAGTGAGAATTTGAATGTTTAAATTGTTGTGAATGGTCATACTGAGGGCTCGAACCCGAAGTTGTTTCACTCGCTCTTTTTGACTGAGGGCGTCAGCAACAACATTTGCTTTGCCTGGATGATATTTGAGTTCGCAGTCGTAATCGGTAAGCAACTCGACCCATCGACGTTGCCTCATATTGAGATCCTTCTGATCGTATATGTGTTGAAGGCTTTTATGGTCGGTAAAGATTGTACACCTGGTACCATAAAGGTAATGTCTCCAGATTTTGAGGGCAAAAACGACAGCTCCTAGCTCGAGGTCGTGGGTGGTGTAATTCTTTTCATGAATCTTGAGCTGTCGGGAAGCATAAGCTATGACTTTGTCTCGTTGCATGAGTACGCAACCGAGACCTTGATGAGAAGCATCGCAGTATACCACGAAGTCATCAGTGCCTTCGGGTAATGATAGGATAGGAGCACTGCAAAGCTTTTGTTTTAAGAGTTGGAATGCCGATTCTTGTTTATCAGTCCAGTCAAACTTTTTGTCTTTCTGGGTCAGCGTCGTGAGTGGTATGGCTATCTTGGAGAAATTTTCAATGAATCATCGATAATATCCGGCCAGTCCTAAAAACTGCCGTACTTCGGTCGGAGTGGTTGGCGATTGCCAGTCTTTGATAGCCTCGATTTTTGACGGGTCGACGTGAATCCTCTGACTGTCAATCACGTGACCAAGGAATTGAACGGTTTTGATCCAGAACTCACACTTAGAGAACTTGGCATAGAGCTCCTCGTGTTTAAGTAGTTCAAGGATGGTTCTGAGGTGTTGCGCATGCTCTACTTTGCTTCGTGAATATATGAGGATGTCATCGATGAATACAATGACAAACTTATCAAGGTAAGGTTTACACACCCGATTCATAAGGTCCATGAATACAGCCGGTGCATTGGTTAGGCCGAATGGCATCACTTGGAATTCGTAATGCCCGTAACGGGTTCTGAAAGCGGTTTTTGGAATATCGGCATCGCGAACACGCAATTGGTGATAACCGGATCGGAGATCAATCTTTGAATAACAACTCGACCCTTGAAGTTGGTCGAACAGGTCATCGATTCGAGGAAGTGGATACCGGTTCTTGACAGTTAACTTGTTCAACTCTCGATAGTCGATACACATTCGAAAAGAACCATCTTTCTTCTTAACAAATAGGACCGGAGCTCCCCAAGGTGAAGAACTCGGCCTGATAAATCCTCGTTCCAGGAGTTCCTTTAATTGGGTGGACAGCTCCTGAAGTTCGGATGGAGCTAAACGGTATGGTGCTCGGGCCACAGGCGCAGCACCTGGTACAAGATCGATTGAGAACTCAACCTGTCTTGGTGGTGGTAGACCAGGCAGTTCCTCAGGAAAGACTTCTGGAAAGTCTCGAACAATTGGAACATCCTCAAGTCGCTTCTCCTCCGACTTTTTCTCCATGATGTGCGCGAGGATTGATGGATAACCCTTTCTCAGAAATTTCCGGGTTTTAAGACAAGATATGATGTTAAGCCTCGTCCCTCCGGTCTCCCCCTGTATGACTAGGGTTCTACCGACAGTGAGAGGTATGCGAACAATTTTGTCATAGCAGATGATTTCGGCACGATGTTTGGATAACCAGTCCATGCCTACGATGACATCGAAACTTCCTATCTCAATAGGCATAAGATCTATGGAGAAGATTTCGTCGGCTAGATTTAAAGTGCAATTAGGCATCACACTATTGGTTTCTATCAATTTGCCATTTGCTAGCTCTACGGTGTACTTAACGTCTAAAGCAACAGGTGTAATGTCAAGTAGAGGGCAAAATTCATCGGAAATAAAACTTCTATCGGCACCAGTATCAAACAGTATGGAAGCAGTTAAATTGTTGAGGAGGAACATACCCGTGACCACGTTCGGGTCCTGACGGGCGTCCCCTGAGTTGATCACGAAGGCGCTACTTTTGGTGTTGTTGTTGTTGTTGCGGTGGTTGTTGTTGTTGCCCTTGTTCTTCAATTTTGGGCAAGAATCCCTAAAGTGTCCTGGGTTTCCACATTCGTAGCAGGACTTAGGTTGTCGGGTATTTTTGTCAGAGGGGCTGTTGTTGGATTTGGGGGCTCGGCAATCCTTAGTCGAATGCCCGTACCTCCTGCAGTTGTTGCAAGGAGTACCGCACTGACCAAAGTGGTGATACTTACACTTGGGACAATAAGGTCTATCCCCGGTGTAGCTGCGGTTGGATTCAGAGTTGGTGTTGTAGACTTGGATGGCGTTGTTTTTCTTGTTTGAGTTGTGGTGGTGCTCAGTAGATTTGCGTTTGTTGTTGTCAGAGGATGAGGTGTTGGAAGTCTCACGGCTGACAACTAGAGCCATGAGTTCGTGGGCCAATCGAATGGCACTTTCAGTAGTAGTTGGTTTGGATGAGGCGACGTTTCCCTGAATGTTCTCGGGAAGTCCACGAATGTATTTCTTAATGCCCTTACTTTCTGGTTCGACCAAACCTGGGCATAATAAGGCAAACTGCTGAAACTTGGTGGTATATTCAGCAACATCATTTCCCTGCACCTCCAGATGCCAGAATTCTTCTTCCAGCCTGTGTAATTCCTCTTCAGGACAGTACTTTTCTGTCAGCTTCTTCTTCAGTTCGGCCCAAGGAAGTCGATTTGCAACCTCAAGGCCTACAGAGTTTGCGTGGGTTTTCCACCACGTGAGTGCACCTTCCTGAAAGGTGTAAGCAGCGAATTTGACTTTGTTGTTCTCAGTATAGTCGCAGAGACTGAAAACAGATTCCATACGCTCAATCCAACGGATCAAACCAATGGCACCTTCCGTGCCCTTGAAGTATAGCGGTTTACAGCTAAGAAAGTCCTTATAGGAGCAAGGTTTGGGTGGTGGAGTATTGGTTGATGTGTCCTCGCTACCGGGTGGTGTTCGGGTAGCCAAGGCTTCGGTCACACTGCGGGCAATTATTCCCGCGATCTCAGCTTCGCTAAGGGTAATTTGACGACGAGGAGGCATGATGCTGAGTAAGAAAGAACAAGGAAATGAAATAAGATACTAGTCCGAGTATGATGAACTAGTGGTGTGTTTGTCATTTCGAGACAAAGCGTTAGAGAGAAAGAGGCCTATATTCATATAATATAATATAGCCTAAAGTTGTAATGAGGTCTACTTATGTAAATATATGTATATCACATAATAACCTATTGAGTGTCTAGCACAGACGTGTTTTGAGTTCCGTTTCTCTCGAGGTCAGAGTCAAATAATGCATTCCTGTTCAACATAACTCTTTTAGATTTCACATCATCTTTCTCTAATTGTACATAGTTGATCAGACTATGTTAAATTAAAGTCGTATGATGTAATCCCTGAACTAGTCATAACTAATAAGGAATGCTGTCTAACGGTCATAGTCTAGGCCCACTAAATGCAACCTAGTTCACTATAACCTTAGGCTCTGATACCAATCTGTGACACCCCCAAATTTAATGATTTGCGGAAGCTTGATTTGGGTGTCACTAATCAATATACAAAGCACATAAGATATAATGAACGACCACTATATGCGTCGTTTTAAACTTGTATAGATAAAGTAAATGTTTACATCAAAATATAGTTACATTAGCTCGATTCCTGAAATTGAGAGATTACATAGCATAATTACTTTTACAAAATATAATAATGCAGTCCAATCTCTAGTTGTATGTATGCTGACTCGAGCTAATATTTCTTGCTTGTGCAGCCAACCTACTGCTGGGTACCTGTGATAAATACTAAAATGGGTCAGCGAAAACGCTGGTGAGCTCACAGGTTTGTATGTCAATGTATAGCTGTCAGAACCACAAGATTTATATTGAATTTAAAATGCAATTAAGCAAAATAAAAGTTATACTGTCCATGAGCACATAGTCTGAGCTTAACTTGATTTGTCAGGCCCACTTAAGGAAACCTAACTTGAAATGCCTCCTACGAGTGCCTAATCAACACTCGTCTTCCCAAATGCTAATACATCCGTTTGACAGGTTAGTGCGTGCTAACCCGGATGAGGATTGTCAATCCCATATGATATCATATACTAACATTCACGCTATAAAATACTAGAGACTATGCTTATGGAGGACTTTAAATTGATTAGCTTGAAACTCATGTAGTATTTGAAGTTGGCACTTGCGTTCTACTTGTAAAACAAAATCGAGTAGTAATATCACACCCCTAGTTGTAAAGCAGTGAAAATGGGGCTATGAAACTCACCTGAGTCTTGGAGTGTTTAAGTTAATAAACTTGAAGTAATTAGCTATGAGTTGATGTCCAAAGACTTGAAACCTGAATGTGTTCACGAACTTGATTGTTATTAATTGTACCGGTATCTCGAAAGACTACCTTTGTAGTTGTTATTTAATTATATATGTCCAAATTACTACGATTTGGTTGATTAATTGTTTTGTTTCAAGTTACTACGACTTGATTGACTAAATTATCCAAGTTACTACGACTTGGTTGATTGAATAATCTGTTTTGTAAGTTTTGAAAACGTGTACGGCCCGTTGGTGATTTAGTTGAAATAATAATAATTCTAAAATGTTGACTTCGCTACAGTACTGCTACAGTACTGCTACAGTAAATTTGACTTCAAAATTCTGGTTTTTCTGTGTTTTGCGACACAACATGCGACACAAAGATTTGACATGCGACACAATGGTTGTGTCGCAGACGTCATGCGACACAAGGATACGACACAGGGACTGTGTCGCATCGAATACGAAATGCTAATTTAATAGCGACATAGTGGTTGTGTCGTATAGAAGTACGACATAGTTTGCGACATAGAGTGCGACACAATATTGTGTCGCATGAGTTACGACACTAAAGGATTTATACGACACAAGGTGCGACATAAAGGGCAAAATACGACACAATATGCGACACAAGGCTTGTGTCGCATGGATGAACACCAGCCCAGAAAGTACGGCTGTTCGCGATTTTTCCGGCCAAAACTCAATTTAAACTCGTTTTTAAGCTATAAAACTGTGTTCTAATCTTTGTAATGGACATATATAAGTTGTGTAAACATCAAAACATCAAAATATTACATAAAACTAAACAAATCTAAGTTTTTAGAAATTTCCTTACAAATGCAAATCGAAGAAGATGGAGGCCGAAAATGATGGTAGAGCTTTTGTTAATCTTGTTCCTCACTTGATGGTGGTTCCGAAAATGTAAGTTTTGTTGTCGGATTTGATGATTCCGAAATTTTGTATGAATTTGGTGAGAGTGTTTTTGGTGTGTGTGTGTTTTTGGAGAATGAAAATGAAAGAAAGAATGAAGGAGAGGTGGGGTGTAGGTGAAAGCCTCACCTCGCAGTCTCCGTCCCGTGCTCCGCGTGGTGTTCGTTTTCTCAGTCATTTAACGTTAAATATTTATTTTATTCGTTTAAATTTTCCATTTTAAATTATAAATTATTATAAAATATTTTATTGTAAAATTTTACCAGTTATCTATTTATGATATTTAAAAGGGAAATTCGTTTTATTTGTCTACGCGTTTGTATTTTTAATCTCGTATACATTAATTGTGTAATAAAACTTGGATACGAAATATTACAATAAATGAGATTCTGAATAAAATTGAGTTATTAGATAATATTTGTATTTCTTAATAAAATTATTCACCAACGTCCGTATTTATTGTATCGAAATTCATTCGATTTGAAACTCGTACGATTTAAATAAACCGCATAATTGTGTAGATATATATTCAACAATATATATGATAATTGATACATTAATTAGCCTAACACATAACTAATTACATGTATTAAAACTTGATTAGGCACTAAATTCTAGTCCTAAATTGACGGTTGTCACAATAACCAAGTACTTTCCGCCCTCTAAACAAACCAAACTCCGAAACGACATCATGAACTTCCGATAAGCTTTCGATGAGTCATTATACACCGCATGGGAACAATTCAAAGGAGCCCTTAAGAAATGCCCTAATCACCGACTCGACAAATCCGCACAGTTGTGTACCTTCTATAATGGTTAAGATCCTAACCACCGAACCACCCTCGACGCTGCCGCACAAGGAAACTTTATGACAAAGACGGATGAAGAAGGGTGGAACCTTATAGAAAACATGACCATGCATCACCACGATTGGAACTCTGGAGATCACTCAACATCTTCAGCACCTCTCGCTGCGTCGAATCTAATTCCAGTTGAAGCAATTAAGGTATTAACGGAGAAGATGGACACACTTGTCAAACAGTTCGGAGAACTTAAGAAGCAACAGCACCAAGTACACCAAGTGCAAGCCTGTCTACACTGCCCCAACTCGCAACCATCTGGTGAATATCAAGTTGAATATGAAGAAGCAAACGGCACCGTTTACTATGCTCAGTTTCCCGCTCGACCACAAAATTTTCCACCCGGTTTCAACCAAAACAACAACCAACCTAGAGGACCTCCATTCCCACTAAGAAACAACCAACCTTACCAACCTCGATACCCACCTAGATACCCACCTTACCCACAACAACCATAACTTCCCTACAACCAACCCCTCATACTTCCTGGACCCACTTCCGACACAAACCAAACCACTGAACAACCCAACAAGACAAATGCCCCAGCTTCAAGTTCAGATGACGCCTTCACCCAGTTCATGCAAGGCCAACACATACTCAACCAAAAGACGTACGCTAGACAAGATCAAGTCGATCTCTTTATGAGAAATCAGTTGGCCGTACTGAAGAACTTGGAAGCTCAAATTGGACAATTGGCACAACGTCTTGAGAACCGACCCAGAGGAAGTTTTCCTAGCAACACGGTTCACAACCTACATGTTGAGGAGGCAAAGCAAGTTACCACCACTAAGGAAGCAGCCACTCCACCACCTGCTGCTGTCCTAGTAAAGGAAGAACCAGAGATCAAGATACCAGCTGTGGAAATCACTCCGACCATGAACAAAGATGTCAGAATCCCTTACCCCGCTAGACTTAAAGCCCAACCTAAGAAATTATCATCCTTTAAGTTAGACGGAAAATTCCTTGATACTATGTCTAGAGTTCCCGGTCGTAATAAATATATTAGAAAATTGCTGTCCACTAAGGATAAACTGCCCGAAGTAAACAACATTACCCTTAGTTCTGAAAGCTCAGCCCTACTTAAGAATAGCCTTCCCGAAAAACTAGGAGACACCGGTAGATTTACACTCCCTTGTTCTATTTACCAATCCGGAGATATAAGCGCCTTAGCCGACCTAGGAGCTAGCATTAACCTTATGCCCTACTCCCTGTTTAAAAGGCTAGAACTTGAAAATTTGAAACCCACTAAGATGACTGTCTAGCTAGCCGACCAATCCGTTAGATACCCAAAAGGAATAGCTGAGAATGTCTTAGTTCAAGTTAACAAATTCTTCTTTCCTATAGATTTCATGGTAATGGATATCCACGAGGACATAAACATCCCGATTATCCTTTGAAGACCATTCATGAACACAGCCAGAGTAGTGATTGATGTGTATAACCACACGATTATTCTACGATCGCATGGTGAAAGCATCACTTACAAGATCGACCAACCAGAATGCACCCGAGAACAAGAAGATTGTTATGCTATATCAACAGGCAGAATTACCTATAATGATGAATCAGAGCCCGAAGAAGAACGACATTTCACTCGATCATCAACCTTCATCTTTGACACTGAAACTGACCCAGAAGAGGAAGAAGAATATCAAGAAGCAGAGGAAGAAGTAGAATCTGAAGAGGAAGAATCAGAACCTGAAGAAGAAGAGGAAGAACCTGAAGAGGAAGAAGAAGAAACTGAAGAGGAAGAGGAAGAAATGGACGAAGAAACCGAAGAAGAAGAGGAAAGATATGAAGAAATGGAGGAAGATGAGGATTCACCACAAATGGCTGAAGTCAAAAGGATACAATGCTCCGAAGACAACAACTCATCAGATGAATCCATTGATTATGAATCCGTTCGTCAATACTTTAGATCCACTCATCTCAAGAGAATGGAAACCATGCTTGACTCTCATCTCGACCCTTCAAAACCTTTCACCCGAACCCGACTCCGAGATATAGATACTTTTGAAGAAGAACTCCGATCATCAAGCACCCCGGACATATACACTAAACTCCTACAAAGAATCGCTGCATATAAGGCAAGTCAAATGGGTGGCTTTATTGAAGAAAGCCTTCAAGATTCAATCACGGAAGTCAGGACCATCGAAGTCGACAGTTCCCAACCTTTCAATAACGCACCATCAGATGAAGAAATCCACCAATTTCCAGATTCACGTGACAAAGACTCTGAAGACGAGAGCGAGTATGACGACGATTGTATCGTCACTATTGATGAACGCTCTTTTCCGCCAACTCCCCCTGCTCCAGCAAATTCTCTTGCCTCCTCAACCGAGATAATACGAGTCCCCCTCGTAGATACCCACCAAGAGTTGATTGACCTGATTGATGAATACGACGATGTCCGCATCATCGTAGAAGCTATCAGAGAATCAACAAATGACTACACCACCGCCCAGAGACACCTGATAAGGAAGATTGAACGAGAATACGATTCATACATCGCTAGCTTTGGAGTGCAAGAATCCCGCACTCTACGCAGACATATCCAAGAACTATCAGATTCCCTTCAAGATCAAATTACGAGAGAAGCTCAACAGCCAGAAAGGCCCCACTACCCGATTGGAGAAGTCGAGTTCTGCAGCAACCAGAGGCAAATATACCAAAAAGTATATTGTGCCCTAGCCGGATCATCTTTTCCCTATTCATCAAGTCAGAAGGCTACACTAGCATCAATGAGAACCCATCTAGAAAGAGCTACTGGAAACCCGTAGAATTATGCTGATATCAGAATGGTGGGAGATCTTAGAACCTTCTAGATCTCATCGAGACTGGAGAGCACCTCACAGCCTCAGAAAACTACAGGATCGTCATTCATTCCACTATTGGTCATCACGTTGAGCTGATAATTGATGAACTAAACCACTCAGTATACGAAGAAGAAACTCGTGAGGTATCAAGATTCATTCCGCACTTGTCACAGATCAACCTGGCAACTTATGTGACAACTCGACTACGCAGAATGTACACTGAAGAAGATATAGAGATTGATGTTTACCACAATGGATATAGCGAGATATTCAGCAAGCTAATCTACGTCTTCACAGACTCGGATTTTCCCTTCAACCGTGAGCAACATCAACTCATCAGGCAAGTATGCCAAGCAACCAGATCCTTCGGAGGAGACCCTTTGGCTAGTGACTTTGAAGAAGTGAAAACTCAGTTCATGGCCCTAATAGCCTCGATAGGTCGAAACCACCCCCAGCGTGAGATCGTTCGAACTCACACCTGCACCAGAATTGACCCTAACGGACCAGTCACATGGTCAGTTAGATACATCAGCTACGGGATGACAATTCACGACTGATTGGCCACTGATCACTTCAAAAGCTTCAGGATGGAATCCACCAACCCACCAACCCTAATTGCCAACATGATAGAGCAATTCCTCCGATGCTTTCCTCCACAATACGTCCTACCTAGGAGCCACGGTAACCATTCCAGCGCCCAGGACGCATCCAGCACCATCATCTGAAGAAAGGACTAAGTCGAGCTCTCGACTTTAAAAGAGCGCTTCTCGGGAGGCGACCCGTGTTTTACATTTCCGCAAATTTTACTTTCCAAGTAGTGATGAAATCTCCGACTATCTTTCACACTCGGATATACAAAGAATACCTCCTCCTTCAAGGAAGTATCAGCATCCAAAGAATTCTATATCCGACGTGTTCACACCTACGAGACCAATCACAAGAAGACTTGATCAAGAGTGCTCCCAGCAAGACGAAGTCCGACAGATGCAACTACCATGGAGTACTTCTATACCAGTCTCTTTCCTTCGTTAAAAATATATCATATCCAATATGCTTATCACTAAGTGTGGGATTCAAACCCAACAATACGTCTTAGATGTTTCAAATCCTAAGTGTGGGATTTTACCCAATCAGAGCTTAGAATAACATCGAGGACGGTGTTCTTTTAAGTGTGGGATAGCAGTAGTTACACTACTGTAAAACGGATAATGGTATATACTTGATTCTAAGCTCGCTGCTCTTTAGACCATCCTTCTAAAAAAAGTAAGCAAAATTTTCAAAATTGAGTTAAAAATATGTTGAAAATGAAAATTTTATACAAAGAATGATTTACTTTGGGGAAGAAGGATAAATAAAATATAAATTCCTTTGGAAAATTAGTTTAGTAATCCCATAAAGAGCATCGCATGACTAGGCACACAACAACCCAACTTTCGATTCGTGAGGTATCTTGAGCCATATAAAGCATTCACTTTTAATGCTTCACTTTTTCGATTCTTGAGTGTGCCGATGTATGTGTTTAGAATCAGAACTTGCTCTTGTTATGCATTTCAAATCCGAATTGGTGAGTAAAAAGGAGATCGAATCACATAATTCTTAGACCCATCCATACACCAAAAAAAAATGAAAATACGTTATCCCTACCCTCTAAAAGGCATCCCTCAAACTTCATTGTAAGTTCTAAAGATGAAAGAAGAGAAGCTACAAGGATATGACGTCGAAAAAAAAAACCAAGAAAAGAATTCGAAGAAAAGAAAGTCAAATAAAGAAAAAGACTCCTACCAAAAATCATGAGAAAAGGGCGTCAATCCTTCCCAAAATTCCAGCTTTCTTCTTCACAAAAAAAAAAAAAAACAAACCTATGAAAAACCAATACAACCCCCTCACATATCACCAACACTCCACTCAAGAAAACCTACCTCACTTCTCCTAAAATGATTGTGGCTAGATCGACTTCGCGCTCACTTAAAAGGTAACGATTTGATTCTCGATCAAGCCTATGACGATAAACGATACATGACTGGCATTCTGAGTGATTGATAATATTAGAATAGGAAACCCTAAACACTTTGAGTGATTGGAGTGACCACCGTGAAAGGATCGCCTAGCCATGTATCCAAGATCAAAGATTGAAAGCATGCTCCCAAAGATTACAACCCTACTTTCTCAAAAGCACGAATATTTTATTTCTCCAAAACCCCCTTAGTAAAAAGTTCCGCTCTAAAATATTTCACTATCTACTTATTTTTAACCATGCTTGAAATTCGAGTTTGCTTAAGGACAAGCAAAGTTCTAAGTGTGGGATACTAGATATCGCGTAAAAAGTCACGTTTTTATTACCGATATCTCTCTCATTCTGGAACAATACTTGGCATTTGGACTCAAACAATGCACAAAGCAGTGATAATATGCCAAGTAGGTCAAAACAAGGTTGCACGAGAAAAATCAAGCAAAACGAGCGTAAAACGAAGATTCCACGCACAATTGAAGATTCAAGACATCCGAGACAAGATTTGAGACAAAGTGCCCATCACCAAGATTTCTCTTATCCAAGATGTTCGTTTTCAAAATACGAATCCAACAGAAGAAGAATCAACAAAAACGGATGAAGAATGAAGATTCTACGTACGCCAGAAGATTCAAACGATTCGTATGAGACATCCAAAGATCAGAGACATATTTTTGGGATTTTTTAACATCAAAATCTTCTTTTTTGAAAAATGAATCCAACAAAAAAATAATCAACGCAAACGGACGCATAACGAAGAAAACACGCACGAATCAAGAAACGAAGCAAAAGACGGTGAACCGGGGCGGCAGCACGCCGACCGCCGCCGGCCACCACCACACCGCCGCCGGCTGCCTGGGTGGCAGCGCCGGCTGCCTGTCCCCCATCCGCTTTTTTGTCCTTGCCCGTACTCGCCTGGTACACGTGCTAGACCTTTTCGCAACTTTAGGGTACACGTGCTAGACCTTTACGCTCTTTAGGGTACATGTGCTAGCAACTTTTCCACCTTTTGCTAACGTGTGCCCCAAGTTGCTAAAATGAGCTGAATTTCACCTATAAATAGAGACTTCTTGGTTCATTTGTAAGACACATCTTGGAAATACACCTTCCATATCTTTCTCATTTCTCTAGCTTCTAGCTTTACTTTCTTATTTTATTTTCTTACTTTAAATTAGTATTAGGCTAGTTTAGGAAGCTTGTTAGAATATAACGAAAGCAAGGAACGTGCTTGTAATCTTTGGTGTAAGCTTGGAGCAACTCTTTTTAATTCAAGTCTATTCCTTCTCGCATATTAATCTCGGTTATTTCTATCCTTTTCAATCTTAATTAAATATGTATGCTTTAATTATACTAGAGATAGTTTGTGCCATGCTAAGCGAGTAGATTACTATTGTATTTGTTGTGATGTATTTAGCATAAATAATTATGGGATGACCTTAAATATGTCGTGAAATAATATGACGGCCCCTATTCGACTGTTTACTTGATATAGTACTGGAAACGCTTTTGAGCGGAGTACAAATGTATGGAAGTCAGTAAACGACCGAAGGTAGTTGTATTATGGATCGACATTATAAAAATGAAAACCTTATGAATGGACTTATCTTTTCCTTATGATTTTAAACATAAAACTTATATTCGCCTTTCGATTAACAAACGTGATTGTAACCTTGTAAAGAGGAGTCGTGAACCTTAATACTTGGTCAATAATTATCTGCATCAAAACTATGGTTTAATTGTAACGTCATGCAATCATCATAAAATGCAATGTGATTACGTGGAATTGCCATGAGTATAGTACACTTCCAATCACAATTTACTTATCAAGAAAACATCGCGAAGCAATTAAATTCACAACGGAAACATCGGTTGACGATTAAATACATTGTGAACTACCATAGTGTTTTCTTATACGGTCTGGGTTTAACTTTATGCAAACGCCATCAGCATTTTAATTAGATTAGTTAGTTTAGATTAGATTAGATTAGATTAGGTAGGCTATAGGCTAAATAACCATTCACAAAAACCTAGGGATTTGTTAATTGTATTGAGAAAGGCAAGTTTAAAATCCAATTCAAAATGATATTTTTCTTTAACCTATGAAACCTAAAGTAAGGTACGCAAGAAACCTAAACGCTTTCCCTCGCTTATCATACTTGAGTTTCATTGATAGGAATTAATCAATTAAGTCCGAACATATTTTCTAAGTTAGTTGTTTGTTGGATTTGTAATCCTTATGGTATTAAGAACGGTCAGACTTGTTGTGGACTTGCTACTCTGTTCCTTCGCCCACGAGCGAATGCGTTTAATAATAAGAGCCACTGACTCCCTCACAGGAGTGTGGAGGGTTGATCTTTGTCTGTCTGATCAGAATCACGACACCTTAGTTCCTCGTGACATATTAGTTGATAAACGACTAATAAGGAATCTATTGGTTATACCATAAGCTAACAAATCTAGTAAGCATTCCAAATTTAGTTAAATGTTTTCCCCTAAAAGTTATCATCCCATAATATGAGCTAATGAAATCACAGCAAATACTACTTTTCATTATCTGATTTATTATTACCCTTTATTCGCTTTATTTAGTTTACCTAGTTAACTGAACCAAAACCCCCAACGCACTCTTTTAAAACCCGTTACTAGAAAAGAAAGATTGATTGGATCACCTCCGTTTCAATTCAGTTTCTCTTTAAGAATGACTCTAGGTCATACTTACCATCTACTAGCCTTTGGTTCAGTATTAGTAAGTCACTTAGACCCAGCAAATACAAATTTAAAACACCCACCGATCAGCGTCTTGCGAACCGCTCGCGAGACGCGCATCAACAGTCCGGTACTTCTTTTACAGTTGGCGAAGATTCTGAAAGAGATAATTATATTTTTCAACTAGAGGATGAATTGCAGACATTGAGGAATTCTAGAGATATGACTGTGCAAGCGGGATTTCCTCAACATATTTCACAGGCACATCCAGTTACAAGTACTACTACTCCTCCGGTTGTATCATCTTCTCATGTTGCGACGACTTTACCTTTTATTTCTCAACAACCTCATGGTATGTCTTCAGCTCCAATATCTTCTTCGGGTCCTTATGCTTATCAGTTGCCGTTATTTCCTCCAATACCTCCACAGCAGAAAAATGGTTGTTCTTTTAAAACGTTCTTGTCTACTAAACCATCTGAGTATTTTGGAAGCAGTAATCCTTCTGTGACTCTTGATTGGTTGCGTGATATGGAGAGAAAATTTGAAGTTTCTCAATGTGAAGAAGAGATAAAGGTGCCATATGCGGTTCAACAATTAAAAGGGCAAGCTGTAACATCCTCTCTTTTGGTCCGGTAATTTCTAATTTTAAATTGATATATTTAATCGCATTAGAAATTATTTGATATTATTTGTTATTTGCGAAACCTAATTAAATAAGTTTTAGGACTTATTTTGCTTAGTAAATTATTGTTTGTTTTAATTTACTATAGTTGACGGTGCAATAAAATAAGTTTTTCGCAAATGGTTTTTAGGTTCCAAGCAATAGATTTAAAGGGGACTAGTTTTAAGTGAACACGGAGTCGGTGAAATAGTTTGGCCGACATATAAACATCACTTTCCTAAAATGGAAAGTTAGTTCCTTTTCCTTGAAACCTTAGAACATCAAATAAGAAAACCCTTGAAACCAAAAAAATCAATTAGAAGTCTTGAAATCAAAAAGCTTGTTGTGATCTTGAGTTGGAATTGATTAGAGTTTCATAATCATCATCCTTGTTTCATAATTTTCAAGTGGTAAGTTTGATTATTTTGATTATGTTAAAGATCATATGTGTTTATGATGGTTATGTGAATCAAAGTGAAAAAGTTAATTGCAATGTTAGAAAATGGTTACTGGATACTACTGATTGTTATAGTTGGTAATAGTTATGCTAAAATGAGCATAGAACTGAATTTTGGTGAGTTTGACATAAAATTCGGGCCTGGTTCTGAGCTGAACGAAGGTTGCTGGTGCAGGGTGGGTACCCGGCGGGTAGAGCCCGTACCCGGCGGGTAATGTGCCTAAACCGGGGATCCGGCTGGTAGAACCCGTACCCGGCGGCTCCTATAGCTTTTAAAATGCATAAGTGTTCTGTTACCATGAAAACTTAATTCACCTGACGGTTTCGAGTGGGACCCGGCGGGTAATGAAGCTACCCGGCGGGTAATGACCAGTTTAGTAACTTTTTGAGTTTTAGCTCTTGCAAGTTAAAAATGTTGATAAGAATATGCTGATATGTTATATTGTGAATTGTAGTATGTGATTAGGAACTTACTATGGTTATGTGAATAATATCTAGTTCCTTGACTTATGTTTGATATAAGTTTAGTATTGATGATCCTGATTACTAATTTATATCTGATTGTTGATTCTCAGATCAGCAGAGGACTCAGCGAGATAAGACAGCTGAGTAAGTGAAACGAGACAATCAGGTGAGTGGATTTGAAACTCACAGTTTGATTTGGTTGTGTCAGTTTGATTTCAATCAGTAATTATAGGATTACTATTGATAGTATGTTAACTTTGAAAGGATATGCCATATGATTGGTAGTTTGATTTGCCTGTGAGCTTGATTGATAAATCCAGAGGTCAACTAGATTGTCAGTTGGACTTTATTGCTAATGTTGGTCAACACAGGGTTGCGTACATGTGTTGATGGAGATTAGCATTTAGTTAGCGGTTAATCACTGTTTTGGCCTACAGTTGATGTAAGTGTTCTGATGGGGCCACCCGGAACAGGGTCCTTAGGAACCACCGTTCCTCTTGACGATGTTTGTTACATTATTGGTTGTGAACAAATTGCTAGCTAAACTGAATTGTGGTTGATTATTCATTCACTTAGCTTCGTGCTAATCCCTCAATTTACTTCCTGCGGGTGATGTATTATATGTGGGTAGTCAGGAAGGACGTTTTGTGCTGGGAATGTTTGAAACTTGTAACTCTGATCCAGTTTGTAATAAATAATGTTTTGTAGCATATAATGCCCCGGGTTGTGAACATGTTAACCATATTTGTTTAGTTGTTAAACATATTGTATAAAGGTTTGCGAAAATTTCTAGCAGATTTCTAATAGAATATGTATTTCAAATAGTCGCTTCCGCCAATCTTAATATTATATTGTGATATTAAATGAGGGGCGTTATAAGTTGGTATCAGAGCAATAGTTTGGGGCAATTGAATGTGATTGTATGTTCAATCCTAAACTTTGATTTTGTTGTGTCAAACATTCTTGGGAATGGGATTATGTACTGAATGTGAAATTGTTAGTAGGATAGGTGCTAACGATTAACAATTTGTGAGCGGTTGTTGTGTTTACAGATATGGCGGATAACGAGCAACCACCTGTTAACCCTAATAATGTCTCAAGGCCGGAAGTTACTGTTGAGACTCATGATAATAGGGCTGAGCATGCTGGTACCTTTTTTCAGGCTAGAGATGAGGTAGAAAGAGATGAGTATCTACTTCATTTGGAAGAAGAAAATCAAGCACTTAGAATGTATAAACAACAAAAAGAGGCTGAATCATCTCATCCAGTGTTTGGTATGATTTCACCGCCAAAGCAAAAGGTGTGTTCCTTTAAAACCTTTATGAGCAGTAATCCGTCTGTGTATTCGGGTAGTTCAAATCCTTCTGTAACTCTAGATTGGTTGAGAGATGTTGAAAAGAAATTTGAAGTCTGTCAATGTGAGGAAGAATTAAAAGTTCCGTATGCAACTCAACTTTTAAAAGGAGCAGCTATGAATTGGTGGGATTCGATTACTTCTGTGTTATCTTCTTTTCAGAAAGTATCTATCCGATGGTCTGATTTTCGTAATGAAGTTTGTAAGAAGTATTGTTCAAACTATGATATAGCTCGAATTAGAAAGGAGTTTATGGATTTGCAATTAACTGATAACATGTCAATGGATGATTTAATAAATCAGTTCACAGAGAAACTCAGGTTTGTTCAGCAGTGGGTTCCTGATGAGAGAACTCAAATAGAACAGTTTGTGGGTACTTTACCTAATCATTATCGAACTTCAGTGAGATTAGCAGGCTCTCTTTCTCAAGCTTTTATGTTAGCTCGATCAGTTGACAGTGATTTGAAACCTCAACAATTACCAAGTAAAGAAATAATTTCTCAGAAATCTAGGAGTGAATCTTCTGGTAAAGGTAAGCAACGGTGGCAAGGAAATCAACAGGGTAAGAAACAAGAAAGTCGTGGTGGTACTTCTTATCGTCCCAATTGGTGTATTAAATGTAGAGCTAGACATTTTAGGCCGTGTACTGTGCAAACCACTAGATGTGTGAAATGTGGCGTGATTGGTCATGAAGCCAAAGATTGTGTTTTTCCTACTTATGTGTGTTGGAATTGCCATAAGGAAGGTCATCGTGCAAATCAGTGTTCTGAGGCTAAGAGACAGGGTTCTGGGTCGGTTGTTAGTTCATCTTCTTCCGGTCAGAAACGGAAGACTCCGCCATCTGCAGTTAGTAGGGCTTTTCAAATGACAGTGGATGAAGCTGTCCATACAGATGACGTGATCACGGGTACTTTTCTTGTAAATTCTGTACCAGCTCGTGTTTTGTTTGATTCTGGTGCAAATTGTTCGTTTGTATCTATGTACTTCTGTGATAAGTTGAAAATGATGCCTACTATGATTACAAACCCTGTTGAAGTAGAAATAGCTAGTGGCAAATCAGTTCCTGTTACCACCTCGGTAATTGGAGCTAGTATTATGATAGATGGTCAGACTTTCCCAATTTCATTTCTGTTGATGACAATTGCTAGTTTTGATGTGATTATTGGTATGGATTGGTTAAGTCAGTGGAAAGCGAGTATAGATTGCCATAATAAGCTGATTAGAATTCCAATCTCTGAAGAGTCATATGTCGTGGCTCGAGGAGAACGGGATAATGTTTGTATACCTTTGATTAGTATGATGAAAGCTAAGAAATCTTTGTCCAAAGGTTGTGAATCCTACCTAGCTTATGTGATTGATGCCAAGTTAGAAAAGAAATCTCTTTCTGATGTACCGGTTGTTTCTGAGTATCCGGAAGTGTTCCCTGATGAGTTACCTGGTCTACCACCGGTTAGGGAAGTTGAATATCAGATTGATCTTGTTCCTGGCTCGTCACCTGTAGCCAAAGCTCCCTATAGATTAGCTCCTTCTGAAATGCCGAAATGATGAATCAGATACAGGAGTTGTTGGACAAAGGGTTTATTAGACCTAGTTCTTCTCCCTGGGGTGCACCAGTTCTGTTTGTGAAAAAGAAAGATGGGTCTTTTAGAATGTGCATTGATTATAGGGAATTGAATAAACGGACAGTAAAGAATAAATATCCTCTACCTCGCATAGATGATTTGTTTGATCAGTTGCAGGGATCTTCGTTTTATTCAAAGATTGATTTGAGGTCAGGTTATCATCAAGTTCGTGTTCGTGATTGTGATATTCCAAAAACTGCATTTCGAACCAGGTATGGTCATTTTGAATTCCTGGTTATGCCTTTTGGATTAACGAATGCTCCAGCAGTTTTTATGGATTTGATGAACCGTGTTTGTCGACCTTTTCTTGATAAATTTGTGATTGTATTTATCGATGACATTTTGGTATATTATAAATCCGAATCAGAACATGGAATGCATTTGAGGTTAGTATTGGAAACCTTAAAGAGAGAACATTTGTATGCAAAGTTTTCTAAATGTGAATTTTGGATTCGGGAAGTACAGTTTTTGGGTCATATTATTTGTAATGATGGTGTTAAAGTTGATCCTTCAAAGATTGAAGCTGTAATGAATTGGAAAGCTCCAAAGTCTGCTTCAGAAATAAAAAGTTTTCTTGGTTTGGCGGGTTATTACCGGAAGTTTATTAAAGATTTTTCTAAAATTGCCGGTTTGTTGACCAAATTGACCCGTAAGTATGAAAAGTTTGTGTGGACTGAACAACAGGAAACAGCTTTTCAGACACTGAAACAGTTGTTATGTCAGGCTCCTGTGTTAGCATTGCCAGATGGGTCTGATGATTTTATTGTTTATTGTGATGCATCGATTGCTGGTTTGGGGTGTGTTTTAATGCTACGAGATCGTGTGATTGCTTATGCTTCTCGTCAGCTCAAACCTCATGAAAGAAATTATCCTACCCATGATTTAGAACTTGCAGCGGTTGTGTTTGCTTTGAAAATCTGGAGTCATTACTTGTATGGTACCAAATGTATTATTTGTACAGATCACAAGAGTCTTCAATATATATTTTCGCAGCAAGAGTTGAATATGCGGCAGAGACGATGGTTAGAATTAATCAAAGATTATGATTGTGAGATTAAATACCATCCAGGGAAAGCCAATGTAGTTGCTGATGCTTTAAGCCGTAAGGTAACTTCTGATCGAGTTTATTTTATGCGTTTAGAAGTTTCCTCTGATTTGGTGGCTCAGATAAAAGCTGCACAGTTAGAAGCTTTGTTAGATCAAAAGTTGAAATCTGAAATTATATTAAATCGAAAGGAATTGCTATTGGATGATTCGAGAGGATTAAAAACCTTTCAGTCTCGTGTTTGGATTCCTTTGTTTGGTGGTCTTCGAGATGTTATTCTGAATGAAGCCCATAAGTCCAGATTGTCTGTACATCCTGGAAGTACGAAAATGTATAATGACTTGAAACCTTTGTATTGGTGGCCTACAATGAAAATGGATGTAGCAAGGTTTGTTAGTTCTTGTCATATTTGTTCTCAAGTTAAAGCTGAACACCAGAAGCCGTATGGATCGTTGAAACAGCTTGAGATTCCTGAATGGAAGTGGGAACATTTGACTATGGATTTTGTTACCAAGTTGCCTCGAACTGCCCGAGGAAATGATATGGTTTGGGTTATTGTTGATCGATTGACCAAGAGTGCTCATTTTCTCGCTACTAGTGAAACTGCATCTTTGAGTAAACTTGCACAGTTATATGTAAGTGAGATTGTTTCTCGGCATGGTATTCCTTTATCGATTGTATCTGATAGAGATCCGAGGTTTATATCTCATTTTTGGCAAAGTTTGCAGCATGAATTGGGTACACGTGTAAATCTTAGTACAGCTTATCATCCTCAAACAGATGGACAATCAGAACGTACGATTCAGACATTGGAGGATATGTTAAGAGCTTGTGTTTTAGAGTATGGTGGTTCTTGGGATTCTCATTTACCATTGGTTGAGTTTGCTTATAATAACTCATATCATTCTAGTATTGACATGCCTCCGTATGAAATGCTTTATGGTCGCCGTTGTAGAACTCCAACTTGTTGGTTAGAAGCTGGGGAGAAACAGTTTGCAGGTCCAGACGTTGTTCAAATGACAGCTGATAAAGTGGCAGTGGCTCGTGAAAAGTTGAAAGCTGCACGTGATAGACAGAAACAATATGCTGATCCTAAACGTCGACCAGTTACTTTTGTTGAAGGTGAACTTGTTTATCTGAAGGTTTCGCCTTGGAAAGGGGTAATTCGGTTTGGGAAACGTGGCAAATTGGCTCCTCGGTATATTGGACCGTTTAGAATTCGTCAGATTGTTAATGATCAGTCTGTTACATTGGATCTTCCTCCAGAGCTTGCTGGTATTCATGACACGTTTAACATTTGTTATTTGAGGAAATGTAACGTTGAGGACCAGTCTCAGATTCTTCCTTTGAAAGATTTGAAAGTAGATCAGACTCAGAAGTTAGTTGAAGAACCAGTTGAACTTCTTGACCGAAAAGTGACTAAACTTAGGAAGAAACAGATTCCCCTGGTGTTAGTGAAATGGAGACATAGTTTAGGTGAAAACCTAGCGTGGGAAACTGAGGATAGTATGAAATTCAGATATCCTGGATTGTTTGATTGTGATGAGATTTCGGGGACGAAATCTTCTTAAGGGGGGGGGGGGGGGGGGGGGAGAATTGTAACATCCTCTCTTTTGGTCCGGTAATTTCTAATTTTAAATTGATATATTTAATCGCATTAGAAATTATTTGATATTATTTGTTATTTGCGAAACCTAATTAAATAAGTTTTAGGACTTATTGTGCTTAGTAAATTATTGTTTGTTTTAATTTACTATAGTTGACGGTGCAATAAAATAAGTTTTTCGCAAATGGTTTTTAGGTTCCAAGCAATAGATTTAAAGGGGACTAGTTTTAAGTGAACACGGAGTCGGTGAAATAGTTTGGCCGACATATAAACATCACTTTCCTAAAATGGAAAGTTAGTTCCTTTTCCTTGAAACCTTAGAACATCAAATAAGAAAACCCTTGAAACCAAAAAAATCAATTAGAAGTCTTGAAATCAAAAAGCTTGTTGTGATCTTGAGTTGGAATTGATTAGAGTTTCATAATCATCATCCTTGTTTCATAATTTTCAAGTGGTAAGTTTGATTATTTTGATTATGTTAAAGATCATATGTGTTTATGATGGTTATGTGAATCAAAGTGAAAAAGTTAATTTCAATGTTAGAAAATGGTTACTGGATACTACTGATTGTTATAGTTGGTAATAGTTATGCTAAAATGATCATAGAACTGAATTTTGGTGAGTTTGACATAAAATTCGGGCCTGGTTCTGAGCTGAACGAAGGTTACTGGTGCAGGGTGGGTACCCGGCGGGTAGAGCCCGTACCCGGCGGGTAATGTGCCTAAACCGGGGATCCGGCGGGTAGAACCCGTACCCGGCGGCTCCTACAGCTTTTAAAACGCATAAGTGTTCTGTTACCATGAAAACTTAATTCACCCGACGGTTTCGAGTGGGACCCGGTGGTTATGATATGGTACCCGGCGGGTAATGAAGCTACCCGGCGGGTAATGACCAGTTTAGTAACTTTTTGAGTTTTAGCTCTTGCAAGTTAAAAATGTTGATAAGAATATGCTGATATGTTATATTGTGAATTGTAGTATGTGATTAGGAACTTACTATGGTTATGTGAATAATATCTAGTTCCTTGAATTATGTTTGATATAAGTTTAGTATTGATGATCCTGATTACTAATTTATATCTGATTGTTGATTCTCAGATCAGCAGAGGACTCAGCGAGATAAGACAGCTGAGTAAGTGAAACGAGACAATCAGGTGAGTGGATTTGAAACTCACAGTTTGATTTGGTTGTGTCAGTTTGATTTCAATCAGTAATTATAGGATTACTATTGATAGTATGTTAACTTTGAAAGGATATGCCATATGATTGGTAGTTTGATTTGCCTGTGAGCTTGATTGATAAATCCAGAGGTCAACTAGATTGTCAGTTGGACTTTATTGCTAATGTTGGTCAACACAGGGTTGCGTACATGTGTTGATGGAGATTAGCATTTAGTTAGCGGTTAATCACTGTTTTGGCCTACAGTTGATGTAAGTGTTCTGATGGGGCCACCCGGAACAGGGTCCTTAGGAACCACCGTTCCTCTTGACGATGTTTGTTACATTATTGGTTGTGAACAAATTGCTAGCTAAACTAAATTGTGGTTGATTATTCATTCACTTAGCTTCGTGCTAATCCCTCAATTTACTTCCTGCAGGTGATGTATTATATGTGGGTAGTCAGGAAGGACGTTTTGTGCTGGGAATGTTTGAAACTTGCAACTCTGATCCAGTTTGTAATAAATAATGTTTTGTAGCATATAATGCCCCGGGTTGTGAACATGTTAACCATATTTGTTTAGTTGTTAAACATATTGTATAAAGGTTTGCGAAAATTTCTAGCAGATTTCTAATAGAATATGTATTTCAAATAGTCGCTTCCGCCAATCTTAATATCATATTGTGATATTAAATGAGGGGCGTTATACAAGCCATGGTTTGGTGGGATTCCATTACCGCTACTTTGACTTCACAACAAAAGGAATTGATTCGATGGACTGATTTTCATAATGAGCTATGCAAGCAATTTTGCTCAGAATTTGATATGTCCAGAATAAGGAAGGAGTTTATGGAATTACACTTAACGGATCAGATGTCAATGGATGATCTTATAAATCAATTTACTGAAAAGTTGCGATTTGTTCAACAATGGGTTCCTGATGACCGACCTAAAGTTGACCATTTTGTTGGAATATTGCCTCCTCATTATCGCACTACAGTAAGATTGGCGGGCAATCTTCCCCAAGCTTTTAACCTGGCTCGTGCTGTTGATAGTGACATAAGAGCACGGAACTTACAAAATAAGGAAAAATCTTTACAAAGATCAGAAAGTGATAATTCTGGACATGGAAAACAGAGATGGCAGGGTCATCAAGAGAGTAAAGGAAAGGATACTGGTAGGAGTGCAACGGAGAAATCTAATTGGTGTGCTAGGTGCAAAGCTCGACATACGGGTCCTTGTACTCCTCAAACATCTCGGTGAATTAAATGTGGTGAGTTGGGACATCCAGTTAGGGATTGTACTTTTACTACTTTTGTGTGTTGGAATTGTAAGAAGGAAGGTCATCGGGCGGGTCAATGCCCAGAGGCAAGAAGACAAGGGACATATGGTCGGAGGTTCATCTTCATCTAGTCAGAAGCGTAAAAATCCACCCCCAGCTACTAGTAGAGCATTTCAAATGACAGTGGATGAAGCATTCGTTACTGAGGACGTCATCACTGGTACTTTTCTTATTAATTCTGTACCAGCTCGTGTGTTGTTTGATTCTGGAGCAAATTGCTCATGTATTTCTGTACACTTCTGTGACAAGTTGAATTTGGTTCCCTCATTAATAAGTAAGCCTATTGAAGTTGAAATAGCAAGCGGTAGAATGGTACCTGTTACCACCTCGGTAACTGGAGCTAGTATATTAATCGAGGGTCATGCTTTTTCCGATTTCTTTCTTGTTGATGCCTATTCCCATTTTTGATGTTGTTCAAGGCATGGACTGGCTAAGTCAAAACAAGGCCAGTATAGAATGTCATAATAAGTTGATAAAAATCCCTGTCTCAAATGAATTGTATGTAGTAGCCCGAGGAGATCATGAAAAAGGTCATGTTCCTCTAATTTCCTTGATGAAAGCTAGAAAATCTCTAGCTAAAGGGTGTGAGTCTTATCTTGCCTATGTTGTTGATGCTAAATTAGAAAGGAAATCTGTGTCTGATGTTCGGGTAGTTTCTGATTATCCCGATGTTTTTCCTGATGAATTACCTGGGTTGCCCCCGGTAAGAGAAGTAGAGTGTCAAATAGAGTTGATTCCTAGTTCCACTCCTATAGCAAAAGCTCCTTATAGATTAGCTCCCTCTGAAATTCGGGAAATGATGAACCAAATTCAGGATTTGTTGGATAGGGGTTTTATAAGACCCCGTTCTTCCCCTTGGGGTGCTCCTATATTATTCGTGAAAAAGAAAGATGGCACTCTCCGTATGTGTATCGATTACAGAGAGTTAAACAAAAGAAAAGTCAAAAACAAATATCCTTTACCTCGAATTGACGAGTTGTTCGATCAGTTACAGGGATCATCATGTTTCTCTAAAATTGATTTGAGATCGGGATACCACCAAGTACGGGTACGTGAGGAAGATATTCCAAAAACTGCCTTTCGTACCAGGTACGGTCACTATGAATTTTTGGTTATGCCGTTTGGTTTAACAAACGTTCCAGCAGTTTTTATGGACCTAATAAATCGGGTATGTCAGCCGTTTCTTGACAAGTTTGTTATTGTGTATATCGATGATATTCTGGTTTATTCTAAATCTGAGACTGAACATAAAATGCATTTGAGGCTTATTCTTGAAACTTTAAGACGAGTGCAGTTATATGCAAAATTTTCTAAATGTGAGTTTTGGTTACGAGAAGTTCAGTTTCTGGGTCACATAATCTGTCAGGATGGGGTTAAAGTAGATCCCACTAAAGTTCAGGCTGTTATGAATTGGAATGTTCCAAAGACACTTTCTGAAATTAAAAGTTTTCTGGGATTAGCGGGTTATTACCGGAAGTTCATTAAAGATTTTCCGTTGACTAAGTTAACCCGTAAGGATGTAAAGTTTCATTGGGGTGATCAGCAAGAGTCAGCTTTTCAGAATCTAAGGCAGTTATTGTGTCAGGCTCCAGTTTTGGCTTTACCGGATGGTTTAGATGATTTTGTTGTATATTGTGATGCCTCTGAATATTAGGGGTGGCAATTCGGGTTGGGTCGGGTTGGCGGGTTCGGGTTGACGGGTTGGCGGGTCAGAAATGATCAACCCAAACCCAACCTGATTCTAAAATCGGGTTGGGTATTTCAACCCAACCCAAAACCCGACAACCCGAACCCAACCCGACCCAACCCGAATTGTTAATAATTCAACAAATTTTCACGTTATTTTCGAGTTTTCAGGTCGGTTTTGGATCAGTTAAGTCACATTGATCAATCTTTTAGAAAAAATAGCTAATCTAAAAGCATAAATAATTATAAAATTTCAAAATTAATAAAAATAAATATTATATCAATTTGAATTGATCATCAAAACATCATTAATTTACTAACTTATATCAAAACGTAAAGATATCAAAGAAAAAATTATAAATCAGTAACTGGAAAGGTCTAAATTATGTGTCATATTTAAATTAAAATAAATTTATAATGATATTAACTGAATTTCGGGTTGTCGGGTTCAACCCAAAAATGCATTTGCTGACCCAGACCCGACCCAAAAAAATATCGAGTTGTCGGGTTTCGGGTTGACGGGTTAGCGCCTCAAAAATTCTGACCCTAACCTTATAATATTCGGGTTGGGTTCGTGTTGGGTTTCGGGTTCACGGGTTGATTGCCAGCCCTACCTCTGATTCGGGTTTGGGTTGTGTTCTGATGCAACGAGATAGAGTAATTGCTTACGCATCTCGTCAACTTAAACTTCATGAAAAGAACTACCCTACTCATGATTTAGAACTTGCTGCAGTTGTATTTGCTTTAAAAATCTGGAGGCACTATTTGTATGGAACTAAATGCTTGATTTGTACTGATCATAAGAGTTTACAGTATATGTTCACTCAGAAAGAATTGAACATGCGTCAGAGGCGGTGGTTAGAGTTAATCAAAGACTATGATTGTGAAATCCGATATCACCCTGGAAAGGCTAATGTGGTAGCCGATGCTTTAAGCCGAAAGGGGACTTCTGACAAGGTATGCTTTATGCGTTTAGAGGTATCCTCTTATTTAATTTATGCGTTTAGAGGATCAAAATTTAAAGCATGGTATTCCTTTGTCTATTTTATCGGATCGAGATTCTCGTTTTATTTCTCGATTTTGGCAAAGTTTGCAACATGAGTTAAAGTTTGTAGTAATTTGTATTTTTACTTTAAGTAAACATAAATAAAATAAATATAAGTAAATACGTATATGTATATGTAATTTTTATTTGAAAATTATTGGTAATGATCGATATCAAATATATAATTAGAAAATAGATACTAATATATTGATTAAAGTTTGTAGTAATTTGTATTTTTATTAGTAATAATAATAATAATATAATAATAATAATAATAGTAATAATAGTAACAATAGTAACAATAGTAACAATAGTAATAATAATAATAATAATAATAATAATAATAATAATAATAATAATAATAATAATAATAATAGTGCCTAAGTATCGCTATCTGGATTTTTTTAGAAATATGCTACAAATCACAGTTATTAATATAATGTGTTAACCGACCTTGAGGATTGTCCACAAGCAATATACATAGTTAATTTGTATTGTGATATATTACTTGGTCAAAATGAATGTTAAATAATTCAATTGATCTGTGAAGCTCATGTTACAAAGATTATAAATAGCATAGATACGATAAACAAAGAATGTAGCAACCAAAAAACGACATCTTACTCAAATTATAAATACCATATATACTATAAACAAATGAATGGAACAACGAAAAAATATTGTTCTATTAAACATTCAACAAAATCAAAGGCTAGTACATACGATATTTAAATAAACTTTAAATAAACGGTTGCAACATCGAAAGGTATTGCACCTTATCTAGGTAGAACAAATAAAGAAAAAAAGCATAAAAGAAAAAGACAATAGCGATGATAGCTCAACTTCTAAGGTTCGTCAATCTTGATGTCCTTCAATGACTTATCAGAGAGAGCAGATTTAGAAGAAGATGCACCGCTTAGAACAATTGTAGTACTACCTTTATAAATAGCTTTGGCCTGGTCTGCTGAATCGATGAAGGGCGATGGTACGTGATGATAGTTTCTCACATCAGCCTGTCGCAATTGTTCCTCAAGTCATGCCCTTCGGTTTAACAAACACACCAGCTGTATTCATGGACCTTATGAACCGAGTGTGTAAACCATATCTCGAAAAGTTTGTCATTGTCTTCATTGATGACATTCTCATATACTCGCGCAACGAACAAGAACATGCACAACTTCTCAAAACTGTCCTAGAACTTCTCAGACACGAGGAGTTATATGCCAAATTCTCCAAGTGTGAGTTCTGGATGCAAACTGTTCAATTCCTTGGACATGTGATTGACAGTCAAGGAATTCATGTTGATCCATCAAAAATCGAGGCTATCAAAAATTGGCAAGCGCCAACCACTCCAACCAAAGTATGGCAGTTTTTGGGACTGTCCGGATACTATCGGCGATTCATTGAGAATTTCTCGAAAATAGCCCAATCAATCACGACACTGACTCAGAAGGACAAAAAGTTCGATTGGACTGATAAACAAGAGTCAGCATTCCAAATGTTGAAACAAAAGCTTTGCAGTTCTCCTATCCTATCACTACTCGAAGGCACCAATGACTTCGTGGTATACTGCGATGCTTCTCATCAAGGTCTCGGTTGCGTGTTGATGAAACGAGACAAGGTCATTGCCTACGTCTCCCGACAGCTCAAAATCCATGAAAAGAATTACGCCACTCATGATCTCGAATTGGGAGCCGTAGTATTTGCACTCAAAATCTGGAGACACTATCTGTACGGCACTAAATGTACAATTTTCACGGATCATAAAAGCCTTCAGCACATATTCGATCAAAAGGATCTCAACATGAGGCAACGTCGTTGGGTCGAGCTGCTTACCGATTACGATTGTGAGATCCGATATCATCCGGGCAAAGCAAATGTTGTTGCCGATGCCCTCAGTCGAAAAGAACGCACCAAACCACTTCGAGTCCGAGCACTCAGTATGACTATACACAATGATCTGATTATTCAGATTCTCACCGCTCAACTCGAAGCACTCAAACCTGAGAACATCAAAAATGAGGCCTTGCGTAACATGGAAAAACAATTCGAAACCAAACCCAACGGGGTCAAATACTTCTCAAACTGAATCTGGTTGCCGTATTTCGGGAACCTACGAGACTTGGTGATGGATGAAGCTCACAAGTCCAAGTACTCTATACATCCTGGATCTGACAAGATGTATCATGGCATCAAAGAGTTATATTGGTGGCCAAACATGAAAGCAGAAATCGCCACATATGTCAGTAAGTGCCTCACTTATTCAAAAGTCAAAGCCGAGTATCAGAAACCCTCCGGTTTACTACAACAACCGGACATTCCCCAATGGAAATGGGAGCAGATTACTATGGACTTTATCACCAAACTTCCAAAAACCGCTAGCGGTTGCGATACCATTTAGGTGATCGTAGATCGGCTCACAAAATCTGCTCATTTCCTCGCCATCGAAACCGATAAAATGTAACGCCTCACACAAATTTACCTCAAGGAAATCGTATCCCGACACGGCGTTTCCATCTCGATTATCTCTGACAGGGATTGTCACACTCCCTAATTCGGGTTGCGGAAGCGAATCAGGTCGGGGCGTGACTAATCAATAACCAAAGCACAAGATATATAGTAAACGACTCTAAATGAGACGTTTTAGAAAATACATTACAATACAGTACATGACATGAGTTTTCAAAAGTAATAAGTCATATAGATACATCATTAGTGAGTTCGCAAACTGATTCTAAAGATTTTAGTTACATAATCATAGTACAAAAGATAATGCCAGTAAAATCTTCATAAGTGTATGCATGCGACTCGTACTAGCTTAGCATATAAGTAGATCATGCTGGGAATCCCTACTCAAGCTGCTTACATGAGAATGCATCACTAAAAAGGTCAACCAAAAGGCTGGTGAATCTCATAGGTTTATAGTAAGTAACAGTTTTGAACACATCAAGTAGTAAAAGTAAGTAATGATTGCACGTATGCAATAGTTTCGATATACATTGCCATGAGCATCATAGTTGAAGATTAACAGTGTAGTGTGAATGGTACAATCAAGTACAGTATCACGTACCCCCGTGAGTGCTATCCGAACACTCATATGTAACAGAATACTAATATGCATGTTTCTACGGTGAAATCCGTGGTAGCGCTACTACCCCGGGCAGGGATTGTCAGTCCGAAATGGATCCATCTATTAGTAATCGCAATTAAGTCCATAACTAACAACTTATGATAGGAGGCTTTCAGTGGATAAAAGTAAAACCCATGCAATCGATATACCAGTAAATCATTAAGTAAATCAAGTAATTAAGTTCATGTGTTCGAGTAAAACAAGTAATGCATCTCCCCCAAAATAGTAAAAAAGGGGCTGTGAGACTCACCTGAGTCTAGTAGTATCAAGCAGTGAATCAAGCAATGAGGTTCTCCGAACCAGTAACCTCTAGCATCCTAAACGCGTAAGGTTAAGTAAGTAAGTGGATATCATTAAGATTATCTATGCTAGTTGTCCACTCAACTAGTTAATGTCCATTAGTCTGTTATTTGTAATTGTTCGTATTTGTAGTCTGTCATTGTGTAAATATGGCCCGTTGGTGATGGTGTGTAATAATAATTCAAGTATTATTATTATTATGTATTTCATTGTATCGTATACTTATAAAGTATATTTGTAGGTCTGTTTATGGTACCGCGACGTGAAAGTGTTATTCGAGTGTAAGCTCGTAGTAGTTCGAGTGTAAGCTCGTTGTAGTGTGGGTGTAATCCCATTTAAGTGTGAGTGTAATCTCACATGTAATTTCGAGTGTAATCTCGTGCATGTATGAGTGTAATCTCATAGTGGTTTCGAGTGTAATCTCGTATTTAAGTTATAGCGTATACTTCCCAAAGTATAGTAGTTTTCATTTAAGTGTAGTGTCGTAAAAGGTATAGTTGTTGTATGTATCCAATACTTAGTGTAAAAAGTATTTTAAAGTTTCTGTTTTGTGCAACGATATGTAATCATGCGACAATTGCCTTTCGGAGTACTGTTCATGCGACAATGATATTGTCGTAGTACTGTTCATGCGTCAATATATTGTCGTAGTACTGTTCATGCGTCAATGATATTGTCGTAGGCAGAAAAGACTTATGCGACAATGGATTCTCGGAACACTGTTCATGCGACAATGGTATTGTCGCAGGTCTGAGATTTCCTGTTTTTGTTTAAGAGTTCGTTTTTGTTGACTAGGTCAAACGTGTTCAGTTTGACCCGAAACTTTTAGGGAAGTCTTAAATATGTTAAATAAACTTTAGAAAATTTTCGTTACGTTTTATGGTTGACCCGAAGTGTCGGTTTTGTAAAATGACTAAAACAGTCCCTAAGTTTAATAGTTCCAGATTTTTACTCGGTTTCGACTCGCGATTTCACCTGTTTCTATTCCGATTCAAGCCTAACCAAAAATTACACATGTCCTAGTATATGTCTAGTTCATTTCTGCAATTTATGGTATTTTTATATGTTCATCTACTATTTTTAACAAAAATGGAAATGAACAGTGGTCGGATTAGGTCCAAGAACAGCTACAGCCCAAAGATTGAGCTCTACACAAAAATACGTAGATTTCTGGAAATGGTCAAAGAAGAAATTTTTGTAGAGCTCTTCCATACGAAAATTTTGGTATGTGTTTCGTTGTCTAATTCTTCCTAGAACTCAAGATATGGACGTTTTTGTGTGACGTATTTTCTGGGACCGAATCTGCCTTCATACTTAGGTGTTCGAAAAACGTTTTTCATTATGATTTTTGGACATTAACAAGTTGTATGAATAATATAACATCTATATAAACATAATAAAAGTATTTTACGAAAGTGTCGGGATTCTTACAATGAGTGTTTGAAGAATCCGAAAAGATAGGAACGTTGCTCTCGTCGTGGTGATCGTCTTTGCTCCAATCGGTTTGATGATCCAAGATGGTTTGATGTGGTGATTGTGGCGTTTTTTTGACTGATTTTTGGAGAGGGAGAGAGGGTTTTAGAGAGAGGAAATTGTAGAGAGATGGAGTGGTGGGTGAAATAATGCATGAACATGTATGTGTATGTTTGTAGGTCAAAAACAAGATCCCCAAAACATGGGGGTGTGTTTGGGGTTGAATAAATCGGCCCAAGGGGGCCCCACACAAGGTGTGGTGTCTCCAATTTTTGTTCCTCGAGTTTGCGTTCCGTGCGGTGTTTGTTTCCCCGGTCGTTTGAACGTATAATTAGACGTTTAACGTTATACGTACGTATTTTAAATAACGATTAAAATTCGATATTTTTAACTTGAAGTAATACTTATTATTACTTAGAAACATTTATTAAAATGTTTGGTACGGTGCCGGTAATGATTTACGAGGTCGTTGTATGATTTAAATAATCGTGACGTTTAAACTAAACGTTTTTGTTATCGCTATAAATTACGATAATTATACTGAAGTATTTTATCAAAATACTTAATAATAAGTTATAAAAATATAACTTTAGTTTATTTCGTCGGTCGGGCGCGTTTCGTACATTTTCGTCGCGTTCGGTTACGTTTTAAGCAAAACGTACGTGTTCGTTATATTATAAACATAATATAAAGTAATAATTGACGTTATTAAATACTTCCACATCATTTAATAATAGTTTCACCAACTTTCATTTTAAGTTTCTGCGTTCTGTCAGATTCGCATATACACGATTATTAAACAATCGTTTAACGTTATTATATATATTTATATGTACAATAATTGTACACTTCAGTAGTTTGAGTATATAATACTTGAAATGAAAGTTTAAATTTTGACCAAATTTTGGGTCATTTTTGACCGGGTGTCACAGGGATAATCGCTTCACATCTCGCTTTTGGCAATCATTACAGAAATCATTGGGTACTCGTTTGGATACGAGTACCGCATATCATCCACAAACCGACGGCCAAAGCGAACGAACCATTCAAACACTGGAGAACATGCTACGAGCCTGCGTAGTTGACTTCGACGCAAACTGGGAACATCATCAACCCTTGTGCTAGTTCTCGTACAATAACAGCTACCATACCAGTATTGGGGCTGCACCTTTCGAGGCACTGTATGGTCGTAAGTGCCGATCACCTGTCTGTTGGACCGAAGTGGAAGACAGCCAACTCACTGGTCCAGAAATCATACACGAGACCACCGAGAAGATCGTTGGTATTCAAAACTGGCTGAAAGCCGCACGTGATCGTCAGAAGAGCTATGCTGACGTGAGACGCAAACATCTCGAGTTCCAGGTTGGGGATCGATTACTCTTGAAAGTATCACCTTGGAAAGGTGTCATTCGTTTTGGTAACCGCGGGAAATTGAACCCCAGATTCATTGGACCTTTTGAGATCCTAGAAAGGATTGGTGCAGTGGCATACCGATTGCAGCTGCCACCCGAGCTCAGCACCGTGCATCCCACATTCCACATTTTTAACTTGAAGAAATGTCTGTCTGATGAGACACTTATCATTCCTCTTGACGAAATTCATATCGATGATAAACTCCATTTCGTCGAGACACCAGTGGAGATCATGGACCGCGAGGTCAAACAGTTGAAACAAAGTCGTATTCCCATCGTTAAAGTCCGGTGGAATTCGCTGCGTGGTGCGGAATTCACTTGGGAAGAGGAAGACCAGATGTAACTCAAGTATCCACATCTATTCTCAAATTCCACTCCATCTACGACTCAGAGCTAAATTTCGGGATGAAATTCCCTTAACAATGGGAGAATGTGACACCCGACAAATTAGGGCAAATTATTAGGTCCTAATCAGCTTGTTAATACATGTAATTTGTTTTGTAATAGGCTAATTATGTGTATCATTATATATATTTGAGAATATATACACGTACGCGATTTATTTGAATCGTGCATTTTCATATCGGGCTGATCTCGATACAATAATACGGACGTTGGTGAACTCAATTTATTAAATAATATGAAATTATTTGATAAACATAATTATTTCCAAATATTATTTTGATAATATTCAGTAAGTATTTCGTATCGTCTAAAATGCTCAGAAACGACCAAAAATGCGTGAAACGCGCCCGACAATCGAATAAACGTCAAAACATATTTTATAAACTTAAAATATATTATTTGGTATGATATTGATTTCTTAATATATAGTGAATTATAACGATAACGAAAACGTTTAATTAAAATGTCACGTAATTAAACGTTCAAAACACGAGCACGCAAATCAATACCGACACCATAACCAAACATTTTTATAAATGTTTTCAAGTAATAATGAGTGAGACTCCAAGTTATAAATGTCTAAATTCAAACGTTATTTAAAACACGTACGTATAACGTTTAAATTACAAACGGACGTTTAAACGATCGGGTAAACAAACACGGATATAATATCAAGTTTGGAGAGAAGATTTAAACGAAAATCTTGCCTCCCTTTATTTAATGAAATCAGCCAAAAACAAGATCCTTAAATCATGGATCTTGTTTGTTGACTACTAATCTCAAGCATCACCATGATCATCTCATTTCATCACCACTCTCCTCTCTCTAAGCCTCTCTCTCTATCTCGGCCTCTTTCTCTCTCTCTTATACCACCTCCAAACCGCCATCAACATCACCAAAAACAACCACTAAAATCTCATCAAAACGCAAGAAGGGTGTGGAGCAAAGACGATCACCACAACAAAAGGAACGTTTCTATCTTTTCGAATTCTTCATACGATCATTGTAAGAATCCCGATCCTTTCGAAAAGTACTTTTATTATGTTTATTTACATGTCTACTTGTTTTTCTAACTAAGAAATGTCCAAAACAAAACTTAAAATACGTTTTTCAAACACATATAAAGTCACAGTTTTCTGCCCAGAAAAATTGTCTCACGAAAACGACTATAACTTGAGTTCTAGGATGAATCAACACATGAATCTTATACCAAAATTTCCGTATGGATGTCCTTTACAAAAAGTTCTTGTTTGACTTTTTCCAGAAATACACGGTTTTTGGTGTAGAAGCTGATCTTTGAACTAGTGTCGGTTTCGGACCGAAACCGACTACTCTTCATATTTATTTTTGTTTAAAATAGTAAACGAACTTGTAAAATTACCATAAAATTTAGACATGAACTAGACACATGGATGTCAAACTGTGATTTTTGGTGAGACTTGGTTTGGAATAAAAAGTGTAGAAAACGAGAGGTTCATTGAGTCGAAAATCTGAATATATAAACTCTAAGGGCTGTTTTAGTCATTTTACAAAACTGACACTTCGGATGAACCCCGACACGAACCAATAATTTTATTGAACTTATTGGACCATTTTAAGACTTAGGTAAAAGTTTCGGGTCAAACCGAGACCATTGATCACGTTTTCGAGATAGAGTAAAACACATCAGATTTAAGTGATGCAGGGACCAAAGCAGTCATGCGACACTCACCTAAGTGACGCTAACTTGCACAAAATCATTTCATACGACACTTACCCCAGTGACGCCATACTTAAGTGATGCCCCTTTACCCGACACTCCCCTTGAGTGACGCATTAATCAAATGACGCATACTAGCGTCACTTCACCGAAGTGACGCCATGTCGCACACCAGCGACACTTAATCGAAGTGACGCCCATTCTAGAAACAGTACACCTGCGGCACTTAACCTTAGTGACGCAACCTAGTGACGCCACCTTATGCGACACTTCACTCAGTGACGCATACAGTACTGAACTTCACTATATATGCGACACTCTCCTAGTGTCGCCAAAAACTACTAAGTGACGCTCTAAGTGTCGCCTAAATCAGAAACTTGTAAACTAGTTTTCACACTAAGTGTCGAACACACGTTACTCCAATACGTATATACGATACAACTTACCAATCATATACTCTAATAGTATACAATGGATCAACACATAATAATAATAATACTTAAGGATTATTATTACCAACCATCACCAACGGGCTGTACATATTTTCAAAACTCAAACTAATCAATCAACGATCAAAATATTTGGACATTACTAGTTGGATGAACAACTAGCATGGACGGTCTCTAGAGACGTCTACATATACTAATAACCTTGCGCGTTTTGAACGCCCGACAGGTTACAGTCTTCAGACACCTCATTTTACTGCATTACATTGCTTCACTGCATATCATCAGACTCAGGTGAGTCTCATAGCCCCTCATTTTTACTGTTTTAAAACCCAGGGGTGGGAATACATGCTCAGTTTTATTTACATGTGAACACAAGTACAAAACTCGATATATTGACTGCATGAGTTGTTTTTACTAATCATGAAGCCCTCCACATCATAGTTTGTTAGTATGGATTTAGCGCGAGTGTTAGTGTATGGTACCATATGGGATTGACAATCCCCGTCCGGGGTAGTCGCGCTACCACGACTGCGGTCGAACGGACGCATTATCATTTGTTTACACGTGTGTATGATTAGGCACATGCAGGAGGCAAACTCGATCAGGCACTTGATTGTGATCCTGGCCCCCTCAGTTAAGCTCAAACTATGAGCTCATGGCAGTAATATACATATTTATTTGATTAATTTCAAATCATTATACTAAATCTTGTGGTTCATACATTGTTGTTTCATTATTACACCTGTGAACTCGCCAGCGTTAGCTGACCCTTTAGCATGTGTTCTCAGGTACCCAGTAGCAGTAGATCTGCCATTCAGGATTAGCTTAGCTCGAGTCTCATGCAAATCAATTGGAGATTTTCTTGCATTACTATATTTTGTAAAAGTAGTTATGCTTTAGAATCTTTCATACCAGAACTTGAGCTTTTGTAATTACTACAATATTGTAAACTTTAATTATATCAATGTATTTTGTAAACGACGCATGTAGATGTCGTTCATTATATCTTATGCGCTTTGATTATTGATTAGTCGCGCCCCGACCCGATTCGTTTCCGCAACCCGAATTTGGGGGTGCGACAACCATGAATGAGATTCAAGGGCATAAATCCTTCTTCTGTATACAAAATAATAGAGAACATCGACAGAAGAAGGATTTACGCCATTGAATCTCATTCATGGTGGAAGTGACGACTGGAAGATCCGTGTTAAAGTTTTGATATTGTGGAAGCCGTGCTACACGAACAATCCTACTCAAGTTGCATCAATGGAGGTGATCCTTATGGATCAACATGTATACACCATGCATTTTTTACAACTCGTCACCATTCAGGCACATACACAATTCACATCAAAAATGAATACAGCTTCAGCGTCAACTGATAATCTTACTGTACGTGGAGAGGATGATTCTTTGAATATTACTTTGAATGTTCATCGCACCATCTCCGATGTGTCACGAAAAAAGCGAAAAATCGGTGCCATCGTGGATGTCTATGTGATGGATGAAGAGGTTGATATTTCTATAAACAACCCGCCACAACCTGTGAATACCAATTCCAACAACGTTGGATCTGGTAATGGTACTCTTGCTTATGTTTGTTTTGGTTTTCATGAGGTCGGTTATTATTATTATGGTTATTATTATTGTTGTTATTATTATTATTATTATTATTATTATTATTATTATTATTATTATTATTATTATTATTATTATTATTATTATTATTATTATGTTACGTGGTGTAAAATTTGTAAACCTGATAAATGTTTATTATGCTTTTATTTTTGACGTTTTTAAGAACCTAATTGTTTTCCTGCAGCAAATGACAAAGGAACAATTGTGACAAGTTGTTGTGAGAAAATATCATCGCGTACCATCGCTCATCATCGATTCAGCAGACCAGGTCAAAGCTATTTATGAAGGTAATACTACAATTGTTCAAGGCGGTGCATCTTCTTCTAAATCTACTCTCTCTGCTAAGTCATTGAAGGACATTAAGATTGAGGAACCTTAGAAGTGGAGCTATCATCATTATTGTCTTTGTCTTTTATGCATTTTTTCTATATTTATTCTACCAAAATAAGGTGCAATACCTTTCGATGTTGCAACCATTTATTTAAAATTTATTTAAATATCGTATGTATTAGCCTTTGATTTTGTTGAATGTTTTATAGAACAACGTTTTTTCGATGTTCCATTCATTTGTTTATAGTATTTATAATTTGAGTAAGATGTCATTTTTCGTTTGTTACATTCATAGTTTTTAGTATCTATGCTATTTATAATTTTTGTAACATGAGCTTCACATATCAATTGAATTATATAACATTCATTTTTACCAAGTAATATATCACAATAAAAATTAACTATGTATATTGCATGTGGACAATCCTCAAGGTCGGTCAACACATTATTTTAATAATAGTGATTTGTAGCATCTTTCTAAAAAAATTTAGATCGGTAGCGATACTTAGGCACTATTATTATTATTATTATTATTATTATTATTATTATTATTATTATTATTATTATTATTATTATTATTATTATTATTATTATTATTATTATTATTATTATTATTATTATTATTATTATTATTACTGTTTACTATTACTAATAAAAATACAAATTAATTACTACAAACTTTAATTAATAATTAGTATCTATTTTCAAATTACATATTTGATATCGATCATTACCAATAATATCCAAATACAAATTACATATACATATACATATTTATTTTATTTATGTTTACTTAAAGTAATTAATATATACTAGATCATATCTCGTGGACTACACAAAGATAAATATATATGATAAAATAAAATCAAAATAGTAATCAAATTCTAATTATATTCATACTTGTATTTAGTGACACATATGTTTTATGATGTTGAAATTTATAATAAAAAACAAAATAATGTGACTATCTATTGAAATATTTAATTATTATATACACAATCAGATCATTTGAAATTTTATGTATACATGGAAAAAAGATTGATAATAAAATAAATAAAATAGTCACATTCCTATGTAACATTTACTATTTGTCTCCAATGAAGTATTCCCCTTCATACCCTTCTTAATCTTCATCTCCGTCTATTAAACGGTATTCGAGGGTCTTTGGAAGGGTCTTATTTTGTTCAGTTTCCTTATTCAGTATTTATGCCAAAACCAACACATAATCCGTGTATTCCTGTAAATTAATTTGTAAGCAATATGTCTATAATTAGGATAAAAAGATATGATATTAATTTGTTTTGACGTTTTTTACATCATGATCTTCACACGTCTCATCTATGTTATTGAGTTCATCAATTTTTTGATAATTATACTCAACTAATTGGGCATAATAAGCATCATTATATGTCAATATAGGAACACATATGAAATTGAGAGTATAGTATTCACCAGGAAGTGGTGATTTTTAAAAACATTTAGATTTCTTTGATCCTTACGATATAATTTGTTGTAAGATTGGGTTTTGATCTAGTAAAACAATTATTTTAAAAACGTTAAGATTCACATTGAGCTTCTATCATCATAACGGTTGATCACGAATATAATGATATATTCAATCGGTAGGTAGCGGGTACCAATTGCATTACAAGTGCAACTTTTAGATCCTTTTGTAGGATTGAGAAAATATAGTGCTAAAACTATATGTCTCCGACTGGCATGATTATCCCATCCTTGCCTCGAACTTAGGTCTGACCAGGGCTTGATTAAGTCGTCCAATTTTGAGACTGTGAAAATTTACGTAGGTCTGACCAGTAACAACTAATCACCTCAGCGTCAAATTTGACCTAGGTCTGACCATGGCCAAAAGGGACAACTAAGTGTTTCAAGCTAATTCAATGGCATGACTCAGTTTGACAGGTATATTATTTAATCAATTATAAAATATATGTGTCCAAAATTATGTGACAAAATAATTCATGCACATTAGTTTGTCACACGATTTGTTAAAATCAATTTTAACTTATCGCTTAAAAATATATCTAGTTTTACGTTTTCATGTTTGCGCATCAAGTAATATTTTTGAAACACCCCGAAACGTGAACAAATTTTTTTTTTTTTTTTTTTTTTAAACATAACACCTCTAATTCCTTGTACTTACTTATTGTGGTCCCAAAACACTGGCTATTACATTACTTAATTATAATCAACACTCAAAAACGAAAGTTGCTGGACACAGGCTGAATCCGGCCGGATTCAAGGGAATCCACCGGATTCCCCACTCTTTCAGACTCAACTTTTGACCAGAACTGAAACTAAGCAATCCGGTTTTGAATACGCTCCGGAATCCGCCCGGATTCATGGCAATCCGCCGGATTCCCATGAATCCGCCGGATTCCCAGTTCCAGCAGCAGAATCCAGAGTTGCACATTTTGATACCAAAACTCGAACTTTAACAACGCATAACTTTTAATCTATAATACCTGGGATCGCCAAATTTTGCAGATACATTTAAAATGGTCAAATAAACATATCTCAACTTTTACTTTTCCAAAATTTCTCGTTTTGACCCGTTTTGACACTTAAACTCATTTTCGACCATTTTAACCAAAAATATGAACATGTCAAATTCTAAAATACATCAAATATGACTTCCAGCTTTTGACTACACATTTCAACTTGACTTTAGAACTTATGAGAACCAAAACCATTAACTTTCGACAACATTGACCCATTTTGACACTTAAGCACTTAGTGACCCATTTGGGCACCAACTTGACCCACTTCAATCTTTGACTAACCAATAACATTCATTCTTACTCAGTTGACTTTTAAAAGTCAAACAAAACACTTTTCATTCACATTCACTTAAACATTAACATTTCCAAGTCTCACTACATTTAGCTTTAACCAAAACATCAACTTTCACAAGTGAGACTTACTAACTTTTATAAGATTAACTAAAACCTTAAACTTTACAAACGGGGATGTTATTGTATCGTAAGCATGATCAAAAGGGATAAAACTCATTACCAACCAAGCAATGAGCTCCACCACTAGCTTTCCATAACCTTCTTTCCCGATTCCTCCTTTACCTTACTTGAACTTCCTGAAACATGTTAAACACAACGAATAATCATAAATGCTTAGTAAGTAAATGGACTCTAACAATTAAAATCTACAACAAGTTAAGGATCCATAACATCTAACATGCCGAATTCCTAAGAATTGACATTAAACTAAGCTAATGACAAAGTCATTACTTAGATACCACCAAGCGAATGTTAAATCACTCCTTGGTTCCACATGTCCATATACTTACCTTTTTCACTTGCACAAACAAATACTTGAACTCTTGCACACTTGATCACCTATTCACATAACCACATAGTCACTTAACATTTACATATTTAACTAACTCTTTCTTACTTCTTACATGTGAATTATATGTTAAATCCCATAACATCTAATAATCTAACATAAGTCCCATATAATTAATATCTAATCACATGTAAAATGGGTAATTAACATTTCTTCTTATCATTACTATCACAAATCACCAAGAACTTAGCTTCTTAGTGATCTTACCTATACATAATCAATTCAATTACCCATAAAACACATGATTAGAGATTAACAATACAACTAACATAAATTATATGTTCTTTCTAACTTAAACATGTATATAGAACTTAATTACATTCAATAACCTACTTACCCATCAATTTCACTAACTTAGGGTTTTATGTTCTTAAACCCTAACTCAAATTAAACAAAGAGGGAGTTAATTCTTACCTTAGAAAAGTTGAATTGAAACTTATAAACTTCAATTAAATCAAAACCCTAGCTCAACTTGATCTTGTTCTTCTTCTTTTTCCCTCCCAAATCGTCACACACACACACATGTACGTACTGCACTTTTTAATTTCTGCTTATAGAAGGAATGAGAAGTTACAGGGGTTTTATCTACAACATTATCACATTAAACCCTCCATCTTTGCTAATATGACAGTTTCTACCCTCTAACTCAAGTTTCTTTACATAGTTAGTTTCACTAACTAATTCTAACACATAACAATTATTTCACATAACATAATATTATATACATATAATTAAATAACTAGATGCATATAATATAGTTTAAACTTACAAAATTTGGGGCTTTACAACTATCCCCCACTTATTCAGGATTGTGTCCTCACAATCCATTCTTGGTACAAAGCCGTATAATAATTAACAATTTCATGCTCCTGCTCCCATGTAAACTCTGACCCTTTTCTGTGCTTCCATTGAACTTTGAATAGTCTAATTTCTTTATTTCTCAATCTTTTAACTTTCTCTTCTAGAATCATTATCGGTTGTTCTATATAGTTCAATTGATCATTGATCTCTATCTCTTCTAAAGGTACATATGACGCTTCATCCACCAAACACTTTCTTAAGTATGACACGTGGAAAGTGTTGTGGATCCCTGCTAACTCTTCCGGTAGCTTCAGTCTATAAGCTACTTTTCCTACTCTTTCCAAAATTTTGAAAGGACCGATAAATCGAGGACTTAACTTCCCTCGTTTTCTGAAACGTATAATGCCTTTCCATGGAGATATTTTTAACATTACTCTATCTCCAACTTGAAATTCAATTGGGCGTCTTCTAACATCGGCATAAGACTTTTGACGGTCCTGTGCCATTTTCAAACGTTCTCTGACTTGATCAATCTTTTCAGCTATTTTCTGTACAATATCAGTACTGCCCAATTCTCTCTGACCAATCTCACCCCAACAAATTGGAGTTCGACATTTTCTTCCATAAAGCATTTCATAAGGTGGCATACCTATACTCGCGTGGTAACTATTATTATATGAAAACTCTGCCAAAGGTAATTGTTCGTCCCAATTACCACCGAAATCAATAGCACAAGCTCTTAACATGTCTTCTAACGTTTGAATAGTTCTTTCACTCTGACCATCAGTCTGCGGATGAAAAGTTGTGCTTAAGTTAACGCGAGTACCCAAATCTTCTTGAAACTTGTTCCAAAACCTGGAAGTAAATCTACTATCCCGGTCAGAAACAATGGAAAGAGGTACTCCATGACGTGTCACCACTTCCTGAACGTACAAATCTGCAAGTGCTTCTGAAGTATACGTTTCTTTAATTGGAAAAAATATGGCACTTTTCGTCAACCGATCCACAATCACCCAAATTGTATCATGCTGACGTCGGGTCTTTGGCAATTTGGTGATTAGATCCATAGTAACATGCTCCCACTTCCAGACGGGAATATCTAACGGTTGCATCATTCCCATGGGCTTTTGATGTTCTGCTTTCACCTGTAAACAAGTTAAACATTGATCGACATATTTAGTAATTTCTCTCTTCATACCTGGCCACCAATAATCTGTTTTTAAATCATAATACATCTTAGTGGCACCAGGATGAATGGAATATCTGGATCTATGTGCCTCATCAAGCAGCAATTTCTTTAACTCTGTTGACTTTGGAATCCAGATTCTGCCATATCGAGTCTTTAACCCTCGGGAATCTTCAACAATATTCTGAATCTGACCTTTAATACGTTCTACTTTCCAATCACCTTTCTGCCAAGCATTTTGTTGCACTTCTTTAATCTGATCTAATAAGCTTGGAGAGACTGTAATTCGAAGAGATCTAACAATCAAGGCATGATGTATTGCCTTTCTACTGAGAGCATCTGCAACTACATTCGCTTTTCCAGGATGATAAAGGATTTCACAATCATAATCCTTTACCAAATCTAACCAACGTCTTTGTCTCATGTTAAGATCTCTCTGATCAAAGAAATACTTAAGGCTTTTATGGTCAGTATAAATAGTACACTTTACCCCATACAGATAATGTCTCCATATTTTAAGGGCAAAGACAACTACAGCTAATTCTAAATCATGCGCTGGGTACCCTTTCTCATGTTCTTTTAACCGTCTTGAGGCATAAGCTATTACTCTTCCACGTTGCATCAATACACAACCTAATCCATTATAAGAGGCATCACAATATACAACCATATCTTCAGTACCATCGGGAAGTACTAAGATAGGTGCCTGACTTAACTTTAATTTAAGGGTTCTGAAGGCCTGTTCATGCTCATCTTTCCATTCATACTTGATATTCTTACGAGTAAGCTTTGTGAGTGGAGTAGCAATTTTGGAGAAATCCTGGATAAACCGTCTATAATACCCGGCTAAACTCAGAAAACTCCTTACCTCAGTCGGATTGGTTGGGGGTTCCCATTTCATCACCGCCTCGACTTTGGTAGGATCAACCTTAATTCCCTGACTGTTCACAACATGACCTAGAAAATGAACTTCACGAAGCCAAAATTCACATTTTGAGAACTTGGCATAAAGCTTTTCACTACGTAACATTTGTAAAACTTGCCTCAAATGAAGTTCATGTTCACCAGCAGACTTAGAATAAACAAGAATATCATCAATAAACATAATTACAGATCTATCGAGCATTGGACGACATACCCGATTCATAAGATCCATAAAAGCGGCTGGTGCATTAGTTAGACCAAATGGCATCACCACAAACTCATAATGACCGTATCTAGTTCTAAAAGTTGTTTTTGATACATCTTCTTCTCGAACTTTAAGTTGGTGATAACCAGAACGTAAATCAATCTTAGAAAAATAGCTGGCACCTTGCAATTGGTCAAACAGATCATCAATCCTAGGTAAGGGATACCTATTCTTGATGGTGACCTTATTCAATTCCCGATAATCTATACACATACGCATTGTACCATCCTTTTTCTTAACAAATAATATTGGAGCACCCCAAGGTGAACTACTTGGACGAATAAACCCCTTATCTAACAATTCTTGTAACTGTTTCATCAATTCTTGCATTTCTGAAGGGGCAAGTCTATACGGAGTCTTAGCAATAGGAGTAGCTCCAGGGATAAGATCTATACGAAATTCGACTTGCCTTTCTGGTGGAATACCCGGTAGCTCATCCGGAAAAACATCGGGAAACTCCTTTACAACAGGAATCTCCTCGAGTTTAGGAATACTTTTCTGAAGATCTATCACGTGGGCCAAAAAGGCTTGACAACCACGGGACAAATGACGTTTAGCACGAGCAAAGGTACATATGGATAAGGAAGGCTTTTTCTTTTCCCCATAAATATCAATCACTCCCCCACTTGGAGTATTGATACGGATAATCTTTTTCTCACACTGAATCATAGCATTATACCTACCTAGCCAATCCATACCCACTACTACATCAAACTCACCCATTGGCATTGGAATGAGATTAATAATAAAATATTCATTACTAATCTGTAATTGACACCCACGGAACACATTAGCAACATAAACTATTCTATCATCTGCAATCTCAACATCCAGTGGAGTGTCTAACTCACTAAGGGGAATAGAGAATTTCTGGCTAAACTTTTCTGACACAAAAGATCGCGAAGCTCCCGAATCGAATAACACGTGTGCAGGCATTAAATTTACAAGAAAGGTACCTGTCAGGACATCGGGGGCTCGCTGAGCTTCCTCAGCAGTGATTTGGAAGGAACGGCCCTTAGACTTTGGAACTTCTACAGCTTTCTTTTCTGAAGTTCTTCGAGGTGCTGAAGAAGTAGGCCGGTTCCCAAGTTTCGGACATTCTGATTTTATGTGCCCCGGTTCATAACAATTATAACATACACGGATTGGGTTTGGACAATCTCGGCCAAAATGACCTTCTTGCCCACATTGATAACAAGCGTTAGTGCCAAACTTGCATTCTCCAAAGTGTTTTCGATGGCACTTTTTACATTCAGCTGGCACCGGTCTATCATCCTTCTTTGTACTCCCACTCGGTCTAAACTTCTTTGATGAACCAGAACTTTGATCACTTTTTCTTTTGGCAGCTGCCACTTGTTCGTCTTTCTTTAACTCCAATTCCTGGAATCGCGCTTCATCTATCATCTCTTCAAGTGTCTGACATCTCTTTGGAAGTACATACTTTCTGATTTCCTTTCTCAGGACCTTATGAAAATGATTCATAAGCATCCTTGGGTTATCCATATACTCTGGACAAAAACGAGCTCTATCCAGAAAATTTCCCACCAATTCATTCACTGATTCGTTCGTTTGCTCCATAGCTAAAAACTCTTGACGAATTCTATTCAAATCTGCATCTTGAGAATACGTGCTTTCAAACATTACTTTAAACTCTTCCCAAGTTAACTTACTAATAGCTTCATCACCTTTGGTTCTACACTGTACATTCCACCACCACTTAGCACGATTCTTTAAAAGATTAGCTGCATACCTTACTTTAAACTTGTTGGGACAATCCACAGTGGCGAATGCCCCTTCTACTTCTGAGATCCAACGGTAACATTTGATTGGATCTAAATCACCATCATACTCTGGTGGGTTGCAAGCTAAGAAATCTCTATAACTGATCTTTTTCTGCTCCTCCTGAATAATAGGTTGAGGAATTACCTCTGGTCTGGGCACAACTATTTCTCCTCGTCCTTTCTGCATTTCTTCACTCACAATCTTTCTTACAGTGTCTGTAATTGTCGTCACTAGAAACGGAAGGGATGCTTCCTGAGCCTGACTAATCTCTTTAGACACAAGGGATTTTATACCTTCTCAAGACAATTCAGTGTTAGGAATAGGAGACCTTGGTCTTTCGTTACTGCCTCCTGCCTCATTATCTTGGGCTCTGTTACCCGGGTTAAATCCAAGAGTAAGATCTATTTCTCACTCATCCATCTTTACTGAAAGTAGACATGGAAAGATTAACTCGACTTACTTAATATTTACAAGTCTACTTTATCTATATTTCTAACACATAACACTAACAATAGCTAATAACTTATCCTCTAATGTCTCGTGGTTTCCATGGATACCCATATGGTAATATGATAATCATTGCGTTAGCCAGGCGCACTAATTACCGTATTAGAATATAACATATCCAAAGTCCACACGACACATTTTGATTCAAAATCATTAGTACACATAATCTCGTACACATAACAGTTATAAATCATGCTCAATACAACAATTAAAGTGGTCTAAGATCAAGTACCCACTAATGGTGGATACCCGAATCCCTTAAACCGTGCTCTGATACCAACTTGGAACACCCCGAAACGTGAACAAATTTTTTTTTTTTTTTTTTTTAAACATAACACCTCTAATTCCTTGTACTTACTTATTGTGGTCCCAAAACACTGGCTATTACATTACTTAATTATAATCAACACTCAAAAATGAAAGTTGCTGGACAAAGGCTGAATCCGGCCGGATTCAAGGGAATCCACCGGATTCCCCACTCTTTCAGACTCAACTTTTGACCAGAACTGAAACTAAGCAATCCGGTTTTGAATACGCTCCGGAATCCGCCCGGATTCATGGCAATCCGCCGGATTCCCATGAATCTGCCAGATTCCCAGTTCCAGCAGCAGAATCCAGAGTTGCACATTTTGATACCAAAACTCGAACTTTAACAACGCATAACTTTTAATCTATAATACCTGGGATCGCCAAATTTTGCAGATACATTTAAAATGGTCAAATAAACATATCTCAACTTTTACTTTTCCAAAATTTCTCGTTTTGACCCGTTTTGACACTTAAACTCATTTTCGACCATTTTAACCAAAAATATGAACATGTCAAATTCTAAAATACATCAAATATGACTTCCAGCTTTTGACTACACATTTCAACTTGACTTTAGAACTTATGAGAACCAAAACCATTAACTTTCGACAACATTGACCCATTTTGACACTTAAGCACTTAGTGACCCATTTGGACACCAACTTGACCCACTTCAATCTTTGACTAACCAATAACATTCATTCTTACTCAGTTGACTTTTAAAAGTCAAACAAAACACTTTTCATTCACATTCACTTAAACATTAACATTTCCAAGTCTCACTACATTTAGCTTTAACCAGAACATCAACTTTCACAAGTGAGACTTACTAACTTTTACAAGATTAACTAAAACCTTAAACTTTACAAACGGGGGTGTTATTGTATCGTAAGCATGATCAAAAGGGATAAAACTCATTACCAACCAAGCAATGAGCTCCACCACTAGCTTTCCATAACCTTCTTTCCCGATTCCTCCTTTACCTTACTTGAACTTCCTGAAACATGTTAAACACAACGAATAATCATAAATGCTTAGTAAGTAAATGGACTCTAACAATTAAAATCTGCAACAAGTTAAGGATCCATAACATCTAACATGCCGAATTCCTAAGAATTGACATTAAACTAAGCTAATGACAAAGTCATTACTTAGATACCACCAAGCGAATGATAAATCACTCCTTGGTTCCACATGTCCATATACTTACCTTTTTCACTTGCACAAACAAATACTTGAACTCTTGCACACTTGATCACCTATTCACATAACCACATAGTCACTTAACATTTACATATTTAACTAACTCTTTCTTACTTCTTACATGTGAATTATATGTTAAATCCCATAACATCTAATAATCTAACATAAGTCCCATATAATTAATATCTAATCACATGTAAAATGGGTAATTAACATTTCTTCTTATCATTACTATCACAAATCACCAAGAACTTAGCTTCTTAGTGATCTTACCTATACATAATCAATTCAATTACCCATAAAACACATGATTAGAGATTAACAATACAACTAACATAAATTATATGTTCTTTCTAACTTAAAAATGTATATAGAACTTAATTACATTCAATAACCCACTTACCCATCAATTTCACTAACTTAGGGTTTTATGTTCTTAAACCCTAACTCAAATTAAACAAAGAGGGAGTTAATTCTTACCTTAGAAAAGTTGAATTGAAACTTATAAACTTCAATTAAATCAAAACCCTAGCTCAACTTGATCTTGTTCTTCTTCTTTTTCCCTCCCAAATCGCCACACACACACACATGTACGTACTGCACTTTTTAATTTCTGCTTATAGAAGGAATGAGAAATTACAGGGGTTTTATCTACAATATTATCACATTAAACCCTCCATCTTTGCTAATATGACAGTTTCTACCCTCTAACTCAAGTTTCTTTACATAGTTAGTTTCACTAACTAATTCTAACACATAACAATTATTTCACATAACATAATATTATATACATATAATTAAATAACTAGATGCATATAATATAGTTTAAACTTACAAAATTTGGGGCGTTACAATTTTTTTACTAATAAACACCTACATGAGATTGTTATAGTTTTACAAAATCAACAAGCACGAACTTGAATCATTTAAACCATTTTAAAATTTCACCGTAAAACATATATTATGTCGAGTCAAAATCACCAATTTTAAACTCTATTTAGACTTTTAACTTAAAATCATCAATTTTAGTTTTCAACTCCACTTTTGTGTTTTATAATATTTTTTTTCAACAAAACAAGTTTGCATATGAATAAGATCAACAATAATGTGTAACATGCAATAGATAAAACACACACACACACATATATGCATAGCCAAGCCTAAAATCCTATGATCGGTTTCATGAGCTAACATGACAACCGAAAGGTCAATCTAAGGACAACTTAATCATCATTAGGAAAGATGTGTTTTCAGCTTCCACTTGACTCATCATCCCATGATGATCAAGATGGACTTCACGTGACTTGGTCTCTATCTTCTAGTTTCCTTTATGCTCCAAATCTTCGTCTTTTGACAATTATAAATAAAAATACAATAACCTATTCTAGGTACTTACAACTTAAAAGAAATTACAACAATAGAAAATGAACATTAAATTAAAATTACATCAAAAGGGACCAAATTCTCAAAATTAATTATTACAAGAACCGGCCCAAAAATGCCGTAAAAACCAAAACACATGTACAAACACAATCACAACCACAGGGCTAGGGCAAACTTGGCTATGCATAATTAATGTGATATTTTAATAACCTCATTATTAAAATTAAATTAATGGCTCGTCATGGTTAATTATGCATGTTTATAACCATGGTAACAAATATAACATATTAAAATAAAACAAGCCATTAACTTAATATTTAAATATCAACAATATTTAAATAAAATAACCTGTTACTAACACATGCCAAAACCATTGCTTAGATCTACAATCCAAAAAAAAAAAAAAAAAAAATCAATTTCCATCATTAGTAACACAAGATGATTATTTTGATATTAAACATGCTTAAGTGATGATCCAAAAATCAATCATAGACAAGACACAAACTTTACACCATGAGTTCATATCAAAACTAATCATCATGATCATTATATGATATAAAAGTGGCTCTGATACCACTGTTGAAAATCGTAGTCTATTATAATTATTTTAATCAATTATCAAACGCAGCGGTAAGATGATAAATAAATATATACAAATCGATTTCAATTGGATCCAATTATATCCTAATATTGAATCAATCATAATTTAAAGAGATGAATAAGAATTGGACCTTCTTTGACGAAACAATAATCAATAGTATGATTATCTATATGGTTGATCCATACATCACATCAAACAACACCAACTTAATGTTAGTCCTTGTATAACCCGAAAGCAATATCCGTATATTACTTGTATTATGCTTAATTGAAAAGGCAAAAGAAAAACATAAACCCTTCTGTTTTTGTTTGTTTCGTCGGCCGTTTCACACCAGGAAGGAAAAACGAGAGGTTTTTTTTTTTTTTTTTAGGTTTTTACCAACTCCCTCTTTATTAGATGAGAAATGATAATTAAATTCACATAATGTTTACAAATTTTTACCCACATGATGATGTGTACCAATGAAATTAAGTGAGAGAGTGATGAGAGAGAAAAGAGATGTTGATGTGATTGGTCCATCTTACATGCCACATCATTTTGTGGGTTTTTCTTTTGTAAAAATTATGTGATTATAGCATTGCTCTTATTTATCATTTTAATTTTAATTTTAATATATAATAAAAAACTAACCTTAATTCCAAGTTAATTATGCCGGCCCTGGTGCAAAGAATAGAAAACATTATTATTTTTCTTTTGATAATATACAGTATTAATTATTAATTAAATAATAATTAAGAACTCTTTATTTAATTAAATCGTATTAATTAAACTTTGCCTTTTCAAATTTTAGGTTATAATTATATATCTATAATATATAATATTTGGTGTTGCTTAAGTGTATTACCCCGCAAGCTCATATGTAGTTAGTAATATAGTTAACGTTTGTATCGTACACATAAATGCTACAAAAAATGCATATTTGATTAACGATAGATAGTTCGGCCCGTTTGGATTCATCACTGGCATTATCAAACACAAATCACGCGCATTTACTTAAACTACGCTGAGATGATCAAATAAGCCGTCTCTATTTGTCGAAAGATACATGACACATAACATTGAAGCCTATATAAGTTTTGTCGAATCGTCATCTTTCATTGGAGGTACCTCATTCAAATCAAATTCACGAACAATCTTACCCCCACTTTCGATTGTATTTATCATATCTCCGTCAGTCTTTTTGGGCATAGGTTCCCTGTCTGTTTTCGAGCCATCTTGAACCATGAGCATTAGAATCTCTGCTGCATATTGTACATCCTCATCAACCTTCACATGATTATCGTTTAATCCAGGACTACATCCCTTGCCCCTCTTTGCAAAGAATGTCTTCCAATCGTCATAAGAGTGACTCTTCAAATCAAAATATAAGCCTTTCACCGAATCAAAAGTCTTATGGCATAAACGACATACTGATTTACCTTCACCGTTTATAAAACTCACTTTGAAATCTTTTACAACTTGTTGATTTAGCAGTTCTTTCTTCTTTTTGTCTTGCGGGTTCTTGAAATTTCTTGCTGTTGCGAGATCAACAATAGGGACGACACTAGATGTGGATGTAGAAGCGATAGCAGTAACATCGATCTTCTGTTTCTGGGCTTTCTTGAATTTATTTGCATCTGTGGATTTGTCAAAATCTTGATAAAATATTTCCTTGCATTCCAAGGCAACAACTCTTGTGTCACGATTCATGTCTTCAACTTTAGTAGTTGAGCTTTCAATATCATTCTCATCATAAACGTATGGATTTTCACGTTTCACGATCGTTGGATTCATCGGATTATTACCTTTCTGGTTGTTACCATGTTTAATCTCCATGTTCATGTTGATGAATGAGTTGCAGATATAAAGTCAGAAGAATTAAATTAAATACGAATTAAAGTAGTATTAAAAAACAACTAGTACGTAGTATGCTTAAATAGAGATGATATATACTACTAGGTATTGTAACTTTGTAAGGTATATATATCAACAAGGAGATCTTCGAATTAGTTTATAACACGGACTTACAACCTTGATCTTTCTTTTTTCATATATAAAAAATTAAAAATCATCCTAATTACAAAAGATAATAATAATAATATAAAATAATACTAATAATAATAATAATAATAATAATAATAATAATAATAATAATAATAATAATAATAATAATAATGATATCGGTCATGACAAATGCCATGACCCAAAATATTTTTGATAAAAGTTTTTACTTTAAATTTTAAAAAAGATCTTCAAAAACTTTGGGGTGTTGATAAATACAACACCAAATTTGTTTCATACAACAAAATTATGCCTTTGCATATTTGTACAGTAAGCTATAACTATTGTATACTGTGTTGTATGAAATAATTTTATTGTTGTATTTATCAATTCTCAAAACTTTGTTGAAAAAAAAGAGGATTGAAGTGTAATTTTAAAAAAAAAAAAAAAAAAAACTTTATACCAAAAACTCAAGAAATCGCAATTTTTTATAAGGTTTACTTTTATTAAGTGACCAGCCACCAGTTAGTAGTGATCGATCAATTGTTAGTCAGTTCTTTGAAAAAACTGATGTGACGTTGAGTTAACACCAATTAACCAGTCGATTTCATTAAATTGTTTGGAGTGGTTCGAGTCTCCACACCTAAAAGTTACCACTACAACAGAATGATCAGATGTTCACTGTTTTTAAGGTATTAGTACACGCTTAGAAGTGCATGATATAGTAAAGTTCACGATGGGATGAGGTGTGAGGAAATTGAGCGTAACAAAAAATTTGTCAAATCTTCACGCTTTGAAGTGTGAGGTTTTTGAGTGACTTGTTCACACTCTTAAATGTTAGGATTTTGATCACACTCCTAAGTGTGAGGTTTTTTAGTGACTTGTTCACACTCTTAAGTGTGAGGATTTTGATCACACTTTTAAGTGTGAGAATCCTGAAATAATTAGAATCAAAGTTCACACTTTTAGGTGTGATATATTTATTGACGTCCAAGACTTTTTGACGTCATAAATATTAGTATTTATTAAAATAAATTTTATTATTATTTATTATAATAATTATTATTAATTATTATGATACATTAACATACATTGACATTAATAATATTAACAGCAACAAGCCAAATTTTCAAAAGAAGGCATATACGAAATTCTTGCTTATATATGATACTTACAGTATACAGTAAAACATATACCACGTTCAAAACATAAAGCTAATGTGGCACAGATATGCACCAAACACTAGTAATAGCATGACCCAAATCCGAAGCTAATCTCATAGTATCTTGACCCATACGTCACTACATCAAAACTAAGAAGAATGATGATGTTAATCGTGCATGTGTTGAATAGCTAGCCTCTACTGATTCTTCACGTGATGCCCCCGAAGAGAGCTGCAAGATAAGTTTTATGATATGAAAAAAGATCATACAAGTGAAAAAATAAATTAGCTAATTCATGAAATAATACTTAAATTCCTAACCTGTGTTCGAGACATATTTTCATGTGAAACACGAGGTGCAGCAAAAAACATATCCCAAGATGTATCAGCAGCAAACGAGTCTTGAAAAACTTTTGAAAAACATATCCCAAGTTTAAAATAGTCGTAGTTCCCCTCTAAAGTCGTCAACAATTTGATGCAAACTCATGATCTGTTTATCTCGAGATTCAATATATGATTTTGAAATTGTATCTGCTTATTGTGACTCTATCTGGTTGTTCTATTAAAAGTTGGGAAGTAGTAATCAGTATTATGTATGCATACCTGTTTGTGAGACTCTTTCATAGAGATAATGATGTAAATCACGTCAATCTTGTAAGTATTATCATTATCATCAAGGTTTATAAAGATGCAACAATCTGCAATGTGTGAAAAACTTTTAATTGAGAATAAAACAACAAAGCCAAATATTGAGCTGTGAGTTGTTACTCGATACATTCACAAGCTGCAACTAACAATTGGTAATTGTGTATGATAGTTTAAAGATCTCCCAAGATTCCTATAGGCATCAAAGCACAACAAGATGATGGTTTAAAGCATATATACAACTATAATAAATCAACACTTTTGACAATAAAAATTTAAGAACCAATAAAAGGTGACTTTAATGCATTAGCTACACTTCTATCATGATTGGCAAATCAAACTTAGTCCTATCCTCTAAAAAGTTTTATCATTCAGACCTCTATTTAAGACATGATGTGCAGCAAAATGACTTAAAGCTTTCCTACTTGCTTCGTCCAAAAAATAAAATAAAAATACCTGGTCATACTCAAACAAACTTAAAGCATTCTACTTGCTTCGTCATAATCGGCTTGATTCATTAAGCCTTGTTCAACAATCTGCAAGATAGATAAAGTTCCATATGTAAGCAATATGGTTAAACAGATGACATAGCAAATGCTTGGTCTGGCAAATAAAGTTACTAGTAGAATGAATCATTTGAGGAGGTTGTATCATTTAAAGTGCATTTAGATAATATGAACCGCTTCATTTTGAGAAACTTAACAGTAAGCATTTTATTCTATTAAAGGTAGTGGTGCTTGATACATAATATTGAAGCAGAAAACATTATAAAAACCTCATCTGGAGTAATAGGAACATCATGATCTGCAGCTTTGGTAGTTGGTGTAATAATATTTGCAGGTAGCCTCTCATTTTTCACCATTCCTATTGCATATTGTTAAAAAATCTATCTTACAAGTTACAAGCAACCAAAACAAAGTAAACTTATTAACTTAACAATTCAGATGGTAGACAACACACATTTTTTGACTACAAACCTTCAGGAAGAGCATTGCCACAGTAATTCCGCACTCCATTCTCGTATACAGTCCATAACGATGTATCAGTACTTCAGTCACATAACCTCTAACTAAACAGGTTAAACAAAACTATATCATATCATTAGAAAATGACACATTAACATTGCAAACTTACACTATCGAATACATATACATATTTCTCCAAATTTTTATTGTATGAATCATTGTATCAAACAACATGTATGGAATAGAATATAATTCATATACATGTCTATTTATAATTATCCTTCTAATACACCACATATGACAACCAAAACCCTAGAAATCAAAGTAAAAATCGATTAATCTAAATCACAAACTCAGAGATCGATACATTCTAAAAGTTTCAGAGATTAAATGCTTGAAAATAGATGTATCCATTCTGATGAATTTACTGAAGAAGAAAAGTTAGGGTTTAAGATTAAGATACCTTGAAATCATAAAAACGTGATCGAATTGAAGATGCCGATGATAAGTCGCTCTGTGAAATCACCAAACGTCGATCAATTTCTTGATATCGATAGAAATATACTCGATCGTCGTATCAATTGCTTGATATCGATAACATTTATGCTTGATCGTTTAGTGTTCGAATATCAGATAGATGAAATGAACTTTCTTTTGCGCAATCGGTGTATCAATTTGATCGTTAACATATCAGGGTTCATGATCAACGATTTGTATTTGTGAATTTGACGAAGAAATAAAAGAAAGTTTAAAATATGATTAACTAGAAGAATACGACGAATACCACAAGTTAGGGTTCATATGTAATTCAATAAAATGAATTGGGGCTATATATCAACTATCAAGCCTGGGTTCGGTGTTCCTGGCCTTATACATATGCTCATATTTTCACGGTGATAAGCGTGAAATATTTTTGTAGTTTCAAGTATATTTCTTCACGCTCAAGAGCGTGGGAACAAAATATATTAGCCTATGTTTTTGAATGGATACTCCTTTAGTTCACAACTAAATGTGTGAACTTTTTTTTTCACCATTATAGAAGTGAAAAAATCGTTAACCTTTTACATTTTCACACTTGAAAGTGTGTGCAATTTTTACACGTTTATAATAGTGAATTTTGTAATTTTTATCTTCACACTTGCATCAAACGTGAACAAAAAAGTGTGAAAAATCGACAAAATTGTTGTAGTGTACGCCCGAATCTTCACTACGGGGTACTGTTAGGTTCTAAACATATTAATAATATGAAAAAATTACACGGATCATCCTTATTTTATTCAAAATTTCACATGTCGTCCTTCAAACTTTTTTCTAATGTACATCGGTTATTTCTGGGTTGCAAATTATTTCTCCTAGCGTCCTTCACACTAACGAATTGGTGGGTCTATGGGTTGCAAATTACTTCACCTAGCGTGGTTCACACTAATGACCGTTAGTTTTTGCCGTTAAATAGAAAAAATTTCACGGATCGTCCATGTGGTTTGTCTCAAATTGCACTCGTCGTCCCTCGCAGTTTTTTCTTGCACTCGTCATCCCTGTGATTGCTAAATCTTGCACCGGCAGTCCCTTATGCTAACGTCCGTTAGTTTTTCAGTTAAATATAAGGGTACAATGGTCATTTCAGTACTTAAGGGACTACGAGTGTAATAATCTAAACCACAGGGACCACCCTTGTAATTTTTATTTTTTATTTTTTTAATTCATTGAAATTTAATATTTTTTTAATATGTATTTATAGTTAATTTATTTATTTTCTTAATAAGTTTATCACTTTAAATTTAATTATTGATTTTTATTATCTTATTTTATTTTTTGCGGTATTTACGTTCGTTTATTTACGTTCGATAACATGTTTATGAACGTTCCTTTATTTACGTTCATTTATTAACGGTCGTTTATTTATAGTTAATTTATTTACATTCGTTTATTTTGCGGTATTTACATTCGTTTATTATCTTAATAAGTTTATCACTTTAATATTTTTTGCCTCGTTCGTTTATTTATGTTCGATAACATGTTCATGAACGTTCATTTATTTACGTTCGTTTATTTATAGTTAATTTATTTACGTTCGTTTATTTTGCGGTATCTACGAAATTTTTTTAGTGAACGAAATATGTTTGGACCCAATGAACATAAACAAAAATGTTCACTAAATAATATGTTTAATATTTTTCTTAGTGAACATGAACAAAAACGAACATAAACAAACAAACATATTTCGTTTACTAAGAAAATTTTCTTAGTGAGCAATATTTGTTTGTTTGTTTATGTTCAATTTTGTTTATGTTCACTAAGAAAATTTGTTTGTTCAGGAACATAAACGAACATTCACGAACAAATATATAACTTAATGCATTTGTTCAGACCCAACGACACAAACTATAAAATGTAAAATTATATAAATGTTTAATATTATTATAAGTAGAATTTAGATGAGATTAAATAAGATATACAAATATGTATTATTTTAATCAAACTATTAGTTAACAAATGAGGATGTTATCAAACGTTCATAAACATGTTATCGAACGTAAATAAACGAACAAGACAAAAAATATTAAAGTGATAAACTTATTAAGATGATAAACAAACGTCAATAAACGAACGTAAATACCGCAAAATAAACGAACGTAAATAAATTAACTATAAATAAACGAACGAGAATTAGCGAACGTAAATAAGAGAACGTTCATGAACATGTTATCGAACGTAAATACTGCAAAAAAAAAAAATAAGATAATAAAAAATAATAATTAAATTTAAAGTGATAAACTTATTAAGAAAATAAATTAACTACAAATACATATTAAAAAAATATTAAATTTCAATGAATTAAAAAAATAAAAAATAAAAATTGCATGGGTGGTCCCTGTGGTTTAGATTATAACACTCGTAGTCCCTAAAGTACTGAAATGACCATTGTACCCTTATATTTAACTGAAAAACTAACGAACGTTAGCATAAGGGACTACCGGTGCAAGATTTAGCAATCACAGGGATGACGAGTGCAAGAAAAAACTGCGAGGGACTACGAGTGCAATTTGAAACAAACCACAGGGACGATCCGTGAAATTTTTTCCGTTAAATATGATCATGTGACTTGGTCATTACATTTCTTCAAAAGACCGTGAGTGTAATTTCAAATAAACCACGTGGATGATTCGTGTAATATACTTTTTTCAAATTTTAAATTCATCAAACATTCCATTTTTATTACTTTTTATTACAAATATATATTTTTTCATAATTTTAACTTCAAGTATTAACATATTTATTATTGATTTTTTAAGTTTTCTTCTTTTACAACTAAATGATCAACCCCTTTATTAAGCATTCCTATGTGTTTACCTTATGTCATATGGGAAATCCCCATAATACCATTCTATTTAATCTTAAATAAAAAAATAATGTTAACACAAATGACTCATCTATTACCAACTTTTGGCACTAGCTGTCACCTAACATGTCAACTTATTTTAGCAAGTCAACTATACAATAACTCTACAAAATCAATTACATCAAAACATTCACTACTCAATCAATTACGAAATCACTACAAAAAAAAAACATAGTAAAATTAATACTATGTAAACGCACTTGTACTCATGAAAAAAATATCAATCTATTCATGTGCGTTTGGATTTTGCTATTTGAAGTTTAAATTTATTTTCAATTATCTGTTATATAATTTTTTCACGTAATCATATGAATATAACATTTATAATGCACACGACATGCAGTGTTTTTTTAATTTGTTATAGTGGTGTTCATCATATTACTTCGTATTATTATTATTATTTGCTTGATTTAAGCCATATATTTTATTTTATATCAATTTTTCAACTACTCTTTCACCACCTTTTTTCACGAATTTCAAATATGTTATCGGCTAGTTTTATTATCATGTATTCATATGTACCAACTCACAAAGAATTTTATAATACCAGTCAATATGATCCGTTTTAGCTCGATCCAATCTGATTATCTGAAGAAGAAGAAGAAAGACGGAAGAACGCCATAGGCACAGCTTGACTTTCTTTCGTTGTTTTTTGTTTTAATGTTTTTTACTTCTAAAATTGGTGGGCATGTAAAATTTGTTTTTTTTTTTTTTTTTTTGGTTTAAAAAAGGTGAGAAGTTGATGAAGATGAAGATGGAATAAAAAAGAACTTAATCTTTTTGTTTGTCTCAAAAAATTTGTCCACGTGTAGAAAGTAAGTGATGATAATCATTACTTCAAAATGGACGGAGGGAGTACTTGTCAGAGACATGCGATATGCAGCGGTAATAACTTAGAGTGTTATTTATTTATTTTTTTGTATTTTTACATTTGTATCAATTTCATTTAATTATGAAAAACAATGATATAGAAAGACAATAAATTTATTATATGGACCACATAGAACAAACAAAGAATACAATTAAAAATGTTATTTTTCATAAGAAAATTAAACTTTATATTAAAATGGACCTCTAGAGATTTTTAACCCTCCTTTCTACATGACTCGCCGTTGGTCCATGCGTTCCTTTAACCGCGGGTTACGTGATTTACATCACTCGTATTGACTGTGTGACCGGCCGATAGAGGCCGTTAGATGTTCTGTGTTATCTTACTCGTATAATTATTAATTTTTTACATTCAAAGAGGAGTTAATTAGAAAATTAGTAGTAATAAATTCTTATTACTGTGACCGATTATTTTTATTTTCGCATCTATAAATTCATTTATAGTGTATTTATTACTTTTACTTTTACTAGTAATGAAAATACAGCTATTCCATTTAATTTAATTAAAACCAAATAAATTACCCCCACACCCTCAACATGTTTCATTTATTGCCTCGTGGTTCCAGTTTTTCTAGCAGCTTCATTCATTCATTATTATATTAACCTTTCTCTGTTTCATCACATTTTTTTAATACCTGTTTTAAATCACCATTCACATTCACCATCTCTATCTCCATAATATATACAATATTTTAAACTTAATTCCCCTGTTTCGAGTCCAATACTTCTCTGTTTCCCCCAATATTATTGAACTACAACTTCTAACAAATCTTAATTCTTCCAACAATCTGATAACTAGAATCATGTCCGAAAACGGAGACGGACTCGATCACCTTCGAATTCCGTTTGAGAAGATCAAATTTGGTAACAAACTAGAAGCTCAAGGCTACGGAAGTGTGTTCGAAGGCGAATATGATAATCAAAAAGTCGCATTGAAACAGTTGAACATCACAAATCTAGCTAACATTAAACCAAAATTGTTAGGTGAGATTCTAAGAATTTCTAGATTCCGGCAACATCCGAATCTAGTTGCTCTTCTAGGCTTTTGTGACGAGAAGAGCAACGAGATCACACTCGTTTACGAGTATGTATCGAGTGGAAATCTAGCGGATAAGATGAGAAAACGTCTCACCACGATCCAGCGTCTAGAGATCTGTCTAGACGCTGCTCGTGGACTTGGTTATTTACATACAGGCGTTGACTCGACGCCTGGTATTGTTCATGGTAACATCAAACCTTCAAAAATCCTATTGAACTCGAAATCGATTTCATCAAGATTTGAAGCGAAGGTCTCGAGTTTTGGGTTGTCCAAAATAGTTCCTGGAAAATCACAAAAGAATGAAGTGACAAAGGAATCAGACGTGTATTCGTTTGGTGAAATGTTGCTTGAAGTGTTGTGTGGTGTAACGGAGTTAGTAGATACTGATGATTTTCTGGAACGACATGTGACCGAATTGGTACCAAAGAAGATGGAGCAAAATAAGCTACGAAAAATCGTTCATCGTGATATGCAAAAAGATATGAAAAACGAGTCACTGGAAACTTATGCGAAAATTGCATGCCAGTGCGTAATTGACAATCCTCAAGAACGTCCCACTATGGCTCGGGTCGTTGAAGAACTCGAAAAGGCATTGAGATTACAGGTAGGTAGATTTTATACTGGAACAAAATGTTATCATGTTTTTGATTGATGTTTGGATTGGATCAGTGATGAATCAAGGTTAGGTTTGATCAGATTTTTTTAACCGGTAGTTACAAACAACACAAATATTTATAGAGTTTTTAGTATAATGTAGTACTACTTATTTTTGGAGTTTTTGATACAGGGAGGGGAGGTGTCAAATGTTGATATTCCGATTCCGACTAAAAGTAAAGATTTGATTACCGATGACAAGTTAGATGTTGCCATTAAAGATACCATCGGGGAAGAGATTAACGTCGTTGGTACTACTTCGGTTTCTACCAACCCGAAGGGGGTTGATAACGTTATTACTACGGTTAGTTGCTTTTGTATCGTATATAAAATGTTTTTTACCTCACATTATTCTAAGGATTATATATATTTTTATTGTCTATAATTATACGTAGTATATTTTTATATGATACGAGTGCAAGGTAATCAAATCAAATTGTATTCGTTATCTATTATCTATTATTTCCTTTAAAAAAAACATACAGTTAAAGAAAAGTGTATTATTTGTTACTGTTAACCACAAATAGAATTTCATCTTTACCATTTTTAAGCATGTTGATTGGTTGGTTTTAAAAGAGAATAATTATTTTGATACATAATAAAATGGAAAAGTAGACAAATAAATTGGGACGAAGAGGTACTACTATTTGATAATGTCTTTAAATCATTTGTCTTATAATTCAATCAAGACAAATGGAAAAAACTATTTTACCCATATAAATTTATACATTTTTATCTCAATCATCGTTTAAAAAGAGGAACTTTTTTTGTGTACAACCAATAAGGCAATAGTGATCATTGAGAATTGATAATCATAATAACAAGTGTGAGAGTTTTTGATACAGGGAAGGGGGATGTCAGATGTTGAGATTCCGAATTCGACTACTAGGGAAGTTTTGATTACCGACGACAAGTCAGATGTTGCCGTAAAAGATACCACCGGGGAAGAGATTAACGCCGTTGGTGCCACTTCAGTTTCTACCAACCCCAAGGAGGTTAATAATGCTGCTATGGTGAGTTGCCTTTATATCGAATTTAAAATATATTTGCCTCACATTATTCAAAGGATTATATTTATTTTTAGATCAATATTTTTTCTACATATAAAATACGGAGTCAAACTGTACAATAGTGAAAATGTGAAATGGTGATCGAAGTCAAATGTACATAAAGGCAAGTTGTTGCGTTTGTTGAATAGAATCACAACACGCAGTATAGCATATTATTTCATGGTATCATCATTTAGAATTCAAAAAGAAGAAACATGCATCCACGTACACATATATGTTAAATTTTGCCTCCGAATCTTATCTCACATATAATACCTCCGTAGTCCGTCCCATCCAAAGCGTCGTGTTTTGACTTTTTGAAGTCTTTCTTTTTCAACTTTGACCTTAAATATTTTTGTTTGTAATAAGTTGGGTTTTAAATGTATTTTCATTGGTATAATTTTCATCTTGTATTATATAACACAAACAAAAATATTTAAGGTCAAAGTTGAGAAAGAAAGACTTTGAAAAGTCAAAACATGACATTTTGGATGAGACGGAGACGAAGGGAATATGTTATATTTTGATTTGATACCGAATCTTATCTTATCTTAATCTTAATACGGAGTATTAATTAAAGAAAATAAGTTTTAAAAAATAAAAAGCTTCATGACATTTTATTACACAACTTTCAACAATGAATTCTCGTGTATTTTTTTTTTCCAATTAGCTAATAAATTACTTTAATTTATTTATCTATATATTTTATTTTGAAAAAGACAAAGTAAAATATATATATATATATATATATATTAAATAGGTAAAAAGGGTAGAAAGAAAAGAGTGGCAAATTGGGGTTTGAAGGGTGTGTTTAGGGTTTTGCAAATTCTCCTTTGTTTTCGGCAAACCCCTTCCTCTAAACTCCATGGCTGCTGCTGCTGCTACTGCTAATACTCTAACACCAGAAGAAATCCTGGCCGCCCATTTTCAACAACAAGAAAATGGAGTAACATCTCTTTCCTTTTTTATTCCCACTAACTTTTTTATTTTTTCTTCATGTTGACAAAATCAAAATGATATAGATTTTTGGAACTTATGTTAAAAAGTTGATTTGATGACTTATAATATGTATGTATATGTATATTGATTAATTTTATTTATTTTGTTTGGTTTAGTTTAGTTTGCAGAGATTCATACTTGAGCGCTATTTTTCTTATCTGTTGTTTTTGAAGAGCATTTATTTAGTATTTGTTTAAATAATGATGGGCGTTAGATATGTGAAATCATGATATATGGGTAATGTTTTTGATAATTGAATGATATTGTTTTAGAATGAGAAACCCCTGATTGAGGATGATGACGATGAAGAAGATGATGATGACATTAATGAAGATGATGATGAAGGTGAGACTTATGTTATGTAAACTAAATGCTTGAATTTAGAGTCGAGAATCTGCTGTTTGAGTATGCTTTATTCATTAGTCGAAATTGAAATATATTGATTCATCCATTGATTTGAAATAAGGAAGAATGTGGGCTACTCTTAAAGGTACTTAAACGATATGCAATGGTGTTCTTTAGGAACCTTTTTCCTGTTTCACATATTATTCAAGTCAAATTATCTATTTGCCACCATGACGCCCACTTCAAAATGACTTGATAATCATATTGGCTCACATTGTTTTGCTTACTTTAAATATAAGAGACCAATTTTTGAGGTGAGTACTATGGTGTCAATTAGGTTAATGAGTAAACTATTTGGGAAAATCTGCTGTTTGAGTATGTGTGATTCATTAGTTGAAATTGAAATATATTGACTCATCCATTGATTTGGAATAAGGTAGAATGTGGGCTACTCTTACAGTTACAAAAATCGTATGCAATGGTTTTCTATAATTTTAGAGTTTGGAACCTTTTTCTGTCTCATATATAGTTCAAGTCATCTATTTGCCACCATGACGCCCGCTTTAAAATGACTTGCAACTCATTTTGGATAACTATGTTTTGCTTATTTTAAAATAAGAGATCGAATTTTGAGGTATGTACTATGGTGTCAAAATAGCTTAGTGAGGTTAACTGTTTGCGAAACGGAATTTTTTTTCCAATTACTAAAACTACTGAACACTATTGCATCATGAGAAGAAGTACATTCTAATTTGGTTTTCATATTACTCATTGTAAAAGAAACAAAGATGCTTTAGCACCAACGATCATGTTAGGAATCATAATATTAGCTTTTTCATTAGGGGTCATTGTTTTTATTGTGGATAATGATCATGGTATAAACAAGTTTGATGCTGTTTTTATTTAACCAACATCGACCCATTATCCCATCTACACATGCTTTGTTTATGTAAGCAGGCCAGGTAGATGCAAGTGGTAGGTCTAAGCAAAGCAGAAGTGAGAAAAAGAGTCGGAAGGCTATGTTAAAGCTTGGGATGAAGCCTATTACTGGAGTCAGTCGTGTTACTATCAAAAAGAGCAAGAATGTAAGTTCTAACTTTTTAGCAGTATCTTCATTCTATGTACTTAAATTATCTGTTAGAAATGATTACTTGGTTGTTGATGATTAGTGTTATTGTGTTACAGATGTTGTTTGTGATTTCAAAGCCCGATGTTTTCAAATCCCCTGCTTCAGATACGTACGTGATATTTGGTGAGGCGAAGATTGAGGATCTGAGCTCACAATTGCAGAGTCAGGCAGCAGAGCAATTCAAAGCACCTAACCTTAGTAATGTGGTTTCAAAGCCTGAGGCAACAATCGTGGCTCAGGATGATGAAGATGTTGATGAGACTGGAGTGGAGCCTAAAGATATTGAACTGGTGATGACACAAGCAGGGGTTTCAAGACCAAAGGCTGTCAAGGCTCTAAAGGTTGCAGATGGAGATATAGTATCTGCAATTATGGAACTTACAAACTAGGAGTGATCAGTTTCTTCTGCTACTATTCTTCTATGTTTGAGATCAATGAGATTGTTGTTTAATCTGTGGGTTGTATCTGACAGCTAAATTTGACTGGAAATTAGTAACCTTTTAGTGTATAAGTTTTGACCCAAGTTTGTTTTACCACCCTATATCCCCTGTGACTGTTCGAATTGTTAGCACCCTTATTTGCAACTTTCAGAATGCGATGGTAACCTTCATAATAATCTTTCTAAGTGGTTCCATGTAAGGGTTTTTTAGTGTTGTATTATCTACAAGGTACGAACCATTCATACAATGAGTGACTATATGCAAACTGTTGATGTCAGCAGCAACAATTTTCATTGGTCTTGAACCATCTTTCTCTTTGGCTGTTATGAACCTTCATCATCATAGTTGTGGCCTCATCGATGATGATTAATATAATGGAGATGAATAGAGGTGGCTAGGGCTGTAAACGAGTCCAGCCGAGCTTGAGCTAGATAGGAATCTAACTTGGCTTGACTCGTTTAGGCTAAGCTCGATTGGTTGTAGCCGTAGATATGGCTAAATGAGCCAGACTTGGTAAATCATAACACCCTTTTTAATATGTTCCCTATCATTACACATTTTTTTGACATTTTAGTAAGTATTCTGCTATTTATGTTTACTGATCTTGCTTGTTAAACTTCTCTTAATGATGCTAAATACAATAGGTACACTACTAGTATAGATAAATAAAACACTTATAGTACATAAATATCTGTACTTAGATTACATGATTTAAAACTGAAAATTTCATGTAAGCAAGAGAATGGCATTATTATTCATCTTCCAAACGTTACTTTCTCCACTGGTTGCCGATTGGCCTTACCCATATGGTCTTCCTCATCCCCAATTTCTCAATGAACCAATCGTGATACCTTCTGTATAGAAAATTCCCGAAAAGAATTCCAATTACCAACCCACATCCAAAGCCTAAGAATATGACAACCCAATCGACTATGTCATATGGCCAGAGAGACTCATACTCATTGCTTGTTTCTGGAAGTGTTGATGTCATTAACCTTGACAATTATTGGATAAAGGTGGTCCACACAGTCCAAGATTACCCATGTAAGAGCTGTTTTCAAATGTATTAAACTGTTTCCCAGTTGGTATGCGCCCTTCAAGATGGTTGAATGACACGTTCAATATGGCAAGGAAGCCAAGTTGTAACAACTCTTGAGGAATTTCTCCTGATAGCTCGTTATGCGAGAGATCCAAAGATTCAAGATTCTTTAGGTTCCCCAATGATGGTGACACATAACTCGTAAGATAGTTATTGGAAAGATTAAGTGATTCAAGGCCTTGAAGATCCGCAAGTGATTGTGGGATCTCTCCTTCAAAACTGTTAGAAGAGAGGTCAATTGCAGTAAATACGTTTAGAATCTTCAGGTATTCTGTTTTGACACCTTTGTTTGTTAACGTCATCGAGTATGGAACCTCATAGGGTTGATATGATTCAAAAGGAATCTCGAATCCCATAGTAGATGATTTGCCAGCGTAAACAGATTTCATTGACTTCCAAATCTGGAAGTATTTCTCAAGTAGTTGACCACTATAGCCATTATTAGAAAGGTCTAAAATCCGTAACTTGGGAAACTCCGAGCTAAAAGTTGATGGATCCTGAATTTTACCCGTAAATCTATTAGACCTCAAGATAAGCACTTGCAGCTCAGTAAGAGTTCCTAACCAACATGGGAAGACCCCATCAAAAGAATTGCCTCCAATATTAAGAACCGCCAAATTGGTAAAGTTTGCTAATAATTTCGGTAACCGACCCGAAAATTGATTTTCGCTCAAATCCAACATCTTTAACTGGCTTTCATGCGTATAGGTACTCAGCATTGTGCCATGAAAGTTATTTCGAGAAAGATCACAATACATTAGTGACTTGCTCAAGTTGCCTAAACATGTAGGAAGTGTTCCATTCATGCTGTTAGAAGACAAATCTAGCAGTTGAAGAGATTCTGCTTGACATATCAATGGTGGTATGTCTCCTATTATGTTATTGTTAGAGACAGAATAAAAAACTGTGGTCTTTGGAGGAATTGGGAGTCGCCCACTTAGCTGATTATGGTCGATGACAAATAGTTCCAAACAAACCCAAGGGAGAAAATGAGGATGTTGATGAAATCCAGTGATAAAGTTGTTAGAAAGCCTGATGAACAACATTGTTTCTTGACTATTGTTTAAAATCCACGAAGGTATGAGACCACCAATTTTATTGTCATCAAGAATTAAGCTCGTCATTTTACTTTGGAAGCGCAAGAAGGCAGGGAATTCCTTCAAGTTGCATGATTCCAGACCTAGTTCTTTCAGTTTTGGTAGGGTGCCATGGGTATAGTTGTTGGTGGTGACAAATGATATTCCTTGTGCACCTCACCGCTAAAATTGTTGCCATTCAGGGCAAGACTTTTTAGCCTCCTGAATTCAGAAAATGCACTTGGAATGGGTCCATGCAATTGATTATCCGTAAGATATACCGCTGTTAGTTGGGTGAGGTTCATAAATGAAGATGGGATGCGACCCGAGATAAAATTTCCTTTCAGTGAGACAACATGAAGTTTTGTTAAGTTTGCAAGAGAGGGTAGTATTTCTTGGTGTATATTGACACGGTTTAGATACAGCTCATCAAGGTTCGTCAATTTGCCAATCCAGCCATAATCATATCCCTTCTCGAAATTGTTATCACTAAGATCCAAACTCACGAGTTTCGACAGACTTGCCAATGAAGGAACTGGGCCTGTGAACTTGTTGTAGGGGAGACCCAAGTGAGTGAGTTCGGTCAAGTTAGAGAGTGAACCTGGAATGCGTCCCGAGAAGAAGGATTTACTAAGGTCCAAGAATACCAAATGGTTTAGGTTGCTTATGGATTCTGGTATGATCCCAACAAAACCAGTTGAAAACATATTCAGATACTCGAGTAAGGTGTTGTTACGAAATTCAGGCAAAGAACCAGTGAGGTCGGGATTTTGTGCCATACTAAGATTTTTCAGCTTCAGTAAGTGAAAAATTGATGATGGAAATTCGCCTCGAAGCTGACAATCTTCGAAATTGATTGATGTCAAGGAAGAAAAATTGGCCAAAAAACGCGGTATGGAGGAACTGATGTTCACATTTGTGAGATGGAGTTTTTCAAGTCTAGTCAAGTTTTGCAACAGCATAGGACTTTGAAGCTTCAGGGGATTCAATGATAAATCTAACAAAGACAACTGGATCAAACGTGAGATTTCACTTGGGATATCGTCACTGAATCCAGAATCAGAAAGATCAAGGTATTGGATGTTAAACTAAACTTATAATAGTTTGGGTCAAGAATGTAATTTAGATATAGTATGTGTGTATTATGTAAATAGATGAAAAGGTACAACCGCAGGAGGAAAAGGAATAACCGAATAACGAAAGGATGCAATGGTTCACAAGAAGACATCAACGAACCAACACAACTCTTCAAGGCACCTTTTCATTATGTATATATAGATAGACGTTATGTAAACAAACACATCTTTTGAATCAATATAACTTTGTTTATTTCGTATCAAATTCTTCCAACATTAGAATAGATTGAACAAGGTTAATTCAAAGATCCAGAGTTTGGGGCCAACAATTGGTATCAGAGCGTGGTTGTTAACCAAGTTCATCATATACCAAGCCTACAGAAATTCTGTTAGAGTGAAACCGTGACAACAAGATTTCGATCAGAAAGTTTTTGCAAAGATTGAACACCCAATTGATTGTCAACAACAGCAAGTGTTCAAAGGACAAAGGAAAGCAGTTTTGGATCCGTTTTGTCACCAAGGAATCAATCACATATCGTGATCAATTCAACCGGCATCAAAGGTTCCAAAAATCAATTTGCAACAATCTTTCATACAAAGAACCAACCGAAAGGGGGAAATCACAGAACATCAATATCATCAGTAAAGGGCACGGTTACAGATTCAAGTAACGATTCATAACAGAAAGCATAACAGGGACAATATATCAGGCATCAAAGGGGCAAATTAAGTGAAACGGTGCAAGGCAAAAGGAAAGAGTACACCTGATTTGAAAACCGCAGAAAGACCCCTCGATTGAACCATCGTGACGGTTCAAATATTGTCAAGACGATAGGCCCAAAAGCAAACCGGTACATCGAATCCCAAGAATCAGGCGAAACCCTAGTTTTTCGCACCCAAACGATTGAGGGATTCCAACGGTTCAAAGGAACCACCACCACCGGTCGAAAGAAAAAGGAAAGAATAGAGGCGGTTACACCGGCCAAACAGGCGGTTAATCAGAGATAGAGAGAGATCGGCAGTCACGATTGACAAGGAGAAAGAGCACCGGTAACAAGTGAAACGACGCAAAAGAGAAAGGAGGAGAAAGTTGGGCCAGAGATTCAAATTGGGCTAAAAAAAAAGTTGGGCTAGAAGAAAACCTAGGTTCCAATTACAAAACAAACCATCTACTATATTTTGTAATATATAGAATTAGATAGGAAATAGGTTGGTTTTAAAATTAAAGATAAAGCCCAATAATTAATAAAGAATTAGAAATAAATATTTTAAAGTTTGATAAATATTTTTAAAAGAATATTTGCAACTTTAAATTATTGTAAAAATTACTAACTGAGATTAGTAAAAAAAAAAAAAGTAAGACCTTCGTGGCAAATAAGACCTTCGTGGCAAAATAAGACCTTCGTGGCAATTAAGACCTTAGTGGCAAATAAGACCTTAGTGGCGCGAAATAAGACCTTCGTGGCAAATAAGACCTTAGTGGCAAAAAAGACCTTAGTGGCAATCAAGACCTTAGTGGCAAATTAAAACATGTGTGGTACAAACAAGGAAGAAAGGATGAATGGAGAAGCATCCACAACAACACGTGAGCAAAACATAGCACTTCAATGCCCGAACCTGACTGATACAAACTACACAACATGGGCAATTATGATGGAGACAATATTAAAGGCATATGGTTTATGGGAAACGATAATTGCAGCAACAACTAATGAGAAGAAGGAAAACACATCAAAGGCAATGATCTTTCAAACATTGCCACAAGATGTTTTTATGCAAGTTGCTCAATACTCGACTGCAAAATAAGTATGGGACTCAATCAAAGTCAAGTATTTAGTAGCCGACCTAGTGCAAAAGGCACGACTACAAACATTGAGCAGTGAACTCGAGACATTAAGGATGAAACCAAACGAAAAAGTAAGTGATTTTGGAGGAAAGTTAAGTGGTATAAAAGCCAAGTATAAAGGCCTTGGTGGAGCTTTGGAAGATAAGGTACTAGTAAGGAAACTACTTAACTCCGTTCCAAAGAAGTTTCTACCGATCGTAGCAACTATTGAACAATATCAAGATTTAGACAAAATGTCATTCGAAGAAGCCGTTGGAAGATTAATAGCCTATGAAGAACGTCTTAAAGGTCAAGATGAACCGGAGACAGAGAATGAAGAAGGGCTATTGATGGCAAAAGAAACTGATTCTGATAATTGGCAAGGAAAATGGCATGGTAATCGTAACTAAGGTCGAGGACGAGGAAGAAACTTTAATAAAGGAGAAAGAAGTCGAGGAAGAGACATACATCAAGAAGAACGAGACAAGAAAAGATGTTATAGATGTAATAACTATGGACACCTTGGATATGAGTGCACCAAAGTGAAAGAAAAGGACAAGAAGGAAGAGTCTCTTCTCGCTTATTACTCCGATGAAGATACAAAGTTACTGTGAAGACAAGTCAAGCAAGTGGAAGACTCACCTTGGACAAGTTTAGTTTAAGGGGGAGTATTGGATGTTAAACTAAACTTATAATAGTTTGGGTCAAGAATGTAATTTAGATATAGTATGTGTGTATTATGTAAATAGATGAAAGGGTACAACTGCAGGAGGAAAAGGAATAACCGAATAACGAAAGGATGCAATGGTTCACAAGAAGACATCAACGAACCAACACAACTCTTCAAGGCACCTTTTCATTATGTATATATAGATAGAAGTTATGTAAACAAACACATCTTTTGAATCAATATAACTTTGTTTATTTCGTATCAAATTCTTCCAACATTAGAATAGATTGAACAAGGTTAATTCAAAGATCCAGAGTTTGGGGCCAACACAAGGCTTCGTAATTGCTTTAGACGAGAAATTTCAGATGGGATTCGAGATTCAGCAAAATCGTTTTTCGAGAGGTTGAGCTTTCGAAGATGAACAAGGTTGAAGAGAGTACTGTTAGACGTGATAGGTCCATAGATTGAGCTTTCGCTCAAGTCAAGCTCGATCACATGGCCCTCGTCGCTGCTACACACCACACCATCCCAAAAACAACAATCAGAACCATTATCTGACATATTGTTTGAGACCTTTCTCCAAGAATTTAACTTTTGTAACCGATCAATAGATGCAGTAGTGTAATCTTGCTGAAGAAAAATTTTCTTAAATTCAAATAAAGCTAAACACTCTTTATCATGGCTTATTAATATTGATGATGCAGTTGGTGTGATCAGGACTAATAAATATATAAAGGAGGTCATTGGCATCAAGCTGAAAGCCATGAATAGTTGTGATTTTGATTTTAATTTTGTGTGGATGTGGTTTTTTATTTACAGGTTATAAATAAATGGGTGTTGATATTTTCACCATGGATTTTGATAAATCCACCATAACTGTGCATCACTTGTATGTACTATACAAGTACTTAATGCACAGTTATGGTGGATTTATCAAAATCCATGGTGGAAATATCACTAGCCTAAATAAATGGACTATGGAGAAAAGTAAACGAAATGGTGCTATGTGTTGGCTAATGAATATAAACTATGGTCCCAGTTTACATATCTATTGAGGAACACGCTATGAGCTTATCGGTATCGAGTTTACTATCTAACCAGTTGGAGGTGTATTCGTGGGTATATATATATATATAGTGGGAGGATCCAGGGGGAAACACTTTTTTGGGCGGAAGGGGGAAGTGTAATATTCATTACGATTCATGTTAACTTTGTTAATACATTTGTCGAAAATTCAAAAGTGAAAATTAATAAATGTTAATCAGAATAGATGTTATGAATGTTAAGCTTCCATGATAAAGTCTTTTTGTAGGGTATAACATCAATTGATGAATTTTATATCCCAAATCGTTAATATTCATCGTGGTGAATGTTAACTTAACTTTCATCACGATGAATGTTAAAATAAAAGTAATGTTGCTTTTTAACATTCATCGTGATGAATGTTAAGTTAATATTCACCACGATGAATATTAACGTTTTATTAAATAATTATTCATAAACTAATGTTATGAATTATAATTGACTTTCATATGTTAATATATTCTTTATAGCATCGATTTTGATTACTATATATGAGTAAAATTAATTCTATCTTTGATATTTGTATTGGTGAATTTATGTTTCGTGATGAATATTACACTTCCCTCCTTCCTCCAAAAAATTGTTTCCCTCTTGATCCCTCCCCTATATATATATATATATATATATATATATATATATATATATATATATATATATATATATATATATATATAGGGGAAGGATCAAGAGGGAAGCATCAAGTTTGAGGGAAGGAGGGAAGCAAATCTCAGCCACTAATTTTCTCCCACCTTTTTCATACAATAAATAATACATATACAATACCCATTTAATCAACTTTAGTCTAAAATCCAAAATTAAAGCATCAAATTCAATAATTCATCAATCAAAAACATTATAAATTTTGCAATCCATCAAACACAATCATACATATCTTCAATTCATCATGATTTGAAATCATCAAAAATCATGAATTTTGGGTATAACTTTTGGGTTTTTATATAAAATTTTATTTTGCCAATGAAAACAATAAATTAAACGAATTTCATCATACAAAACTTATAAACATGTAATTAATCGAATTATGGTTGTCATTAATCATCAAATTTCACAAATTTGAAAATATCCAGAACGTTAACATACATTTGCAATGCATGTTAATCAAAATTACAAGTAAGATTCTTAAACATTCATATTTGTTGAATATTACCTTATATAAGTTATTATACATCGTTGAACGTTATAACATAACATTCATCATTGTATTACAATATATATGAGTTAATATGCATTATAAATGAATGTTATAATGTTCATCAGCATGATATAAGTTAATATTCGTCATAAATGAATGTTAAAGACTCAATAAGATGTTAACATGCATTTATGATGAATATGATTTATTATACACTAATAACATATATAAACTAAAATATTCTTCATAAATGAATATTTAAATTGTAATTTTTATAACATGCATTTCAAATGAGTGTTAACTTTCTGAAAATTTTGATTTTGAGATTTTTTTGGTGTAAAACGTAAAATAACTACAAGTTTGTTTGATTATTGATGTATATGATCGATTTATTTGAATTTTGCTTTATATACATCTCAATTTTGTACTCAACTGAATGAATTTGTGATTTTTTATGGGTTTCTACATTTTTCTTCATGAAATCTATTTTCTAACAATTTTTTTATTGAATCTAACAATTGTTAATCAATCTTGCTCAACGAGTTGTGTATTAGTATTTTTTAATTTATTTTTGCAAGTTTCAAGCTTTAATATGATTAATTTAAGATGAAAATCACGTTTTTAGTTGTTTTTGATTAACATGCTTTTGAAATGCATGTTAACGTTCTGGGAGGTGATTTCAAGTTATTTACAAAAATGCCACCGCGTTGACTTTTGAGTTGACCAGAATGTGTTGCTGAGAATCACTTCCCTCCTTCCCTAATTATTTTACTTCCCCAAGGATCTCCCCTATATATATATATATATATATATATATATATATATATATATATATATATATATAAGGTTTTGTAAACAAATATTAGAGATGTCACATCAATATTTTGCCTTAAATAACTACTCCCTCCGTCCCAATTTTATTGTCACCAGACAAAAAGACACGCAGTTTAAGAAAATATAACTATCTCTCTCTTACTTTTTGATAAAATGACAGTTTTACCCTCTACTTTTTACCTATTTTTTTGTCTTATATATATACACTAGGGGTAAAAAAGAACTTTATTTCCTTAAACTTTCTATTTATGGAAGTGGACAATTAATTTGGTACACCCCAAAATGAAAATAATGGACAATAGAAATGGGACGGAGGGAGTAAATGCTAACAATTTATAACAATTATTACATATTATCACATCATTATTACCTTAAATAACTTTATAAAAACATTTTTAATTAAATAGCTTCATACATGGGTCAAAATGATCATAATTGCTATTTTATTAAAAAAAAAAAAAAATAGTCTAATAAATGTAGTTTTATGTATATATATTATGATTATGATAAAGAAACCCAAATGAAGATCTATCCTAATAAATGTAGTTTTATGAGACACTCCTTGTTATAAAATTTATTACTTCATTTTACGCTCAATTTTATTACTCCATTTTACAATTTACACATAATACAATTACCTTAAAAACCCTTTAACATGATAAATGACCCAAAAAGATAGTCAACTTGTCAGTATTTTACAACAAGGAGAATATGAGTTTTATCGATGCCAAAAAAAGACGCACATATAAATATCGTGCCATAAAAGGATTTAAGTTGTTAGAAAAGTTCAATTAAGCGTAAAATTATTGTTTCATTTTTAGAAATGTGTAATAAAAAGATTTAGTATTTTGAAGTCGTGCCATAAAATGATTAAACATTCTGAAATCGTGTCAAAAAAGGATTAAACAATCAAAATAAAATTCGGGTTTAAACACTGAAAAAGTAAAATTAGTGTTTATACCTTATGATTTCTAGGTCAAAATGTCACGTATTAATTGAATATTCGAGATTTGGGCCTCACAAAAGCTAAAATTGAAAGAGAAAAATTGAAACATCAAACCTTTAATTGAACTTTTTTGACAACTTAAATTCTTTTATGCCACGATAATATGTAAAAGTGATGTTCCTTTTATTATCAAATTTTGAATTTGCCCATATGACAACTAAATGATTCAAAATTTCATAGCCAAGAAACCCTATCTCGTAAACCAAATCCCACACTCCATACAATTGTACATTATAAGACCACTATATGGATTGCGTTTTTTTCATGTTAGCTTCAACATAAGAAATCATCTTCTTTCTATTTGGTCTCACACACTAAGATAAAGTGAATTATAGAAATTGATTAAACTAGGCTTTATGGAAGATAGACCTCTCATATCGAAGCTGGCACGAAATCCAAATCCCAATAACCTTAAACTTGTAAACTAGGGTTCCAATCTAAACAATACTTCTCCGTCCAACTAAAAGTGTCCATATCGTTATTTTAAATTGCCTCAAATAAATATCCATCTTCATTTCAAAACCAATGTAAAGAGCTTTTAGTGGATAAAGTTGCTATTTAATTGGTAAAAAATTGTATTTAGTGGTCATTCCCAAAAATATATATATGTTGAAAGGAGGGAAGGACGAATATATAATTTCATAAAGAAAGTAGTAATTGAATATTTTGTCTTAGATTATCCACAACTAAACGCAGTAACACAATAAGTTTAATTTGTAAAACCACGCATCTTCATACCTGGCGTTTTGTATTTCTATCATGAAAAAGCACCAAGGAAAAACAAGCACGAACAAAAATTTTACTCCAAAGAGATCACAACAAAGTAAAAAATGTAACAATAGATATCTAAGTACAGTGTTTCGTATCCAAACTACCACCCACTAGCCCACCCTGCACTACTATCTCCTGATTGCGATTGCACTCTCTTACTGCCATTACCACCACCACCACGATCATCACTCCAAGACCTATCCTTCAAATCATCTTCAACATCCTTAGACCTATCATTTCCGCCTTCGGTTCCTCTGTGATGGTTGTACGACCCTCGTCCTCTGCCACGCCCACGACCACCATAAGGCCTTGGCAGACCCGAATCATGGACACCACCATTACGGTAGTCACTTCTTCCTGTAATATATTTAACATTTATTCAAACCAAAATCAATTATTACTTTATAGTTATACGTTATATATACATGAACCATTGTTTAGACTCACCAGTTCTGGAGCTTGGAGTTGATGTTCGTTCGCGATCTCCAGATGACCCTCTCCAGCCACCATCACTGTTGGAACCACCACCCCATCCACCAGAACCACCAGGTGCAGGGCTGCGCATTGGCACCATGGCTGCAACTGACCGGATTGATGGTCCAGCTTCATGTGGATCATCAATGTGTCTTTGAAAATATGCCACAAGCCTGTCAATTTCCTCAAACATCTTCTTGCGGAATTTAAAACCCTTAGGATACAACCCAATATACTCATGATGCGGATTTGAACTCCTTATGTATGTTAAGATAAACGTGCCTGGATGTTCATGAGATATACCAAAAGCATACACGATTCTTGATGGATTCTCGGTTTTTTCTTTCCTTAAACTTTCATCAACTTCAGCTTTCCCCCCATCTTTAAACTTACGGTAAGCAAGCATTGTCTTTAGGTGAGTTACTAATGGATCGACGTAACGATCCATTACCTGCAATAGTAAACATGGTTGGCATATATAAGAGCATTTCCCAAAAAACTTGTGACTATATAGTTTTTAAATGTATTAATCACTTATAATTCAACTTCAGGGCAGAAGGTCTAGACTTGTTCCGTATTTCATAAAGGGCTTTCAAACTAAGGAGCATGTGCAAACTAGAGGTGGTCAAATGAGATGGGTCAAAATTGCACAGTTTTACCACCCAATCTACAAATGAACAATAAAAATGTGAGACTAACCTCATCCAAATCTTCAAATACATCATCTCCAATTTTTAGCGTTTTTCCAAGACGCAGCATACTTGTAATGTCCTTGTTCTCCTTTCCGCCTTCAATAATGTCTTTGTGAGCGTAAACATTGTCATAGATTTTGAGCGTCAAAGTTAAGTACGAAGGCCCACGAGAGCTAGGACGGACTATACTCTCACCAGGTTCCTTAACAGACAGCATCTGTTTAAACAAAACAGAAAAAGAGTAAATACACTTTTATTAGCAACAAACAACGATTATATTATTTGTATACACACAAACACACCTCCATTGCTTCATCAGCTGTGATATTCTGAAAGCGAGGATGAACAATCATCCTTGACTTGAAATGCTTCTTCGCCAATTCTTTAGCTTTACGAGCTTTTTCTTTTTCAGTTTCTGAATTATCACGGTCTTCGTAATAATAGGGATCTAAGGTTTTATGGTTTTGAGACCGCTCACTTCTTAAATCACTATCCCTACAGCTTAAGAAAACCTGATGCCTATTTTTCTGAATCGACTTTATCATGCAAGTTAGGATATCACCTTCATTCAACCTCTCAGTCAAATCATTGTCCCTCCGGTCATCACTATAGTCTTCTTTACCAAGTATACCAGACACCCCTGACTCAAGAACACATACTGCTCGTTGAGGTTGAACCCTACGAACAGTTGCTTGGACAATTTTTCCCTCAGAAAGTGTTTCCTCTGTTTCCCCAGAAAGCATATAAAACTCTTCATCTGCATTTGGTTTAGCATACGGTTTTCGCCAGTCTTGAAAACCTTGTATCAACTCCAATCGTGTATGGTTAATAGTGTCTTTTTTATTCTCCCGATTCTTTGATCTTGCATAAACATCAACCTCAAGACTCTTCAATGAAAAAGGGTTTTCTCTCACATGCTCTATTGCCATTTCAAGCAAATCCTCATCGTCGTTTACATCATCTCCTGCATCTGTGGTGTACATATCTTTAGCCAATTCCTGCGCAAGACCATACGATTCAGGGTGGATTCTTGTATCATCCAATAAGTCAATGAATTGACTACTGCTAGCAGCATTTCCACTCCGCCGAACACGCAAGAACCCAACTGCATTTACAAACACCTTTTTGCCAAGTCCATGGGTCAACAGATCCTTACGGGTATATATTGAGCTAGCTCTCACTAAGGATCTTTGCAGGGAAGCAGCTTTTCTAGGCCCAAGCCCAGAAATGAACTGCAGAGGAGCAAATAACCATTCGTGGCTTATGGCTAAATTTACATCAAGACCAACTTGGTTAGTGACATCTACCATAACTTGTTCAACCATGCCATATTTCTCATCAGAAGTTAAAAAGCTTTCTAAGGGACTAAGTTTCCAGGATAATATCTCCTTCGCAGGTCCACATAAGGTAGCAACCATTGCCAATGGATTTTGTAAATAACGTCCAAGTGCCACAGCACGCCTAACAATGCCTGAAAATATCATGAACTTACATTTCACAATTCCAATATGCTAGAAGAAGCAACTTCAACCCATTTAGTAAACAGCAGGTCGATTTGGATTGTGTTTTGTCTCAAACAGGTCAAGTTAACAATATTAGCTAAAAGGTGCAAAGTGTCAAATGGTTTGAAAATATCCCAAAGCATATCTATTACCTTAACGCATACAAACTCCAAATTCGAAGACATAGATTGTGGTTTAAATTATATCATTTTTGTAATCAAGATTATTAATTGCATAAAAGAATCAGAAAGAAAGCCAGTGTGGGTCAACCCAGCCCAACCCGGACCGTCTCAACCTGCAACCATGTTGATCCATTACCCAACCAGCCCACCTTGCCACTCCTACAAGATTGACCATCAAGCCAAAATATGAAGTTAATTACCAGATTGTGGTTGAAGCTGGTCAGAGGATATACGAGAATTTTCATACAAGTGTGGGAGAGTCTCATCAGCGTATACAATACTTATACCATCCATTTCATGCCCGACATCTCTTGGGTTATCTTCAACCATCTTGAAAATGATCTGACAATAAAATAATAATATGATAAAATAGGCAAATTTATTTGCACACAGAGTATAGTTAAGACTTGAGACAAAACAAGACAACGATTAAGAAAAATATTTTACCTCAAAAATTTCCTCCTTGAGCCTCGTACAAGACAAATTAACAGCTCCAAGAACAACAACATTAGGCTGGTGATCCGTCATGAACTTAACAAGACGTTGTTGATCATGCTTTTTCCGTTGCTGATCATTTTCACTTTGACCACGTATGCTTAAAGAACCAGCATAAAGCACATCAAGAACTTCTCCAAATGAATCCAACATCACAAATGTAGTTGCAGGCTTCCCTGGGCCCCAACAGCATGCCATCACTCTTGGTACAGCTTCATAATCATCTGAAGCATTAACATTTTGTTCCTTCTTTTGATAAGTTCCTACAGACACTTTGTCCCATAATAGTCTTCCATACTCCATAAGTAACCAGTTTTTTGCTCTACTAGTCAACAAGGCCCGTGCCTCTTTTGCCATTGAAGGTAAAAGCAAACCATCAAAGGCGTCTTTTATAATCAGCTTCCTTTGTTCATTCCACAGTTGAGCTGATTTACTCACACCCTCACTAAGATAATATTCATGAGCATCATCAATCAATTTATTATGGACAGATGCAGGAAGCTTTACAGACACTTGAATAAGTTTCTCCTCTTCAGCCTTTTGAATAAGAAGCCACTGAGCATCATTAAATCTTGTCAAGGGCTTGTCCTTCAACCATTTGATCCCTGCAAATTGATGATGTAAATCTATGGATGCATTGCCATCAGCAGTTGGACTCGTGGATACCACTGCGTTATCCATGAAGATGCTACGAACGTGTCTCCTTACACATGGCTCGCAGCTAATCTCAACTGCCGCCTATAACAAGTCAGCAAAATCATATAAACACTACTTAAAAAAGGAACCGGACAAAGAGGAAAGGGAACATATTAAGATACCATGTGCCTAGCGCCTCTGAGGACAGCCTGAGGATTTTCAAACATTGCACAAGTAAATCTTGAGGCCACCTCTTCTGGGGTTTCCTTTGCATCTTCCAATTCATCCCTCCTCTGCATAACGAAAGCATCAGCATCAGCATCAGTGGTCTATCATATTGTGCAAAGTGGGATGTAAAAATGAGGAATTAACCAACCATTTGTTCAAGAGAAATCAGCAATCCAAACTCTTCAGAGCTATAGCCAAATTTGCTAGCAACCTCCCAAAGTCCAGATTTACTACAAATGCTATACTGTGATTTCCTTTTGGGTCTCTTGAACTGTCCTTCATCTATACCAACATCACCAGGGGGGAAGTGCAGGTTAAATTTTGAATCCACATCATCAATTTCTCTTTCTGACTCAGCAACTTTGAGAGACTTTGTAGCTGAATCAAATAACTTCTGATTCAAATGAAGGCGTGTTTCATCATAGATACTTCGTTCTTCTTCAAAGCGCTTGTTGTAGTACAACTGTAGAGCGCTTTTCCGTTTTTGTAGCAGTAACCACTTTCTGTCTAACTCCAAGATAGCCCAAAGTACCTGCGAAGTAGCTCCAACTAAAGTTATGAACGTGTATATATATGTGTGTGTGTGGGGGTGTGTGTGTGTGTGTGTATACGTGTTTGTTTGTGTATATATATACATACACACACACATATATATATATATGTATATATGTGTGTATATATATATATATATATATATATATAGGGGGGAGATCATGAGGGAAGTACAAAAATGGGGGAAGGAGGGAAGCAATTTTCAGCCACACATTCTGGTCAATGCAAAAGTCAACGCGGTGGCATTTTTGTAAATAATTTGAAATCACCTCCCAGACTCGTTAACATGCATTTCAAAAGCATGTTAATCAAAATCAAATTTTCAGCTAGTTAACATGCATTTCAAAAGCATGTTAATCAAAAATCAAAATTTCAGCACGTTAATATTCATTTGGTTGAATGTTAACTCATATACATTATTATGAATGTTATGTTATCACATTCAATAGTGTGTAATAGCATATGTAAGTTAATATTCATCATAAATAAATGTTTAATAATATTAAGTTGATATTTTGATTAACATGCTTTCGAGATGAATGTTAACGTTCTGGGAATTTTTGGAGTTTGTGAAATTCGATTGGAATGAAGAACATAATAGGATTAATTACTTGTTTAAATGTTTTGTACGATGAAATTCGTTTAATTTAATTGTTTTCATTACCAAATTCAAATTTTATCAAAAACTCAAAAGTTACACCAAAATTCATAATTTTCAATGAATCCGAATTATGACGAATTGAAGATACGTATGAATGCGCTTGATGTATTTGAAGATTTATAATGTTTTTGATTGAAAAATTGTTAAATTACATGCTTTAAATTTGGATTTTAGATAATAAATGGTGAAATGGGTATTGTATATGAATTGTGAAAGGTAAGAGAAAATGAGTGGTGGAGGTTTGCTTCCCTCCTTCCCTCAAATTTGAAGCTTCCCTCTTGATCCTTCCCATATATATATATATATATATATATATATATATATATATATATATATATATATATATATATATATATATATTATACATATATAGACATACATATATTTGTATGTATGTGTGTGTGTCTATATATATATATATATATAAGTATGTATATATTTAGTTACCTTGTGCCACCTCATCGTGGGTTTCTTTTCAGGTTTATCTTGATCCACCTCGTCAGCTAGTGACTCTACGGCCATAAAAAGGCTCCGGCACTCCTCCTTCCTGTACATAGCAATAAACGGTACCTGATACCAAAGACGATACAAGTTCCACAAGTTAATGAGAAAAATGCAAGATATTGTGGTTTAGCATAGAAATACGAAGGTAAAAACCGGAACATACATCTAACTTCTGAACGTGCATAAGTTCCAAAAACCTAACGATATCCTTTTTAAGTAATGCCTGCTCATGTCCAAGTTGATTGAGAATCCAGTTACTCTCCTCATCTATACTCATTGCATCGGTTGGAGGTGGACCAGTGCTTTCCTCAGAGATCTACAAACACAGCTTACTATAAATCAATACATAGGAAATGCAAACAGAGAAAACAGCACTATTTATGTATCATCACCTGCATTCTTTCTGGAATATCTATCTCCCGTATACGATCATCATTCTCAGTCATGTACTTCTCAGAAAGGATAATCGGTTCAAATTCATCCTCTAACCTCCTTTCCTTCCATTCACCAGAATCATCATACCTGCTAATCCTTTCCAACCCTAATTTCCGTTGCCTCAACAGCTCATCTACATCACCAAATATGTCATGAGCCTCCTGCATTGCAGTAGAGGAGACCCCTGGGGCCTGCCTGGATTTTTTCTTGTTAACCTTCCTCCTCCTGCAATACACGTCATTTATTAACAATGAATTACCCCCAAAAAAAAGCCATAAACATGTAATTGAACAGCAAGACGCACCTTGTTGGTTCTCCATGTTCATCAACCTCCTCTTCATCTACAATGAAGTCCGCCATTTCATCATCTTCACCAATGTCACCATCTTCTTCATCTTCACGCTGATCATCTTCAGCAATATCCTCTAGAGGAGGACCTATAAGTTATATGAAATTTAAAGTTTATGAGAATAGCTCACTGTAGCACATTGTACATTGTACATAATCAATAAATGACGAGCTTGATTTATGAATTTAAAAATAGTAATAATAAAATAGCATACCCTCATCATCATCAAATAAACTACGCTTGATCTTATCCTCTGCGCTTCGCCCACTCTTCCCAGTTCCGTCAAATTCCTCCTCATCAGAAAACCCAGACTGCCCTTCGTCAGCATCAGCCCTTGCTTTCTTTAGTCTTTTGAACTTTTTACTCTCCTGACACATTTTTCAAGGAAAGCTCTAATAAGTTGAAAAAATATGCACCATCTAGATTATGAGGTGAAAATAACAATGTAGAGCATGAGACTTACAATTTTTGGACGTCGAAAGCCCACATTATCTTGAAGTAGCTCATAGTCATCCTCATCGAGAACATAGTTCTTCTCCGATTCTCTGATTGACACACCACAAGTTATCTAGGGAACCCAACCACACATTAACAATAAAAGAATATCTTAAACACAAATTTACCTTTTCTTTCTTTTCTTCTTTCGTTGCCTCTCCACATCACTATCCGCCCTATCCTCATCCTCTCCATCCTGATCATCTTCATCGACATCGTCCACTATAAATCCATCTTTCTCATACTCATCTTCTCCTTCTTCTATTCAAATAAACCAAACAATAACAAATCATCATTAGCACATAAAAGCATAACTACCTACATCACATACTCGACTCCACTATTACAATATGCATATCTCTAATCCTGCAAATTAAAATATACAAATAGAAGTTTGCTGATACTAGAATACAATGTAATTCTTATAATAATTGGGGAAAAACATAGAGTCAACTAAAAAAACCCTAAAAAACTTTCAAAACAATCAATAACATAACAAATATTCATTATACATACAAATTATTCAAAAATCCATACCGTCTTCTTCGTCGTCTTCATCGTCACGTTCTTCGGGATCAACTGCATCACCTTCAGGCTCTTCCCTCTCGTCTTCCTCAACTTCAATCTCATCTATAGTAATATATACAATCACAGAGCATAAAAAAAATACGGAAATAAACATGTAAATCAAAGATAATGCGTGTTAATTGAATAGAATATGAAGATAATCGTACCTTCTTCATCTGACAATACAGTATTTCCGGCCATTACGTTATTGATGAAGCAAAAACCCTAGATATACAGATAGTGATATAATGTTGCGTTTGGGGATACGAAACCCTAGCAACGATATATACGTATCGAGATAAATCTCTGAGTGAGTTTGTGGAATCGGCGTCGTTGAGAGATTATACGGAGTGTTTCGATCGAATTTAGCTTTTTATATATAGAATTTTTTATTGATGATTTGATTATTGATGAAATCACCGGCATCAATTTCTCGTATCGGTGAAATTTTGGTAGAATTATTTTTTTTGAAACGCTAACAGAAATCGCCTAGGTACTCCGTACGGGAAGACCCAATAGCTAAGTCTCCATATACTGGCCCAATCCAGCCGTACGGAGCCCTTAAGTGCCTCAAGTTACTCCAAATCCTGGAAAAACCCACTAATCCGTCCGTCCGAAGGCACGACAACGAATTAATGGTAAAATCCACTGACAGGTTTTTTTAGGCGTCGGCTTAATGTCGTAAATGGTAACTTTTGTTGTAGATCCATTTTTATTATTTTATTTTTTTATTTATTATTTTTTTTTTTTGGATTTTGCAATTTGCGGCCCCAAGGGTTATGTTTAAGAGTTGGATTCATGCATAAAAAGGTAGTATATTTGGTTGGTCAGGGGAAGTTATATTTACGGGTGTGGCGTTATTATTAAAGTACAAACATTCAATGTGTGTCTGAATTTCTTATTCATAGCTTTTAAGGCTACGTATAACATTTTTCTTTTAAATAAATAGATAGAAGTTTTGATTCATCGTTTTTATTTTATTTTATTTCAATAATAATAATAACTAGGAAGAAAAACATCCGCGCTCCACAGAGGGCAACCGAACAAATATGTATTACTTCATATATTTCAAATTTAGTATTCATAGATAAAAAATACACAGTTTCATGGAATATAAGTATTATTACATTGTAAGTTGTTGTACCCTGACAGTTTTACTATTACTATTTACCCGAATTTTTTTGCGCTTCACGGAGGACGGAAGAATTAAGATACACATCATAATCGAGTTATATTATTAGTGAGTATAAAAACATGCACTTTGTTACAAATAGCCGCACAAATAGTTTTATCGATTTAGGTAATCATATAGCCTAAACACAACATTTTTTTTTCAATATTGATATTTATCTTCCAAACATGTAAAATATACTCCCTCCTTACCAATTTAATTGTGCCTAGATAGAAAAATAAAAACGGCAGTATAAGGAAAACACAATAAGTACTACTTACTTTTTGCACAATACATTCTTTCCCGTAACCAATTTACTTGATATTCCTTTCGCTTTTGTAATTTATTTTTAAAGAGGGGCCAATATGGTAAACATGATCAAATTATTTTCCATAATTGGTATCGGACAATCGATTTGGGACAAATCGAAATGAAAAAATGGACTAATATATTGGGACGGATGGAATAACTTGTATCTTTGACCGTTTTTTTTAGTTTTAAGTTAGAAGATTCTATGTACTTTCTCTCTAATAATATCTTCTTGCTTGAAAGCAAAATAAACTGTTTTCATTTAGCTTTCCTACTACTTATTTCAAAGGGCAAATTACCTAAAATAGAAACGAAGTATTACTGTATTTCGCATTCTAGAAACGAACTATCAAAACTTTTAATATTAGAAATGTAGTTTCAATTTAGTTTCTATTCTAGCAACATGTTAACTTTTAACCCAACTTTCGTTAACTCAACGCTGACGTTTCACATCTACGTCCATGCGGCAGCTGACGTAACGATATCGCTGACGTGGCAATCCACGTGGCTGCTGACGTCAACGAGAGAAAAAAATCTTTAAAAAATTAATTTTTTTTTTTTTTTACAAAAATGTCTTCAAATCGACAATCTTGGATCTTAGATACGGGAGCTTCTTCACACCTTACTTCAGATGCAGGTAATCTCAATTCTCATTTTAATTCTAACTTGATATTGTAGGTGATGGATCCCCAATTCCTATTACCTAAATGGAACGGTAATAGTTCGTGTCTATTTTAGGTAATTTGCCCAAACTTTTTTGTTGACTATTATATCATTTTTCTTGAAAAGTGTATCCTTCATCTTCAAAGAACCCACGTGTTGCACCACGCACCGGTCGTTGGAATTTCTAATGGTGACGTGGCACAGCAGTGGGTTTTAAATTTATAAGGCTGGGGGGTTACTGTTATGCTAATCAAAGGGCTAGCAAAGGATAAGTATGACCTAGGATCGTTCTTCAAAGCGCGACAAATTGAAACTAGGGGGTTTAGAAACTTTTAAGTATTTAGCTAGGGTTAAAAGAGTTGGTTTTGGTTTTGGGTTTTCTATCCTAGGCTATCTTAAACTAAAAAGTGGAGGTTACTTCGGGCGTTCAGCAATTAAAGCGATTGTCTACTATGAAGAGGTTTATGAGTTGTTAAATATGGAGAGTTCTAATGGAGATAGGTTCGTAAGTTAATGTGAGCTATTACTACAATCCTCCGATCGGACTAACGCGGAGGTGTCCACAATCAGGCAAGTAGAATGTCACGTGGATTGCAGAATATATTAAAGCATACACCGAAAGTTCTCTCAAATGTACACCCACATTATCCAACAGTTAATCTCGAATCCTATTCTCCAATCTCGGTCGTCAGAGATGCCCGAATCATGACATAGTTTGTTGAATAAACAATCTTATGAACGAGGGTTATCCTCACCGGAATAGGTTGGACCAACTGGTCTAGGCGGCCGGACAATATGTCATCACTTATTCGTACGAGTTATCAACATTACTCAGGGATGCAACAAAATAGGGAAGATTTATACTACAAATGGAAACCTAAGTAATACGTTTGTTATTCGATCCATAATATAACTACCTTCGGTCATTCTTGACATCCATACATTTGTACTCCGCCGTAAGCGTTTCCAGTACTATATCAAAGAACAGTCGAATAGGGGCCGTCATATTATTTCACGACAATTAGCGCCGTTTATATTTCACTATTATGATGATCCTAAGGCAACAATCAAACAAGAACATGCAATAAGATAATCAAAGCAACAGTTCAATACAAGCATACAAAAGTATTATCTAAGTTGAGGATATTCCGAAAGTTGTCTCAAAAATATCGTCTATATGAATTTAATCTTAATCTACCTCTATTCTCATATTCCGTGTCTCTTGGATCCTAGTTTGGTCTAGAGAACACCGGCCATGCCGAGCTCAATGATTCAATCTAACATAGTATAACTAAGTGACCTATACCCTATGAGTTAGCTACGTTAGGGATGAGCAAAAAAACCGAAATACCGAAACCGAACCGGACCGGTACCGACCGTTACAAATGGTACGGTATTCGGTTTTTGATTTGGGGCAAAAAAAAACCCGGTACCAACCGGTTCGGTACCGGTTGGTACCATGCACACCAAAATACCTAAACCGAATCGGAACCGCACCGGACCGGTACCAACCGATACAAATGGTACGGTATTCGGTTTTTGATTTGGGACAAAAAAAAAAATCGGTACCAACCGGTCGGTATCGGTTCGGTACCGGTATGGTACCAAGCTCACCCCTAAGCTACATTCATTTTTGGATAAGGTTTTAGTCACAACATGAGTTGGGCAGATAAACGATAAAGATTTAATTCCTATATCTATTTGTAATGTAAACCATCCGCAGTCCCATAACATACCGCATAATCACATATTTAACATTTGTTTAAACGACTATCATAGTAGACAATTGAGTTATTTAGTTTATCATGATAGTTCTAGCATACATATTTAAATTTATTAAAGAAAGAGCAAACATATTTAAATATGGAAGATAGATTAAAAACCTGAAAAGAAGTACAATGACTCGTAGCTAAAATATGCGTCCCGGAGTACCTCCGTACAAATCTTCCTTGATTAGTTAACTAGCTAGTCTAATTAACTAGGAAGAATTAAAATTACAAAGAAATAAAAGAGAGTATGTGGTGAATTGTGGTGTATTCTTGTGTGTGTTATGGTGCCTTCCTCAAATGAACTCTATGCCTCCTATTTATAGGTGAGTCTTGGTGAATTTTAGCAATTGGAGGCACACATTAGCAAAAGGTGGAAAAGGTGGTGCACCGGGTACCAAAAAGCATGTAAAGGTGGTGCACCAGATACCAAAAAGCATGTAAAGGTGGTGCACCAGGTACGCGCAAGGACCAAAAAGCGAAAACGATACGGGGGAGGAGAGGCCGGCGCCGCCCACCTGTACGCCGGCGGAGGCTGGCTGCCACCCGCCCCGGTTCGTCGTCTGTTGCCTCGTTTCTTGATTCGTGCGTGTTTTCTTCGTTACGCGTCCGTTTGTGTTGATTCTTTTTGCGTTGTATTCGTAATTTAAAAACGAAGACTTTGATGAAAATATATCCCAAAAATATATCTCCCATCTTTGGATGTCTCATACGAATCGTTTGGATCTTCAGGAGTACGTAGAATCTTCATTCTTTGTCCGTTTTTGTTGATTCTTCTTCCGTTGGATTCGTACTTTGAAACGAACATCTTGGATGAGATGGATGTTGGTGATGGGCACTTTGGTCTTGAAATCTCGTTTTGATGCCTCGAATCTTCAAACGTGCGTGGAATCTTCGTTTTTCGGTCGTTTTGCTTGATTTTACTCCTGTAACCTTGTTTTGATCTTCTTAGCATATTATCACTGATTTGTGCATTGTTCGAGTCCAAATGCCAAGTATTGCTCCAGAATGAGAGAGATATTGGTGGTAAAAACGTGACTTTTTACGCGATATCACCACGTGTGAAGTATGGGTTAGAAATTTTTAAGGTATAGTGGACGATATGGATTTGAAATTTGGCTAAGTCCCATTTGGGTAATATGAAGTGGGGATCCATCACCTACAATATCATACTGAATAAAGCTATAATTAAAACGAGAATTGAGATTACCTGCATTTGAAGTGAGGTGTGAAGAAGCTCCCGTATCCAGAATCCAAGATCGTCGATTTGAAGACATTTTTGGAAAATGATAACGACAACCCTAAGGCCTGTCAATAAGAATTTAAAACATGCATTAATACTTGTAACTATACCATAATAAACTCTTTGACCCCTAAATTTAAGTTGAACCCCATAAATATTAATCAAAGTACAACCAATTTATGCACGTTATTGACAGCCCTTAGGTCTGTCATTAACAATACCCTTTAAAAAAATTTAAAAAAAAAATTAAAAAATAATATTTTTTTTATTTTTTTCTCTCTCCGACGTCAGCAATATCGTCACGTCAGCTGCCACGTGAACGTAGATGTGACACGTCAGCGTTGAGTTAACGGAAGTTGGGTTAAAAGTTAACAGGTTGCTAGAATAGAAACTAAATTGAAACTACATTTCTAATATTAAAACTTTTGGTAGTTCGTTTCTAGAATGCAAAATACAGTAATACTTCGTTTCTATTTTAGGTAATTTGCCCTATTTCAAAGACAATAATATATTAAAATTGACAATTCTGACATATTAAACCCCTAATCTAGATTCCAGATATATATCAAATAATAATGATAATAATAAGCTAACTATAATACCAACATTATTACATATATAAATATATGATATAATATAAATTAAACTAATCACCTATTTTATTTATATATTATTATTTATTTATTTTGGATTTTGAATATATCGAAATAGGTTGCAGGGAAAAAAAGTCAATATATTTCAAATAACAAAATGTTGAAATCATGTACGTGAAAATATGTACTCCTCCGTCCCATATTTATAGTCCACGTTTTCTTTTTTGAACGTCCCAAATTAATTGTTCACTTTCAAAAGTAGGAGGGTATAATTAATTAAACTTTCTATAATACCCCTACTTTATATGTATGTAAGAAAATTGTGGGTAAAAAGTAAGGGTAAACTGTTACTGTACACAAATGTATAGCGTAATAATTAATTATGTTTTATTAAACTGCGTGTTTTTTAGTCCGTGGACAATAAATTTGGAACGGATGGAGTATTAATTATATTTATATTCATAAACTAATATGTTGATTTCATCAGGATACACCTATTGTCATGTTTTTTTTTTTTGTAGGTTCCGAGGGGAAGCCTCCAATGAGGAGAAAGAAAAGCATACTGAATTCACTCTATTTTTGAACAAAATTGTCTCCAAAATTCATTGCATTTTACCAACGGAACACTGCTTTTTAATAATACTGCATTTTATACATATAAAATTTGACTGCATTTTAACAACATTGTATTTTACACGCACAAATTTGTTCATAAAATGTAATGAATTTGACATACCTCTCTTTTTCCTCATTTGAGGCCTTCTCCTCTAATCCTTCACCTATTTTTTTTATAGAAAAAGCTACCAACTTTATTAATATCAGAACCAATATTTACATTCAATTGATTACACACCCATGAGACACTTGTACACCGTAACACCCATTGTCATATTGAATTTGATACCGTATATGTTATTCATTTTAGTTTAACAATAACGCTTTGCTTTCATATGCAATATTGATGCTTACATGCTCATTATGCTATTACTTTGCTTATTATTTATCTATAAAAGCAATCGAGAGGAAGGTTATTTCAAATCTACATGTTATTAGCTAAAACATATCTTTTAATTAAGAAGTCCATTCTTAGTTTAATTATTAGCTAAGAGGTGGGTTCAAATAAGAATGTCGTGGATAATGGGAGAACCAATAGGATTGCTCTATTTCGCTACAAAACTCACTTCTACTTTTACCCCCAAGTATAAATATTTCACAAACCGTATGTCCATAAATTATAAAAATTACATATTCGAAACCAGCGTCTTTTTCTCTTCGATTAGAGATATCACAAGCTATACTTTCGACGAATTTTTTTTTACCGGGTTCTACAATATAATCACATGTGATTCATGATTAAAAAAATTAAAAGTTGTTCACGATTATTTATTCGTGGTATATGTTAATTAACATGTGAATACACCTTAATATTCATCCACATTAATAGTTATAAAAAGAATTTTAAAAATTGCATTTGTTTTCATTAAAAATCACATGTGATTTCTAGTTGTACATTTAATCACATGTGATTTGCTATATAATCACATATGATTTTGTATATAATCACATATGATTTTCATTTAAAAATTGATATTTGATGAACAATTTACCGATATATGATAATTCATGCTTGATTTCATCTTGATTTTTACTTAATTGTATAATTATAGTCAATGATTTGAAAATCCGTATTTTATTACTCTTTAATCACATGTGATTGATACTTTGATGTTCAATCGCATGTGATTACAACTTAGTTTTTCATGTTTAAATCTTTTTAAATCATCAATGATTTGAATTTAAAGTTTAATCGGATATATAAGCGGGTGTGATTAATTTTTAGTGTTAAATCACATGTGATACTACATTACAGCTTTTTAAAACCCAAAAAAATGAAGAAGAAAAAAACTTTGTCGAAAGTATAGCTTGTTAGATCTATAATCGAAGAGAAAAAGACGCTGATTCCGAATATGTAATTTTTATAACTTATAGACATACGGTTTGTGAGATATTTAGTTTTTTAAAAAAAATAAGGTGAAAATGAGTTTTTGAAATGGAGCAATCCTATTGGTTCCTCCATTCTTCATTTTTTTACCATTTTTTTTTGAAATTTTCTCCATTAGCTAAAACATATCTTTTAATTAAGAAGTCCATTCTTAGTTTAATTATTTGTAAATTCTAATTCTAAATTCTAAATTCATATAAAAAAACTTGAATACTAATAAAGCACTGTGATTATTTATTAACGATAGATTTAATTTAAACTTGAATACTAATAAAGCGTAGAAAAATATAAATAAATTAAAAAATAATATTCGTGAAAAATCGCACATCGTTTTCTCAAAGGATGGTGATATTTCCACTACTGAATTTAATAAATCCACCACAACTATGCATCAGATACTTGTACAGTACAAACAGGTAATGCACAGTCATGGTGGATTATGAAAATATCATCACCCTTTCTCAAAACTAGGGGTGTTCAATATGGTTTGAAACCGTTTAATTCCAAAACCGAACTGAATTAAAACCGGGAAAAAACCCAACCGAATTCAAATTCAATTTTCGGTTCGGCTTTGATTTTTGAATTCGGTTTTCGGTTTTGAAATTTTGAATTCGATTTAACCGAAAACCGAATTTTAATAAACAATATATTAAATTATTAATATATGTAGTATATATGTGATATTTAAATTTTCTAAACAAGTATATCTACATTTAAACCTTAAATTAACTTCACGTCTTTTACTTTCAACTCTTATAAAACCCTAACACACGAAAAATTACATATCAAAACCGATTAACTTAAAAAAAATCAAATTTTTGGTTTTTCGGTTTTAACCGTAACCGAACCGAATTGGAATTCGGTTTCGGTTCGGTTTGATATATGAATTCGATTTTGCTCAAAAAAATTAAAACCGAACAACCAGAACCAAATAAACCGAGGAAACCGAAAAACGAACCGGTAAACACCCTTACTCAAAACCATGGGTATCTTTCCTTACCATTTTTCTTTAATAACTATTTTACCATATCATCATCATTCATCATACCTCTATACCTACCTTCTCTTTTGAAACCGACTCTATCTCTCTCTAAAAAACCCCAAACAACAGTTAAATACACTATCAAAAAAAAAAAAACAAAACAACTCATCTACAACTCCATCTGCCTTTTTTTTTTATTGTGTGATTCCGATAGAAACGTTTCGATTAATTATATATTACAACCCCCCCCCCCCCTTTTTTCTTTATCAGATCTACTTCAGCAATCACCTACCATCTTCTACGAACTTCACCACCATCACCATCGCTACGTTTCTTTGTGTTCTGCATGTGTAGAAGGATGTCGACTACATGTGTAAAAAGATGTCAACATATCTGGCGTCAGTTACTTCGCTGGCACGATTCCGACTTATAAACACAACAAAAAATTACTTTAGTTGTTACTTACAGTTCGCTTTGTTTTTCTGTTTTAAAAAATCTATTTCAGATCCGTTTGAGTTTTTCTGAAAAGTCAAACAAATTATCTCAATATTAGTGAATAAAATTTATCAGGTTGGTAACTCGGTTTTGAACTTCCGTTACAAAAATTACAGAAAGGTATTAATCATTAGTGGCAAATTGTTAGTATATGTAATTGATTGATACTTGAATATTTTATATTTATATAAGTGAATTTACATTTTTAATTTCATCCTTTTGAAATTTGTTATGAGGTAGAAGAAGGGTACACGAAACAAATATTCGAGAAACTAAAGGACGACAAATGTACCAGGCAGTTACAAAAATTTCAAGCAATTACAAAAATACCCATCTCCCACGTGAATAGATTTAGGTGCAGAGGCTAAAAATAATATGTTAAATTACTGCAATACCCTTAGCACATGTCAACTTTTAAATGGGAATTCTTGCCACATGTCGCACCCCCAAATTATGATGCGGAAGCGATTCGGGTCGGGGCACGACTAATCCGGTAATCGCAGCACATAAGATATATAATGAACGTTACATTAATATAATGTAAAAGTTTTACAAAGTTGTAATGTTTACAAAAGCTCGTGATTGATGTAAGAGATTCTATGGCATAACTACGTTACAAAATATAGTAATGCATGACAATCTTCTAATAGTTGCATGAGACTCGAGCTAATGGGCATCCTGATCGAGCAGAACTACTACTGCTGAGTACCTGAGAATACATGCTAAAAGGTCAGCGAAAAGCTGGTGAGCTCACAGGTTTGTATAATGATAAAGTATAGTGTGTGAACCACAAGATTTAGTATAATGATTTGAAATCAATCAAATAATGTATATGTCTGCCATGAGGTCATAGTCTGAGCTTAACTGAGGTGTCAGGATCACAATCAAGTGCCTGATCGAGGGTGCCTCCCTGCGAGTGCCTAATCTACACTCGTATGAACAAATGATAATGCGTCCGTTTGACCCGTTAGTGCTTGCTAACCCGGACGAGGATTGTCAATCCCATATGGTACCATACACTAACATTCACGCTACAAAAGTATTACCAAACTATGATCGTTGAGGACTTTAAAGTGATTAGAAAATAGCTCATGCAGAATATAGCGAGGTTTAGTACTCGTGTTCACATGTAAAACAAAGTAGAGCATGTATTCCCACCCCTGAGTTAAAAACAGTCAAATGAGGGGCTATGAGACTCACCTGAGTCTGAGGCGTTTGCTAATAGCAAATAATGATGGTGTACAAAGAGATGATGTCTTCCAAACGACTGTAACCTGCCGGGCATCCTAAACGCGCAAGGTATCACACCCCCAATATTTGTGAACCATTTTTTTTTACATTGAAAGCGCAAGTCCCAAACACACATTTATAATATACATAACGTTATAATATACCAAAACATAACATATCAGTCCGGATGTTATTTAATACAAAATATAGTTTTAGGTTATCAAAATATATCAGAGTAAGCAGTCTTCAAACATTCCAATACTGAATTATACTTCTTGTGCCAACCCTTTGTATACAGAAAGAAACTTGCAAGAAGTAGTGGGGGATTAGCACGAAGCTAAGTAAGTCAACCTGTCACTATCAGTACAACTCAGTATAACAGTATCGATTAACAGCAGATAACACATAGACACTGACACAACATCACCAAGAGGATCGGTGGTCCTTGTGACGCCGCACAGACCCGGGAGACGCACCAAGCAACACTTATAACCTACTGCAGGCCAATACAGTGGTTTTTACCGATAACTGTTTGCTACCTTTAACCAACATAAGCTCCATTCACAACACATGTTCACAATTCCTATGTTGGCTAACCTGTAGCAATCCCAGTCCAACAATTGTTGACCTCCAAATCACCAAATGCCCGAAGGCGACTCATCACTTATTACACGTGTATTTCATAAATCAACAATCAACAATAATAAACTATATTTACTTGTTGTAACCAATTATGTTACAACCAAATCACACTGAGAGTACAAGTCCACTCACCTGTCTCTAGCAAATTCCACTCAAAGTTCTTATTTTATTGAGTCTTTGGTGGATCTGAAATCACAACAAAACACTTGAGTTAGTAACTCAGTTCAATAATATATAACTTACTTGATATAAGCATATATAACATCAACAACAATAATCAATAAGTAGACATTAAAGTACTTAACCATATCAAACTCATCATATTATATGCGAAGTGTCTAACAAATAAATATATCCATGTCATGTACATCAACACATATATCTTTAGTCAAAATATGGAGTCATAAGGTAATTGTATACAATAATACATCAAATACTAATATCGATTAATTAACATTACATGTTCTATAATATACTCATTTCGTAAGTATATAAAGTCTATCTATTAAACATTGTATCACATTAGTCATGTGTCTAACAAAACATACATAACTCACAATCATATATGTATTTACATAACAATTAATCTAATAACATCTACTAGATTACAAGCATCCATTTTTATGAAAACTAAGTTACATAAGGTCGACAATTTCATTACTTAATTTCTATGTAATATCATATATTCTAAGATATAAGTTCAAATTCATTAACATAATGTCTCCTTACTTCGATCAAAACTAAAACATTAATAGTATGCAAGATTGAACATGGAAAACAGGAAATTGGGCTGCTAGAACTTGAAATTGCGTCGCAATAGAGGATTAATCGCGTCGCAATAACCCCCTAATCGCGTCGCTAGCTAATATGAATCGCGTAGCAAACTAATACCGATCGCGTCGCGATATTTTAAAGTTGCGTTGCTACCTGAAATAGTTCATCAGACCTGTACCTGTACCAGAGGTTTCATAATCCAAATAGCTTCAAACTTATTTTCTAAAGTTGCTAATAGCTTAATTTACACTAAACAATAACAACTAATAATTCCCAACTTCAATTCACAATAATTAAAATAATCCCAATCTTAACCCATTTTCTCAAAATCAAGATGAAGAACATAATAAAATCACTATATATATATATATATATAAAATCAGTTAGCATACTTTACATAACCTCATTTAAGCATCAATTTCCTTTATTCACCATTACCCTAATTAATCAATTAATTTCATGAAATATACAAAGATACTTACACTTCGATGGATGCCAAGATGATAATGATGATGAGTAGTTGATACAGAGAATCAAATCACAAGGATTAATTTCACCTTTAATTTAGTTAGAGTGTTAGGTTTTTATTTAATTTTCTTATATGTTTTCAAAGATGAAAATAAAGGAAAACTTTGGGGATAAGCTTGGGAATTTAGGTCGGCCACCCCACCCCACCGACTCTAATATTTTAATTTTTATACCCATCTTAAGTTTATTGCCTGGAACCCGAAAATACCCGTAATACAAAATATTATTATTTTACCGTCAGGTTTAATAATTTAAAACAAGTAATATTTTATCAGTCACAATAATTCTTGTGACTCTCTTACCTATTTATTTTCAACAATTCAAACAATTTATTTCCTAACAACTTAAATAATCATTTAAAATAGAGAAATAATATAAAACTCCTAGGCCCTATTTGCGGATGTTACAAATCTCTCTCCCTTAAAGAGATTTCATCCCCGAAATCTAATTCAGCTCAATAATCTAAATGATGCAGTCACATAACATCCACAAAGATCAATTAGTACACCGGTTTCCACTCAAAACATTATAATCAGAATTCACCATAACACCTATTCCTCGAATACGCAATCACTCAGAAGTTTGTGAGGATTAAATCTTAAAATCTCAAATCAACCGAATTCAACATCTAAGATTAAACAATCTTTTATCCTCTAATTTGTTCGACAATAATTTCCAAGCTGAATAGCTTTCGATCAGTCCATTAATTCAAAAAGGATTGTCAAACATATGGAATAATTCCCATCATAATTCAGCAATGGTTCTAAATTTTGTCAGGCCTCACAATCAAGTCTTTGATTAATCCATTATTATAATATTTTCAAATCTTTATATAATCTTCGAATGAACAATCAATCAATCAACAGTCAGAAGTTTCAGTTTAAAGCCACATCTCGAAAATCTCAGATCATGATGCACCTGTTAACAATCCAAAAAGAACACACAACCTCTGTCTTAGTTAAATCCTTTCATCAGCTCTTTCAATCACCAATTCTAGCATAAGTTGGAAATCTTTAATCCACTATTTCATAAGTTTTATCCATCAACAGAAGGTAAAACAATTGTCACAACATTTTACATGATCATCGAATCCATCAAGTATTAAAAGTTAAAACTTGACTTAACCGTTGACTCAATATCAAAATGACTCCCTGTGGTTCTTTCTATAGTCAACTCACGGGATAAGCAATTTCTTATATTCCCCAAATTAACTCATTTAATTTATTTGAGATAAGGAAATCATCAATTCTCAATTTAAACAGCTACCAACCAATTGCCTACTAATCCTGGGGAAATTCCCAAATATATAAGATAACTTTTGTCACAATTTGCAAATACGACACCTGCAACAATGTTGTCTTTTCCAAATAATATCGAATCCCACAATTAAGTCTCTATAAAATTTAATCATCCAAGTCGATGTATATTAAACTCCTTTATGGAAGCATACACCAAGGATGTTTATGATCCACATAGTTAACGCAATAAATACCATCCAAATAATGTCTCCATATTCTCAATAAAACAACAGTTACAATTTTTTTTTTTTTAAGTTATGGGTATGATAATTCCTCTCATACAGATTAAATTATAACGAAGCAATTCAATAATTCGATATTATTATATCAAATACAGTCTAATCTCGCAAAATGTATCACAAACGTCTTAAGTCATCCTGTCCCTCAAGTAATACTGAAACAAGAATCTGACATAAATGCTGTCTCAAAATCTGAAAAGCCGTTTTCTGCTATTTACCTTACAATTTATCTAAAATAATTATTACTCTTCGAATGTTCTAGAATCAATTTAATCCATCACAATCTCAGTTTGGATAAATCGCCTTTAGCGCCATTTTAACAGATGATATATTTCAAGAATCAGTCGCAATTATATTCCATATCCTGATTCAGTTCAAGAATACCCTAAGATGTTTAACTTATCCAGAAAATCATCATGTCTATTTTGATACTTTTATACAATCTGTCTGAATATTTACTAATTCAAATGTTCTATCCTAAATATTTATCCTTTCAAAATTAAAATTCATCTTGTCGGCAATTGACACAAGGACGATCTTCTATCAAACCTTAATTCTAGTCATCTACCCGGTAACATAATCATATCACTAACAGTTATCTCTACTCGAAAGAATTAAAGTCACAGGGTTAAATTTTAATTTATCACACAATACACAGATATAATAGAGCAATGCAATTAATTTCAAATTTTATAAATAACTTCTAGTATAGAGTTAATACGAAAATACCTGTAATGGTGTCATCTTTCTCAACAATTTTATCAACTGTTGTCTGAAAGGCTCCGTCAGCTCCTGATGGCGGGCTCTTTCGCTTATGACCAGAAGCTGATGACGCCCCGACCAACTCTGATCCCTGTCTTATTTTCTTTGGACATTTTTCCGCCTGATGTCCCTTTTGTTGACAATTCCAACATACATTCTCAGGATAAATACAATCTTTGGCCTTATGTCCATATAAACCACATTGCTTACACCTAATAGTCTGAGAAGTACACCGTCCTGTATGTCGAGACCTACATTTATTACACCAAGGAAATGGATCATCCAAATTACTACTAAGATTGGATCCTTCCTTCCGCTTATTTTGAGTCTGAAAATTATTATCCACAATACGAGCTAAATCAAAAGCCTGGGAAAGTGAACTTGCCAACCTCACAATGCTGGGATAATTAGATGGTAGCTTTCTGACAAAATATTCCACTTTTGTTTCATCATCTGGGGCCCACAACTGCACATATCTCAATTTCTCAAAAAATTGAGTGATAAATTCATCAATCGACATCTGATCTGTCATATGTAACTCCAAAAACTCCTGTCTAATACTTGACACGTCAAGCTCAGAATTAAACTGGTTACAAATCTCGATATAAAAATCTAACCATTTAATGGATGCTTTCTGTTGTGGTGTCAGAATAGCTGCAATTGAGTTCCACCAACTCAATGCTTGGTCCTTTAAAAGTTGGGTAGCATAGAGAACCTTAACTTCCTCCTCACATTGACAAACTTCAAATTTTCTCTCTGTATCTTGTAACCAATCAACTATAGCTAAAGAGCTCGAACTCCCATGATATTCCAAAGGTTTACTAGATATGAATGTCTTAAATGAACAAACCTTTCCCTGTTGATGTGTTAATGATGAAGACATAGATGTTAAATAATCATAAGATCTCATGACCAGGTGCTGTAACTGGACTGGTTGTTGAGAAAACTCTGACTGTAACATTCTCTGTTTAAACCCTTTAAGATCCTGTAATTCATTCTGTAACAACAATATATTTTCGTCCCTGTTTGCATCCTTATTGGTTGATACAGACCGACTAAACTGATGATGTCTCTCTGTATTTCTCTCTGTAGGTAGAACATCCGGTCTAAGAAAGCTGTAAAAAGAACTGGTTGGGTGCTCAGGTTCTGTCATATCTGTATTTAAAATCACAACTCACAACTCGTTAATAGTTAGTACCTAGCACACTAATCAAATCTCATACAATGGCTAAACCCCACTCTTTGGAATGTTTGACCAACACAAAATAGATTTGGGATTGGACACCTTACAATGTCCAATTCACCCAAACCTATGCTCTGATACCAACTTAACACACCCCCAATATTTGTGAACCATCTTTTTTTTACATTGAAAGCGTAAGTCCCAAACACACATTTATAATATACATAACGTTATAATATACCAAAACATAACATATCAGTCCGGATGTTATTTAATACAAAATACAGTTTTAGGTTATCAAAATATATCAGAGTAAGCAGTCTTCAAACATTCCAATACTGAATTATACTTCTTGTGCCAACCCTTTGTATACAGAAAGAAACCTGCAAGAAGTAGTGGGGGATTAGCACGAAGCTAAGTAAGTCAACCTGTCACTATCAGTACAACTCAGTATAACAGTATCGATTAACAGCAAATAACACATAGACACTGACACAACATCACCAAGAGGATCGGTGGTCCTTGTGACGCCGCACAGACCCGGGAGACGCACCAAGCAACACTTATAACCAACTGCAGGCCAATACAGTGGTTTTTACCGATAACTGTTTGCTACCTTTAACCAACATAAGCTCCATTCACAACACATGTTCATAATTCCTATGTTGGCTAACCTGTAGCAATCCCAGTCCAACAATTGTTGACCTCCAAATCACCAAATGCCCGAAGGCGACTCATCACTTATTACACGTGTATTTCATAAATCAACAATCAACAATAATAAACTATATTTACTTGTTGTAACCAATTATGTTACAACCAAATCACACTGAGAGTACAAGTCCACTCACCTGTCTTTAGCAAATTCCACTCAAAGTTCTTATTTTATTGAGTCTTTGGTGGATCTAAAATCACAACAAAACACTTGAGTTAGTAACTCAATTCAATCATATATAACTTACTTGATATAAGCATATATAACATCAACAACAATAATCAATAAGTAGACATTAAAGTACTTAACCATATCAAACTCATCATATTATATGCGAAGTGTCTAACAAATAAATATATCCATGTCATGTACATCAACACATATATCTTTAGTCAAAATATGGAGTCATAAGGTAATTGTATACAATAATACATCAAATACTAATATCGATTAATTAACATTACATGTTCTATAATATACTCATTTCGTAAGTATATAAAGTCTATCTATTAAACATTGTATCACATTAGTCATGTGTCTAACAAAACATACATAACTCACAATCATATATGTATTTACATAACAATTAATCTAATAACATCTACTAGATTACAAGCATCCATTTTTATGAAAACTAAGTTACATAAGGTCGACAATTTCATTACTTAATTTCTATGTAATATCATATATTCTAAGATATAAGTTCAAATTCATTAACATAATGTCTCCTTACTTCGATCAAAACTAAAACATTAATAGTATGCAAGATTGAACATGGAAAACAGGAAATTGGGCTGCTAGAACTTGAAATTGCGTCGCAATAGAGGATTAATCGCGTCACAATAACCCCCTAATCGCGTCGCTAGCTAATATGAATCGCGTAGCAAACTAATACCGATCGCGTCGTGATATTTTAAAGTTGCGTTGCTACCTGAAACGGTTCATCAGACCTGTACCTGTACCAGAGGTTTCATAATCCAAATAGCTTCAAACTTATTTTCTAAAGTTGCTAATAGCTTAATTTACACTAAACAATAACAACTAATAATTCCCAACTTCAATTCACAATAATTAAAATAATCCCAATCTTAACCCATTTTCTCAAAATCAAGATGAAGAACATAATAAAATCACTATATATATATATATATATATATATATAATCAGTTAGCATACTTTACATAACCTCATTTAAGCATCAATTTCCCTTTATTCACCATTACCCTAATTAATCAATTAATTTCATGAAATATACAAAGATACTTACACTTCGATGGATGCCAAGATGATAATGATGATGAGTAGTTGATACAGAGAATCAAATCACAAGGATTAATTTCACCTTTAATTTAGTTAGAGTGTTAGGTTTTTATTTAATTTTCTTATATGTTTTCAAAGATGAAAATAAAGGAAAACTTTGGGGATAAGCTTGGGAATTTAGGTCGGCCACCCCACCCCACCGACTCTAATATTTTAATTTTTATACCCATCTTAAGTTTATTGCCTGGAACCCGAAAATACCCGTAATACAAAATATTATTATTTTACCGTCAGGTTTAATAATTTAAAACAAGTAATATTTTATTAGTCACAATAATTCTTGTGACTCTCTTACCTATTTATTTTCAACAATTCAAACAATTTATTTCCTAACAACTTAAATAATCATTTAAAATAGATAAATAATATAAAACTCCTAGGCCCTATTTGTGGATGTTACACAAGGTTATAATAATGAGTATGTATCTTAAAAGATCACCTATGCTAGTTGTCCATTCAACTTGTTATGTCCAAATACATTGGTTTGATTGATTGTTTGTTTGTGTTTTGCAAACATGTACGGCCCATTGGTGAGTTTTGTAATAAAAATTTTATGGTATTATTATTATGTGTATCATTGTTTTGTATACTTATAAAAGTATATTTGTACGCGAGGGTATGTATAAGTTTACACAATTATTTATGAAGGTAAATATATGTGTGTATATATATATATATATATATATATATATAGGTGGAGGTTCATATGAGAACCAACTAAAAATTGAGAACCTTGAGAACCACTACATTATATGCTTGTTCACATGTGATTTAACTTCATTCACATGTGAACATTGATTTATGTTAGATTTGTAAAGAAAAAAATTAAAAAAATCCTAAATTATAGCGAAAAACACAAAAAACAAATATATGTTCACATTTGATGATAATGTGAACAAATCATGTAAAAAGTGTTTTAAGACGTGATTTTCAAATTTTTTTCTTTACCAATCTAACCTTAATCAATGTTCACATGTGAATGAAGTTAATCACATGTGAACAAGCGTGTAATCTAGTGGTTCTCAAGGTTCTCAACTTTTAGTTGGTTCTCATTTGAACCTAATATATATATATATATATATATATATATATATATATATATATATATATATATATATATATATATATATATATGATAAACGCCAAAATGTACTATATTGTAGTACTAATTACCCCTTTGTTCAGTAGATTTCTTATGCATTTGATGTGAATTAGATACTTATTTCGTTCATATTTGCATTTAGGAGTTCAAATGGAGCTTGGATCGAAAAGAAACAGAAAATGAGCTTATTGCGAAGAAATGTTGCTATGAGAATAAAACAATAGACATGAGAAGATTAAATGAAGAAAAGATGAAAATATTCCTGAAAATCAATCCATCCGCCGGATGGATCAACGCGGTGGAGGCCCAGGCTACGCGAAGCTGGGCTGGGTTTATTTTCAATCCATCCGCCGGATGGATCAATTCGGCAAATTAGGTTAAAATTCCTATTTTCCTCATTTTTAACCCTAACTTCCAAGAACCGAAAACCAGAGAATAGCAGTCGACAAGTAGAGGGTTTTCCCTCATTTTGGGAGCAAATCAATGGCGATTCGGAGGCGGAAAAGGCTAGGATCCATCCCTATTGATTCTACTTCATTCGGTTTATGATTCGGTTTGCATATCTTTTTCCGATTTCAATTCAAACATCGTCTATGTGTTTTTTTTGAGATCATAAAACTAATTTTGTATAATTGAATGATGGATTAGACTTTATGTATATTGTTTAGTTTAATAACCTTTGATTATGATTATTTGATGGTTATAATTGTGTTTTGGATCAATTGTTCGATTGAAGATTGTTATGTTATCCGTAGAACCTTGGTTATTGGTGATTGTTAGTTATTTCTTAACGTGGTTAATAGTGTCATTGAGATTGAGTTCCTTTGATGTTATTGATTATTGATGATTATGAATCTAGGTTTATAGTCATTGCTAAATATATTGAGTTTTATAGGTTAAGAGAATAGTAATTAATCAATCTAAAATGAACAAGCTAATAAGTGATTATTAGTAGGTATTGTTGAGTCATACTGCAAGGATTAATCATAACAAGTCATGAATACTTAATGCACAATCTAGGGAAAAGCACGCAATAGAGCAACATTCTTGCGACGTCGGATCGATGTTTAATGTGGGACTCTAGATTGTAGAAATTAGTTAACCAGAACCGGAGACTAATTTACATTTAACTTGGATTCTTTGATTAGTAACTAAGTTAATATAAAAGAAATCACAATCAGACAATCAAAACACATGAACCGGATAATATGAATCCGAGCGGAAGATCTTAAGCAATTACATGGCTATCTCCGATTATTTATCAGTTCCTCTTATCCTGTCTTATGTTTTTGGTTTGGTTAATTAGTTCATATTGAACGTTCGTATGGAACTAAAACGTAACCCCTATTTTACTGTTTTATTAATAATTCCAATTTAATTGAATAACATCGTTCATGTGTTCCTGTGTTCGACCTGGACTTACCATAGCTATACTATTCCGATCGGGTATTCTTGCCTGGTTGTGTGATAGTAGTGATTGGTATATCCTGTACTTTATCAATAATAAAACGAGACGATTTCACACGCATCAATATCCGAAAGTATATATATATATATATATATATATATATATATATATATATATGTCCGAATGTGTATATAAGTCCGAAGGTGTGTCCGAAATTACGTCTAGGTCCGAAAGTGTGTCATCCAAATTTAAGGGTCCGAAATGGTATGTTCCGAAAGTCAACTCCGAAAGTTGACTTTCGGAGTCAAAAGTCCGAACTTACTTGAAAATTCCGAAAGTCAAAGAGTAATCCGAAATTCAAATTCGGACTAAAAATCAGTCCGAATTAGTGTTTTTCCGAAAGTGTAGTTTCACAATGTTTGAAAGTTGTTCAAGTTTGGGAACGTGGTCAACGAGCTCGGTTTGACCCTAGACTTTTACAAAAGTCTTAAAATAGTTAACCAAGGCTTAGAAAATTATCGGTATGTTTTATGGTCAGTCCGAAGTGTCGGTTTCATGTTTATGTTAAAAACAGTCCTTAAAATAGTTTTTCGGTTTTGTCGGTTTGTTTCGCTACTCATTTCTACATTTTCTAGTCCACAATAATTCTCAAGAAAATTATCAACTGATCCTCTATGTGTCTAGTCCATTACGTAATTTTTCCGGTAATTATAGAGTCCATCTAGATAGGTAAATAATTTCGCGAAGGAACGAACTCAGTTTTCGACAAATTCCAGACCAGTCTCAAAGATCGGCTTGTAGCTAAAAACGCGTGCATTTCTGGAAGGAGAAAAAGAAGAACTTTTTGTAGCTCTCTTCCATACGCAAATTTCGGTATAAGATTCATGTGTTAATTCATCCTAGAACTCAAGATATGGATGATTTAGTGAGTGGTATTTTCTGGGACAGATTATATATTTATGTATGTTTTGTAAAAACGTGTTTAAGTGAAAGATTTGGACATTTTCTAGCTCAATGATCAACTAAGCATGTATATGTATGTAAAGCAAGTAAATCTAACAAGGAAGAGTTGCTCACGAAAGTGTAGATGTCGGTCTAGAGGCGAGATAAGGTGGTGATGCTTCGGTTGTGCTTTTGCTTCTTTCTCCTTTGCTTCATTCACCAAATGGTAGTAGTTTTGAGTTAGATTATGGTGGTGGATGTGGAGGATGATGATGAACCGTTTGAAGTGAGAAAAGAGGGTGAGAGTGGTGTGAAAAAGTGATGAAGAAAATGAGGAAATGGGGGGTTATGTTTGGTCATGCTTTTTCAACAACAAGATCCACATTTTGTGGATCTTGTTTTTGGTGGTTTGAAAACCGGTTTGTGGGAGGCCCCACAAGATAGTGGGTGTCTCAATTTTTATTTCCCGAGTTTGCGCTTCGTGCGGTGTTCGTTTCCCCTGTCGTTTAAACGTTCGTTTATATTTTATACGTTATACGTACGTGTTTTTAAATAGAGAATAATTCTCGATATTTTAACTTGAAGTATTACTCAATACTACTAGAAAACATTTATAAAAATGTTTTAGTAATGTGTCGGTATCGGTTTGTGTGTTCGTGTTACGATTGCTTAATCGCGTAACGCTTAAATTAAACGTTTTTGTTGTCGATTTGAAATACGATGTTTTATGTCGCACCCCCAAAACACGTGGCAGCGGAAACATGAGGTGTCACGGGGGCGCCGACCAAATTAAATATCACAACACAAAGATTAAAGCAAACGACCTCTATATGAGACGTTTGAAAATAGTTACATTACGGTAATTCGAATGTTTACAATATATATCTGGAGTTCGCATAATCCGTTAAGAGATTTCTAATACATTACTGATTAAACAAAATACAGCTATATGCAGTCTAATCTCTGGATGTTTGAAAACAATGCGACTCGAGCTAAGCTTTCCATAAGCTTCCTACTGTGGCGGGTTACCTGAGAAATACATACTAAAAGGTCAACATAAAGTTGGTGAGTTCATAGGTTTGTAAACAATCGTTTAGTTATGATCCACAAAATTTCAAGTTGTATCATTCAAAAATGAAAGTTAAAAGTATCGTTAGCCAACGATAAGTAAAAGTATTGCATAAAGCAATATAAGTATACCATTTGCAATAAGTCTCATAGTCGAGCTTAACGTTGTTTGCCTCCGGTAAGTGTACTAATCCGATACACTTCTAAATCACAAATAATATTGCATCCGTGGGTTGACTAGCGCGACTAGTCCGGATGGGGATTGTCAATCCCCGATAGTACTATCCAATAATATTCACGCATATATTAACGAACTATGATGGGTAGAGGACTTTAATGGATTAATCAGGTCTCATGCAATCCGTATAAAAAGTTGTTACAGTACTTGTGATCATAAAAGCAGTTTTATAAAACAGTTGTATGTATTCTCACCCCAGTTAGAAAACAGTAAAAAGGGGCTATGAAACTCACCTTAGATTAGCAAGTAGCAAGCAAATATCAAATAAGCAAGCAAGCCAGTGTGCAACATTCTAACGTCCTAGAAACGTATAAGGTTGTGTATAAGTAGATGTCTCAAAAGACCATCTATAGCGATTGTATAAGTGGGGGTCAATGTCCACTTAATCCAATCGTGTAGGTGGAGGGTTAATGTCCACCTAAGGCTAGTTCATCAACTAGTATGTCCAAATAAGTTGTTCAAGTTCGTTTATTAAAAACATGTACGACTCGTTGGTGAAAGTTTGTAATAATAATAATCTTAAACCATTATTATTATGTGTTGTTTCATTGTATACTATCCAAGTATATGTTTCACGTGTTGCAAATAGATTATTTTAGTTTGTATATGTGACACCCGGTCAAAAAAAAAAAAAATGACCAAAATCCACACCCAATTTAAACTTTCTATCCACATATTCTATACAAATAATATCAAGTGCTCAAGTATTATATATGGTTATATATATAAATCTACATGAAACGATAAACTATTTATCACATACAAATGTACAATTGCGACAAAACTTATAAACAACGTATTATTATTGAAAATAATAATAACCATGTACTCGAATGAAAATAAAACGTATTAGTTTCATTCAGAATTTACACAACGCAACGAAACCATTCGAACTATATCCGTTAATCAAACTCAAAACTAAGTTATATTTTTTATAACTCAAAAATAGTATTTTATAAAATGCTTCGATTAAAAATATATACGATTTCATTTTTAGGAAATTATCATTTTAAAACATTATACTGCATTACGATCGGGTAATCAAACACGGGTTAAATACCAAAATACTTAACACAATAATTGGGGACAACAAATAACAAATCCACACCTCTTTTTGACCCATGAAAACCGGCCTAAGCCATCCCCACATCTCCCTCCTTTTGTTGACTATAATATACAAATACATCTATTCACATACACCCACCCATACTCCAATAATTCATCACCAATCTTTTTCCTCCATTCCTCTTCTTGCTCACGGCTGAAGCAGCCCACAACATCACCAACCCTCATCATAAATTATCATCATCATCCATGATCATTCTTGCAAAGGAAAAACAAGGAGAGCAAGAACAAAGCATCAAGCAACACCTACATCTTCTTCATCCTTAGAGCTTTGTAAGGATTATACTACTTTCACTAATATTTCATTTTTATAGTTCATTAACATGTTATAAGATCATCTCTTGAAAGATCATACGTAAAAATCTAACGAAAACGAAAGAAAACTAAACATTGTTGAAATTGGATTTCCTGGACAGATTCTGTCCTTTCGGAAGAAAAATTGTATAAAATCGTGTGTGTTGAATTAGGACATGAGACCACTTGGAAAATCTTGATAATTTCGTTACGAACAACTTTCGTGTAGAACGTTTCGCTTGAAAATGCACAGATTCTGATCTAGCAACTGATTTGTGCACCGTAGTTACGAAAAACGAGTTTTCTGGACAGCCTAACTCACGAATTTTTTTAAAATATTGTGGATGTCTAAAAATCATGAAAACGGTACTGGAAGTAGGTGATATATGTGGGAACATCGTGTAAAAATTTCGGATTCGTTCGATAAGTTTTGACCCCCGAGAACGAGATCGAAAGAAGTCGAAAATCTGGAAAAACTATGTTTGGGGACTGATTTTGGTACAAAACGAAAATGACATATTTTGGCCAACTATAAAACGCAACGACAATTTTTCCGAGCTCTATAAACATATTTAAGACATTCCTAAAAGTTTCGGGTCAAACCGAGCACGTTTGACCAAAGTCAACAAAACCGACACATAAAACACTAAACGTTCGATCTAATAAAAACATTATAGTTTTAGTCAAGGACGGGCTCTATAAATACAATATGGTCAAACTCGAACTAAAATAATGAGAATATGTCAAAGCGAAAATTTTATATATACGCGAATAACGAAATGAAACCAATAATAATAACACTTTGTATTATTATTACAACATTATCACCAACGAAACGTACAAACTATTAAATGAACAACGATCTTTCAACGAGTGAATGAATAACATGTTTTGGCATTGTGCCAACTATTTATTTACTTATCTCGTACGTTTAGGGCATTAGAGACTTACCTTGGGCTTAGGCTTTGCTAGCACTCACATACCGAGCTCGCGAGGTGAGTTCATAGCCCCACTTTTCTAATGTTTTATGTATTTTGGGGGAAAATGCATACTCAATTAAATCATTTCATCGTCTAATGAATACAAATCATTTATGGGATATTTGTGACATAAACATTATGTTTTCATATCAATAACTTTTCTCGAATATGCTTAAGTGTGTTAAGTGTATATATGTGATTGCTTTAGGGACCATAACTTTTTTCTACACTTATGTTTTCCCCAAATTTCTAGGCTTAGGCTAGTACTTGAGTGGACATCACCCATAGATCTCAATATACTCACTAGGCTGGAGACTAGGGGTATATGATAGTAGCACACATTAGTATAGTGCCTTATACTGTTTACAGATAACTGGGTGATGATTATTCATATCTAGACATTTTGTGATACACCTAATATCTAAGTAATGTATATACATATTTAGATACAATAAATCACTATTCTGCGTTAGTTGACACCTTGTTGAATGTGTTTGTTATTCAGGTTTATTTATGTGTATATATATATATATATATATATATATATATATATATATATATATATATATATATATTGTAACACCCTGTTTCTGGGTCTGTTAGTATGTTAATATTTTCAGACTGTGAGGTATTATTTAATGTGTCAGAAAACAGGTTCGGTAGTTTATTTGAAAATAAATGGGTAAAAGAGCCTAATAATTTATTGTGACTAATAAATTATTAACCGATTTAAATTAATTTAGTTGACGGTAAAATAAAATGGTATTTCCCCGCAAATGATTTTTAAGTTCCAGACAATAATAAACACGGGGAATGAAAATTACACACTTATATGCTATAATCTATGGAATAAATCGGTTTTTATTCCCACACAATACATACATACGTACGTTCATACATACATATGAAACCCTAGATGGATTCACCTCCTCTCTTCAAATCAAAGCTCTCAAGCTCCAATCCAAGCTTCAAACACATAGATTAATCATCCTTCAACCTTTCTAATTGCTTGGTAAGTTTTATTTCTCTAATTTTATAAACCTAGAAATGATGTTTTGGGGTTTTAGCAAATTAGTGACATTAAATTCGAAATCAAGGGTTGAGGTTGCTAAAATGATGCTACTTGAGCTTATTAATGATGATGATTAACATCAATGAAGCTAAGGTTTATGAATTGTTTGAGTGTTCTTGATATTGATGATGATTAAGATAAAAGTTGTTTGATTAATATGAAATTGAAGTTTGTAATGATCATATAGTTGTTAGTTGATGATTATATGTGGATTATAATCTAAACCTAGTTTAGAAATGGTGAATTTGATATATGATCATTAATAAAGTTAAAGGGTTTAGTTGATTATGATGATCAAAGCTTATAAGCTTGTGTAATTAGTGTATGTTTGATAATTGTTGTTAGTGATCATGTTAGAGTTGATACATGATGATGATTAGTTGTATTCAAACTAAATTGTGTAAAGTTGATTAGGTGTTCATGGTGTTTATGATTGATTCATGAAGATGATTATGAGGGGTTTGATTAATTGTTGATGTTTGATGTTATTAATCTTGTTAATGGGTTATTTAAATTAGTTAACAATGATTAAGATGGATAAATGTGAGAATGTGATACTAATGATCATAATTTGGTAATTGATTATGAATATTGATGTTTATAATGGCTATTCATAATCTTGGAAACTTACTTGATTTGATGTTGAAAGATGATCATAGTTTATTAAGTGATTGTGAATTGAAATGATACAATTTAAGTGATTAACGAAATGAGTAATAACTCAATGAAATAGAGATTATGAATCATGTTGTATGACTTTAACATGAGTTAATTATTATGAATGAGTTACTAACTCATTTTGCTTAATTATATTATCAGATGTGCAGAAGGCTCAGTGATATTAGAATACTGAGTGGATGCCTGAGGTGGTCGGTGAGTGGATCTCTAATCCTCAGTGTAACTTGGTTGTAACGAGTTTGGTTACAACAAGTAACATATTATTACTATTGTAGTTGCCATGATAATTATGATAGCTAGTAATAATATTGTTGATATGATAACGTTGACCTGCTGAATATGTGATTTGTTGATTATGTGATCACTGGACTTGTTGTTGGCCTTCGGGCATCAGTTGTTAATGAGGTCAACGAGTTGTTGTTGAACTGTTGGTTGGGCTAGTCGGTTATTCAAGGTTTAACACACCTCCTGTGTTAGTTGAGAATAACCACTAGCTATCGGTCTCGTCCGTTATGGCCATACGGATATGGTTGGGTAAGTGTTCTTGTGGAATCCCCGGGTATTATGATATCGCAAGAGCCACCGATGCCTCATTATTAAGTCCTAGTTGTGGAATAGTTGCTTTGTTGAATAGTTGACTAGTTGCTAAGTTGACCAGTTGAACCGTTGCCTGTTGCTTTGCTAAATAGTGATATTGTGTACTTGTTGGTTTAGTGTTAATTGTTGTATGCAAAGTTGTTGAGCTAAGTTAGACTGTTGATTAGTTATCTGCTCACTTAGCGTTATGCTAATCCCCCACATTAACACTTCTTGCAGGTTAAGCATTATTATCGGGTGGGCAAGAAGTTGGACTGGATGGAATATTTGACGTGGCGTGACTCTGATATTGATTCGTTTAAATCAATGTTTTATCTTGTTTTTATATAACACCTCTGTTGATAAATTATGTTTTGAAAAGGTGGAATTTTATATGTTGATAAAACGAGGTAAATTATCACTATATCTATTTGGACTTACGCTTCCGATTTACTATATATAAATGAGATTAAAATGAGGGGTGTTATAAGTTGGTATCAGAGCATAGGTTTGGGCGAATTGGACATTGCAAAGTGTTCAATCCCAAATCTGTGGTAGTGTCAAGTCAAACATTCCTGGGAGTGCGGGATTAATAGTTGCATGAGAAATTAGTTGTTGAAAAAGTACTAACCCATAACATGTTGCAAAAGTGTTGTTTTGTTGCAGAGACGGAGGAATGTGAGAAACCGAAGGGTATTCTCAATGATTCCTCAATACTTGTGGGCCTAGATATATTAGGTATTTTCTAATAAGCTTGGTGTATTTAATAAGCTTGAATTGTTTGATTTGCCATGATATGATTATTAGTAGAGTAAATTGGATCAAACTGCTATGATTTCTCAGTGATGAATCCTTGATAATAGTTGCTTGTAAATCTGATGAGGAGATACTAAATGAGATGTTTAACATCATAAAAAGGTATAGTATATTGTTGAATTGAGTATACACATTATTGAATAAGTTGTAATAGTGCTATTATGTGAATTTGGTGTTTCGAGGTTATAATGTGACACCGATGGTGGAAGTAAAGTTGTTTGACTTGGTAAAGTCAAAGAAGTGTATAATGGGTGTTAAATTAGTGAACATATTAGTTGAAACCCAAAAGGGGTTGTTAAAGTGCCCAAATGGGTCACTTGATGGTTAAAAGGTTAAAGTGAGTAGTGGTCTGATTAAAAAGAATGTTAAAGTGGCTTTAAGTCATAAAGATAGTAGTAAAAGGTGATGAAAATGATTTGGGTAGTCAATGTGATTATTTTCTTAAAAGCGTCCATTTGGACCCCTAAACGGGTCAACGTGTCAAAACAATGTAGAATGAGTGTTTGTAGGTGACGAATATGCCCACACGTCACTAATGTATATAGAAACATGTTGGTAAAAGGTGGAAGTCAGAAACCAAGTCGTTCGAAATATAGCGTGTCAACCAAAATGGTCGAATATGGTCAAAAATGAGTCGTACGTCCGTTTTATCGTAAAACGTGTAAATTGGAAAAGTGTAAAAAGGGAAAGTTTCATTTTGGCATAGTGGACGTGCCTGCAAAATTTTAGAGTCTAACTCTAAACGAGTAAAAAGTTATACGCGATTGAAATTGGCTAAAAATATGAATTTTACTGAAACTCAGATTTCTACTTGGGAACGCGATCCCAACAATCTTTTCTGGATCGCGTTCGTATGTGTTATTTTGTCACAGATTTTTTATGCTTGGGAACGCGATCCCAGCCATTTTCCAGGATCGCGTTTGTGTGTGTATTTCGGGTTAAGATGCGTTTTCTCTTGGGAACGCGATCCCGCTCACTTCTCCGGATCGCGTTTGTATGTTTAATTTGGTTACAGAACATTTTTAACTGAGGAACGCGATCCTGACCCGTTTTCCCGGATCGCGTTAGTTAGTAAAAAAAAAAAAAAAAAAAAAAAAAAAAAAAAAAAATCTTGCGACGTTCGACGTAATACTTGACGTAGAAAATTTTTTGAAAATTTCGGTGTCCGATTAAGACGAAATTTACAGGGTCACTTGGGAACGGCTCAACGGTCAAAGCTCATCGCTTCGCCATGAGCCCTGTCAGTTTTGGGCACTTCGGGGTCGTTTGGGGCCCGAAAAGGGCATTTTACTGTTTTTTCGGACCTTATTTTTAACTTTTGACTTACGTTTTAAATTGGGCTTTTGTTTCTTTGAGCCTCGAGATCATTCCTGTAACTATAAACAATATGAAAAGTTGATTTAAGAGGTCCACATATTTTATGATATATGCGTCGGTTGGAGGCAGTTTATTTAACTGCAGAATATACCAGTAAATGGTATTGTTGATTGCTACTAGCAAGAATTAGTAAACATTGATTAGCTAATCATATGAACTATATTATGTGGACTAATTGAAATGAGATGAAGTAATTGAATTACTTAGAGTATGATAAAATGTTGAATTAAGCGTTTTAAGAAATTACGAAATAAGCATAGGAGCTTATATTGATGTAATAGTTGAGCATGAAATACTCAATTGAGATTTGATTAAAGGTACATAGATTGATGATTATGTGTTGAATATCACATATATTATTGATGAATTGTTTAGTACTAAATGTACTATAAGTATTAAGCTATATAAATAATACTTGATATTGAATCGGGTAATAAAGAAGTTGACTGATGTATTGTGTCAGACATTGGTGTTGTATGCTTGTATTGTTAATATCTATATGATGATATGAGTAGTTTACCTTTAAAGTGATAAGTTGAGAATAGTAACGAGTTAATACATAGTTGTATACCTGTTGCACGATGTTGCTATATATGTGTAAACTGTTGATATCAGTGTTATGATATATGGTAGAGTAAAGTAATAACTTTGAAAATGAATGGTATGAAGTGACCTGAGAATAAAGTGTGACTGACATAATATGACGACGTCTGGCCAACGTATTTATATTATGCCATTTCACATGGAGTTGTTGAGGTTACTAAGTACCAGAAAAAGTTAAGTGGTTGTAAATTAACAGGTAGGATATGTTGACTTGCAGTTGGGTGATAGTCAATGATTGACTAAAAGAAAAGAATAATAGACTGTTAATCTGTTGTTGCTAATGTTGTATTGAACAAGTGATGTGTATAGGTGATGCATTGCCAATAGTATGAATTAAAAGATGATTTAAGCAAAGTAGAGGTCAGTTGACTTTGAATTATTTGGTTGTTAATAATGTTGAATAGATGATTAATGATAGCACCTTGTGTCGTTGAAATACCATTGATGATGATACATGGTATAACAGGTGTTGTCGTAGCATCCAAATTGGTGTGATAGGATGCTAGTTGATTATATAATAATAGTTTTGACCATAAGAATTGACCTCTACCTATTGCTTATTATTTATTCTATATGTGATTATGATTATATAAATTGTGATTCTTTGCGAATAAGAGTTTCATATAATCAAGTTATATTTGTAATTACAAGTTGTAAAGTTGAAATTAGTTACTTGCAAAAGTGAAAATCTCTAACAATTTGTTAGTTGTAAATTGAGTTTAACTGTTATTGTTAATGTGTATGTTGTGGTATTCCTTACCACGTGTTGCAGTTGTTGTAGAGTTGAAATATTCACATGGATTTGTGTTACAGTTGTTACCGGTGATTATGTGTTTTAAATTGTATACATGATTAAGTATGAAAGGTCATGTAAGTGGTCAGTTGACTTATTAGAGATATGATTTAAGTACAATATATGTGCAGGGTAAAAGATAGAATCATGTACATATGAATATGTGCATGTGGAAATAATCGAAAGAGTATATGTATATAAATAAGTTATTCAAGGGAGTAATGTATGATATGTATATGATGTGATTAAGTATTTGATGATATGATACTGGTTGTTGGATGGTGTCCTTTATGATAGTAAATTAAAGTACAACTTAAGTGTTTGGGTGAATTTAGGTGAAATACATACGAGTGATGTATAAGCTGATCAAATAGTATATGATTATATAAATCCAGGGATATATCTTTGATGTTGGGTAATGGAAAGATATGCACATGATGATACCCTTGGGTGAATTAAATTGTAACTACATATTGGGTGTATAGTAATAAACAAGGAAGTGGTTAGAAGTGTATAAAAATATGACTAGTGATTTAAAACAGTCATACATATTGTATGCATATAGTGATGAACATACATGTAGTTGGAATTGTAAAAGGGGTATAGTCTTATTAAATTGAAGATATAATATAAGATGAAGCTCTCATGAGAAGGGAGAGTTAGTATGTGATTGAGTTTCCTAGATCAATTAGGGATGATCAGATTTCGAGGACGAAATCTCTTAAGGAGGGGAGATTTGTAACACCCTGTTTCTGGGTCTGTTAGTATGTTAATATTTTCAGACTGTGAGGTATTATTTAATGTGTCAGAAAACAGGTTCGGTAGTTTATTTGAAAATAAATGGGTAAAAGAGCCTAATAATTTATTGTGACTAATAAATTATTAACCGATTTAAATTAATTTAGTTGACGGTAAAATAAAATGGTATTTCCCCGCAAATGATTTTTAAGTTCCAGACAATAATAAACACGGGGAATGAAAATTACACACTTATATGCTATAATCTATGGAATAAATCGGTTTTTATTCCCACACAATACATACATACGTACGTTCATACATACATATGAAACCCTAGATGGATTCACCTCCTCTCTTCAAATCAAAGCTCTCAAGCTCCAATCCAAGCTTCAAACACATAGATTAATCATCCTTCAACCTTTCTAATTGCTTGGTAAGTTTTATTTCTCTAATTTTATAAACCTAGAAATGATGTTTTGGGGTTTTAGCAAATTAGTGACATTAAATTCGAAATCAAGGGTTGAGGTTGCTAAAATGATGCTACTTGAGCTTATTAATGATGATGATTAACATCAATGAAGCTAGGGTTTATGAATTGTTTGAGTGTTCTTGATATTGATGATGATTAAGATAAAAGTTGTTTGATTAATATGAAATTGAAGTTTGTAATGATCATATAGTTGTTAGTTGATGATTATATGTGGATTATAATCTAAACCTAGTTTAGAAATGGTGAATTTGATATATGATCATTAATAAAGTTAAAGGGTTTAGTTGATTATGATGATCAAAGCTTATAAGCTTGTGTAATTAGTGTATGTTTGATAATTGTTGTTAGTGATCATGTTAGAGTTGATACATGATGATGATTAGTTGTATTCAAACTAAATTGTGTAAAGTTGATTAGGTGTTCATGGTGTTTATGATTGATTCATGAAGATGATTATGAGGGGTTTGATTAATTGTTGATGTTTGATGTTATTAATCTTGTTAATGGGTTAATTAAATTAGTTAACAATGATTAAGATGGATAAATGTGAGAATGTGATACTAATGATCATAATTTGGTAATTGATTATGAATATTGATGTTTATAATGGCTATTCATAATCTTGGAAACTTACTTGATTTGATGTTGAAAGATGATCATAGTTTATTAAGTGATTGTGAATTGAAATGATACAATTTAAGTGATTAACGAAATGAGTAATAACTCAATAAAATAGAGATTATGAATCATGTTGTATGACTTTAACATGAGTTAATTATTATGAATGAGTTACTAACTCATTTTGCTTAATTATATTGTCAGATGTGCAGAAGGCTCAGTGATATTAGAATACTGAGTGGATGCCTGAGGTGGTCGGTGAGTGGATCTCTAATCCTCAGTGTAACTTGGTTGTAACGAGTTTGGTTACAACAAGTAACATATTATTACTATTGTAGTTGCCATGATAATTATGATAGCTAGTAATAATATTGTTGATATGATAACGTTGACCTGCTGAATATGTGATTTGTTGATTATGTGATCACTGGACTTGTTGTTGGCCTTCGGGCATCAGTTGTTAATGAGGTCAACGAGTTGTTGTTGAACTGTTGGTTGGGCTAGTCGGTTATTCAAGGTTTAACACACCTCCTGTGTTAGTTGAGAATAACCACTAGCTATCGGTCTCGTCCGTTATGGCCATACGGATATGGTTGGGTAAGTGTTCTTGTGGAATCCCCGGGTATTATGATATCGCAAGAGCCACCGATGCCTCATTATTAAGTCCTAGTTGTGGAATAGTTGCTTTGTTGAATAGTTGACTAGTTGCTAAGTTGACCAGTTGAACCGTTGCCTGTTGCTTTGCTAAATAGTGATATTGTGTACTTGTTGGTTTAGTGTTAATTGTTGTATGCAAAGTTGTTGAGCTAAGTTAGACTGTTGATTAGTTATCTGCTCACTTAGCGTTATGCTAATCCCCCACATTAACACTTCTTGCAGGTTAAGCATTATTATCGGGTGGGCAAGAAGTTGGACTGGATGGAATATTTGACGTGGCGTGACTCTGATATTGATTCGTTTAAATCAATGTTTTATCTTGTTTTTATATAACACCTCTGTTGATAAATTATGTTTTGAAAAGGTGGAATTTTATATGTTGATAAAACGAGGTAAATTATCACTATATCTATTTGGACTTACGCTTCCGATTTACTATATATAAATGAGATTAAAATGAGGGGTGTTATATATATATATATATATATATATATATATATATATATATATATATATATATATATATATATATATATATATCTCAAGCACTTGGTGCTATTCACAATTCACTTATGTGTATTAATATACATACATTATACAAACACAAATATTCTAGTCGGCCATGTCGTAGTACCACCGACTTTCAATTTCATTCAATGCTTGCGAGCACCTCGATGCCACGGTAAAGTGGGCACAAAACGAGATCACGGTAAAGTGATTCAAAACGATATCGCGGTAAAGCGATACAAATCATTAAATCAATACGAGTTGTTACTCGTCATCATTAAATCAATACGAGTTGTTACTCGTCATCATTAAATCAATACGAGTTGTTACTCGTCATCATTAAATCTCAATGAGTTGGGGACTCATCATTGGTATATCATTACGAGTAGTTACTCGTCATTAGTAAATCATTATGAGCTGTTACTCGCCATCATTAGTATTAATGTAGGATTAATACGTCTTCTTGATTGTATCACCACGAGTTCATTACTCGTTCTCCTTAGATCTTAATTGAGTTATACTCTGTCTCAGGTTACCTCTATTAGTGCCCTACTGGCTTAGAACTGTAGGTTTATCTAATGGCTCATGATATTGCTCATGGGAGCAATCGTTGAATAATAATATAAACTCAACACATGATTTATAAACTGTCTTTAAACTTATAATGTTTTGTAACATTACAGATTGTTTGATTAAACATATGTACTCACCAGCGTAAGCTGACCGTTTTAGTATGCATTTTCAGGTGACTTTGCTTAGGTAGGATCGGCCCGTCAGGATCCTAGCTTGAGTCGCATGCTTTCAAACATTGGGACCACTTTGTATCTACTTTGTATTTTCAAATTATGTATTTGAAGTTTACTTACAATCTCGCTACTTTGTAAACCTTTATTTTTGAAATGCAATAACTATTTTCAAACGTCTCTTTTAGAGGTCGTTTGCTATATATCTTTGTGCTTGTGATATTTGATTTGTAACACCCCGACCCGACCGCTTCCGCAACCCGAATTTTTGGGGGGTGTTATAGATTGGTATCAGAGCCTAAGGTTATAGTGAACTAGGTTGCATTTAGTGGGCCTAGACTATGACCGTTAGGCAGTATTCCTTATTAGATATAACTGGTTCAGTGATTTCATCATACAAGTTTAATTTAACATAGCCTGGCCAGTTATGTACAATTAAATAAGATGATGTGATATCTGAAAGGGGTTATATTTAAACGGGAATGCACTAGTTGACTCTGATTGTTTTGTGCTAGACACTCTAGGCTATTATATGTACTGTAGGTATATATGAATAGGCCTTATTTACATATTACTTTCTAGGCTATTTTATGTACTGTAGGTATATATGAATAGGCCTTATCTGTGTGTTGTTTTCTATGTCATTATATATGTGGAATATATATATAGACCTCACTCGATAACACATTCATCAAAGCACACGCCATCAAAAACGCCAAGTATGGCCATTACAACATTACTCAATACAAATAATGAGACTTGTTCTCATCCACTACCGCTTATCTGTTTATACACGCGACTCGATTTCAACTTTAACCATACTGGTTATCATTGGATTAGTGTCAACTAAGTCCACAAAAATCATCTCAAATCACATTCTGAACAATGTGTTAGAGTTATGTAGTTTATCAAATGTAGCACAAAGGCTAAAGTGTAAGTACCTCGGTACTCACCCGATTCATTACTTCAGTGCCTACCCGGTTCGTTACCTTGGCACTTACACTTTAGCCTTTGTGCTACATTTGATAAACTACATAACTCTAACACATTGTTGCCTTAGAGCTACATGTGAACAACATATGATTTATACATACATACGGCACATGGGTTGCTGCACTCACGGCACTTAGTGCTGCATTCACAGTATGATTAATACTGCCTTTTACTATACATGAGTACGGCATTACAGTGCCTCAGGCACTGCATTACGGCACGTGGTGCTGCATTTCATAGTACTTCGGTACCACCTTCATAGTACGTTAGTACAACATTACTGTGCTTCTAGCACTGCATTTCACGGTACGTTGTTACCTCATTTCAGTGCCTTGAGTACTGCATTTTGACTCATTAAAGCTACATTCACAGTATGATAATACTACATCATTGTCTATAGGACTACCCCAATAACCTGATTTTGGTTGACTAAAAAAAAAAAAAAAAAAAAAAAAAAAAAAACTCACGTGAACTATTCACGTCATGACAACTCAAAAGTCTGAAGACTTTCAAACACATACCTTAAAGTAGTCTCCGAGCCTTGTCATTTTACGACATTGATTGTCAAGTTATACAGTTGTAATACTTCTTTAGGTATGCATCTGTCATAATCATAATCTTTGAATAAAGATCTCATACTTGTCAATTCATTATTGTTTAAGAATCATGCCGCCTAGACGACAAACCTTCACCCAAGCTGAACATGACCAGTTCGCGGATCAAAGAGTAGCTGAGGCTCTAGCTACTCGGAAAGAGGCAAAGCCCTGCACCTTTAGGGACTTCCTGAGGTGCGAACCACCAAACTTCGTCGGAACTGAAGGGGCTGTCGGATTAATCCAATGGATCGAGAAAATGGAATCTATATTCCACATTTGCAAATGCCCAGACGACTGCAAAGTCATGTATGCCATATACACCCTCCATGATGCTGCCCTTACCTGGTGGAATTTTTACGCCCGAACTGTAGGAATCGACACTGCTCACAAACTTCCTTGGGAAGAACTGAAACGAATCATGAGGGACGAGTATTGTCCCAGTGAAGAACTACACAAACTCGAGGATGAACTTTGGCACCTCACTGTGAAAGACAACGATATCATGACATACACCAATCGTTTCCACCAACTGGCACTTCTTTGCCCAGCTATGGTGAGCCCTGAATACAAACGAATTGAAAGATACATCGGAGGACTTCCGATGCATATTGAGGGAATGGTCACCGCCTCTAAACCCGACACTATTCACGGTGCTGTTCGCATGGCCCATAAACTTATGGCACAGGTGGTTCGACACGGGACACCTGCAACTGAAGGCCATCAAGGAAAATGGAATGGAGATTCCAACCCGAACCTGTAAGGATCTACGCTACCGAATCCAAGGAAAAGCGAGGCTATGCGGGGAACAAACCATTTTGTCACGGGTGTAAACGTCATTATGATGGTTCATGTGGTTTACCATGTGAAAGATGTCAACGATTCGGACACAAAATCTGGGATTGCAGAGTTCCCGCCAATCCCGATTCACAAAGGATATGTTTCAAATGTGGTGAACACGGACATTACAAAAAGGATTGCCCAAGAATGAAACGCAAAATCCACCTCATCAGCTCTGAATGAACCGAACAAATATCTGACTATGATATAGGTATATCCTTCCTTGAAAATATAACCCTTCGATTTTGAGTTACGCTAAACGCATACTCCTTATCTTCGACATCATTTTTATTGACATAATGCTGAGCGCATCATAGGGTTAGTTAACCTAGGCCAAGGAAAATCTCAAAGTTTGCTTTCAGCAGACTAACCAACTTACTGTTTGTCAATTATTAGTCTCGATAGGACTACCTTGTTAACAGTCGCCATGTAGCAATAATTTAGCTAAGATTCGAACAATGAAATAGTCAGGATTTGACTATTAGATTTAGCTACTAAGTAGTCACATATAGACTGGCTCAAAAAAAAAAATCAATATAGATGTTATATTGTCTACTACCTTAAGCTTAGAAATTCGATTTATAGCTAACAGTGATGTGAGACATACTCGCATCGAATCTCTCATATATACACTTCTCCCCAAATCCCGCACAACCGCGGCTATCATCGAAATTTCGGGACGAAATTTTCTTAACAGGGGGAGAATGTGACACCCGGTCAAAAAAAAATAAAAAAATGACCAAAATCCACACCCAATTTAAACTTTCTATCCACATATTCTATACAAATAATATCAAGTGCTCAAGTATTATATATGGTTATATATATAAATCTACATGAAACGTTAAACTATTTATCACATACAAATGTACAATTGCGACAAAACTTATAAACAACGTATTATTATTGAAAATAATAATAACCATGTACTCGAATGAAAATAAAACGTATTAGTTTCATTCAGAATTTACACAACGCAACGAAACCATTCGAACTATATCCGTTAATCAAACTCAAAACTAAGTTATATTTTTTATAACTCAAAAATAGTATTTTATAAAATGCTTCGATTAAAAATATATACGATTTCATTTTTAGGAAATTATCATTTTAAAACATTATACTGCATTACGATCGGGTACGCAAACACGAGTTAAATACCAAAATACTTAACACAATAATTGGGGACAACAAATAACAAATCCACACCTCTTTTTGACCCATGAAAACCGGCCTAAGCCATCCCCACATCTCCCTCCTTTTGTTGACTATAATATACAAATACATATATTCACATACACCCACCCATACTCCAATAATTCATCACCAATCTTTTTCCTCCATTCCTCTTCTTGCTCACGGCTGAAGCAGCCCACAACATCACCAACCCTCATCATAAATTATCATCATCATCCATGATCATTCTTGCAAAGGAAAAACAAGGAGAGCAAGAACAAAGCATCAAGCAACACCTACATCTTCTTCATCCTTAGAGCTTTGTACGGATTATACTACTTTCACTAATATTTCATTTTTATAGTTCATTAACATGTTATAAGATCATCTCTTGAAAGATCATACGTAAAAATCTAACGAAAACGAAAGAAAACTAAACATTGTTGAAATTGGATTTCCTGGACAGATTCTGTCCTTTCGGAAGAAAAATTGTATAAAATCGTGTGTGTTGAATTAGGACATGAGACCACTTGGAAAATCTTGGTAATTTCGTTACGAACAACTTTCGTGTAGAACGTTTCGCTTGAAAATGCACAGATTCTGATCTAGCAACTGATTTGTGCACCGTAGTTACGAAAAACGAGTTTTCTGGACAGCCTAACTCACGAATTTTTTTAAAATATTGTGGATGTCTAAAAATCATGAAAACGGTACTGGAAGTAGGTGATATATGTGGGAACATCGTGTAAAAATTTCGGATTCGTTCGATAAGTTTTGACCCCCGAGAACGAGCTCGAAAGAAGTCGAAAATCTGGAAAAACTATGTTTGGGGACTGATTTTGGTACAAAACGAAAATGACATATTTTGGCCAACTATAAAATGCAACGACAAATTTTCCGAGCTCTATAAACATATTTAAGACATTCCTAAAAGTTTCGGGTCAAACCGAGCACGTTTGACCAAAGTCAACAAAACCGACACGTAAAACACTAAACGTTCGATCGAATAAAAACATTATAGTTTTAGTCAAGGACGGGCTCTATAAATACAATATGGTCAAACTCGAACTAAAATAATGAGAATATGTCAAAGCGAAAATTTTATATATACGCGAATAACGAAATGAAACCAATAATAATAACACTTTGTATTATTATTACAACATTATCACCAACGAAACGTACAAACTATTAAATGAACAACGATCTTTCAACGAGTGAATGAATAACATGTTTTGGCATTGTGCCAACTATTTATTTACTTATCTCGTACGTTTAGGGCATTAGAGACTTACCTTGGGCTTAGGCTTTGCTAGCACTCACATACCGAGCTCGCGAGGTGAGTTCATAGCCCCACTTTTCTAATGTTTTATGTATTTTGGGGGAAAATGCATACTCAATTAAATCATTTCATCGTCTAATGAATACAAATCATTTATGGGATATTTGTGACATAAACATTATGTTTTCATATCAATAACTTTTCTCGAATATGCTTAAGTGTGTTAAGTGTATATATGTGATTGCTTTAGGGACCATAACTTTTCCCTACACTTATGTTTTCCCCAAATTTCTAGGCTTAGGCTAGTACTTGAGTGGACATCACCCATAGATCTCAATATACTCACTAGGCTGGAGACTAGGGGTATATGATAGTAGCACACATTAGTATAGTGCCTTATACTGTTTACAGATAACTGGGTGATGATTATTCATATCTAGACATTTTGTGATACACCTAATATCTAAGTAATGTATATACATATTTAGATACAATAAATCACTATTCTGCATTAGTTGACACCTTGTTGAATGTGTTTGTTATTCAGGTTTATTTATGTATATATATATATATATATATATATATATATATATATATATATATATATATATATATATATATATATCTCAAGCACTTGGTGCTATTCACAATTCACTTATGTGTATTAATATACATACATTATACAAACACAAATATTCTAGTCGGCCATGTCGTAGTACCACCGACTTTCAATTTCATTCAATGCTTGCGAGCACCTCGATGCCACGGTAAAGTGGGCACAAAACGAGATCACGGTAAAGTGATTCAAAACTATATCGCGGTAAAGCGATACAAATCATTAAATCAATACGAGTTGTTACTCGTCATCATTAAATCAATACGAGTTGTTACTCGTCATCATTAAATCAATACGAGTTGTTACTCGTCATCATTAAATCTCAATGAGTTGGGGACTCATCATTGGTATATCATTACGAGTAGTTACTCGTCATTAGTAAATCATTATGAGCTGTTACTCGCCATCATTAGTATTAATGTAGGATTAATACGTCTTCTTGATTGTATCACCACGAGTTCATTACTCGTTCTCCTTAGATCTTAATTGAGTTATACTCTGTCTCAGGTTACCTCTATTAGTGCCCTACTGGCTTAGAACTGTAGGTTTATCTAATGGCTCATGATATTGCTCATGGGAGCAATCGTTGAATAATAATATAAACTCAACACATGATTTATAAACTATCTTTAAACTTATAATGTTTTGTAACATTACAAATTGTTTGATTAAACATATGTACTCACCAGCGTAAGCTGACCGTTTTAGTATGCATTTTCAGGTGACTTTGCTTAGGTAGGATCGGCCCGTCAGGATCCTAGCTTGAGTCGCATGCTTTCAAACATTGGGACCACTTTGTATCTACTTTGTATTTTCAAATTATGTATTTGAAGTTTACTTACAATCTCGCTACTTTGTAAACCTTTATTTTTGAAATGCAATAACTATTTTCAAACGTCTCTTTTAGAGGTCGTTTGCTATATATCTTTGTGCTTGTGATATTTGATTTGTAACACCCCGACCCGACCGCTTCCGCAACCCGAATTTTTAGGGGGTGTTTTAGTATAAGCCTTAAACCGTAGGTCAAAGTTGGTCAACTCGTTGGTCAAAGCTGGTCAAAGCTTGTCAAACTGGTCAAACCTGGTCAAACTGGTCAAACCTGGTCAAACTGGTCAAACCTGGTCAACCTGGTCGAACCTGGTCAAACCGGTCAAACTTGTTCAAACCTGGTCAAACCTGGTCAAACTTGGTCAACCTAGTCAAACCTGGTCAAACCTGGTCAAACTGGTCAAGGTTGGTCAAACTAGTCAAACTTAGCATCACTAGCAAAATGTAGCAACACTAGTAATTGTGGCATCACTAGGTTAGTGTCTCTACTTGAGACTTAGGATATTTTCAGAAATTGTAGCATCACTAGCAAAATGTAGCAACACTAGTAATTGTGGCATCACTAGATTAGTGTCTCTACTTGAGACTTAGGATATTTTCAGAAATTGTAGCATCACTAGCAAAATGTAGCAACACTAGTAATTGTGGCATCACTAGGTTAGTGTCTCTACTTGAGACTTAGGATATTTTCAGAAAATGTAGCATCACTAGCAATTGTGGCATCACTAGGTTAGTGTCTCTACTTGAGACTTAGGATATTTGGTTCAAGTGTTCTAAGTGTCGGTTTCTAATTCGGGAAACTTTCTAAGTTTAGTTTTAGGTCCAAGTTACTAACTAAGTCATCCAAACCCATTTTTGTTACCACTTTCCAAAAATAGTAAGTTTTGTCATTTTTAGCCACCGAGCCGTTTTTGTTGACTTGGTCAAACCTACTCGGTTTGACCCGAAACTTTTACCCAACCCATATATCAGTTTAAAGAGTCCAAATAATTTGTCGGTTCGTGTCGGAGTTCATCCAAAGTGTCGGTTTCTAACATGCAACCTAAAAATTCAAGATTTCATATTTTCGATTTTTGTCGGTTTGGTTCGCCATTTAATTTCTACCACTTATGGTCCAAACTAGGGTTTGAGATTTTTATCAACTGATCATGTATGTATCTAGTCTAACATATAATTTTTACAGCAACCATAGTGTCCATTTACATATTTAAACAAATTCGCGTATGAACCGTACTCATTTTCTGAAAACTTCCAGACCAGGTTCAAAGATCCGATTTTAGCAAAAAATACGTAGAGATCTGGAAAAAGTGTAAAACACGAAAGTTGTAGCTTTTTTCAATACGCAACTTTTAAAAAAACATTCGTTGTCTAACTCCTCCTATAACTCAAGTTATGACCATTTTACCAGACTGACTTTTTGATGGTAGATTATGCATGTTCTTGATTAAGTTATAAAAACGTATTTTAACAAAAGTTTTGGACATATTAGTGATAAATGAACATAATAACATCTAAATAAACATAAATGAGACTAGAGATGTGTCCTCACAATGGTGGTTTGAAGAAAGAAGGCTAAGATGATGATGAGGAACTTGTGAGCTTGAATCTTCTTGAAGAACTTTGCAAAATTATGGAGGATTAAAGTGGTGGTGATGTGGTAGTTGTAGGTGGTTTTGGGTGGTGGTCTAATGACTGATTTTTCAGTCAAAATGAGAGAGAAAGATGGGAGGAAATAAAAGATGGAGTGTGAGTGCAAATGAGGGGAAAGTTGCATGAAAGCGAAATGGGGCATAGGAGAATCTCAATCATGATTTTGCATGAGAAGTTAGAGGGTAATATGGGGGGTGAGGGGGCCGGTTTTCAGTGGGGCCCATACAAGGGTGTTTTAGTCATTTTCACATTTTCCTTTTAACTAGTTACGTTTCTCGTTCGTTTGCCCGATTGTTTAGACGTTTATTTATACGTTAAACGTTTTATACGCGTTTTTAAGTGACGACCTAAATTTCGATATTTTTGATTGAAGTATTTATTAAAATACTTAAAAACATTTATAAAAATGTTCCGTTAATTCGTTGGCCTCGATTTGCGTGCACGTTTTACGGAGGTTTAATCTCGTAATGTTTTAATTAGACGTTTTTATTGACGAATTATTATACGATGTTTTTAATAATAATTTCATACAAAATAATATATTTTAAATTATAAAAGTATATATTTTGACTTTCGTTCGATTGTCGGGCGCGTTCCGCGAGTTTCTGTTGCGTTTGAGACGTTTTAGCCAAAACGCCTAGGTTTTCGTATATTATTTTAATAAAATAATAAATAATGATAAATAACTTCTAAAAATAGATTTAAGTTATTTATAGAAAGTTTTTCACCAACGTCCGTATTTATACTGTGTTGGACTCCGTCCGGTTGTTTCGCACAATTTCACCAAATTGCGTATGCGTAATTACAACTAATTACGTAAGCATAATATATATATCAATTACGGGAGTGTATATTCACATAAATACACAAATAGTTATAAGTAATTACAAGTATTTAGCCTAATATTAAACTAAACACACGTAATTAGGGTTTCTAGCTGGTTAATCAGTAACCCTAAACCATCGGGTGTCACATTTTAAATAAATACTTCCTATCCAAAATATTATATTTTAATTTATAAAATATATTTTGATTGTTATTCGATTGTCGTGCGTGTTTCGTGCATTTTTTGTCGCGTTTGAGCATTTTATACAATGCGAAATACTTATGTGATATTATCTACATAATATTTAGAAATAAATATGTTTATTAAATAGTTTCATATTATTTAATAAATTGGGTTCACCAACATCCATATTAATGAGTCAGAATCCATCCGATGAAACAATTGCACGATTAAATTTAATCGCGTACGTGTATATATATAACAATATATATAATGATACATACAATTAGCCTAGTACAGAACTAATTACATGTATTAACATGTGATTAGGAACTAATAACTAGCCCTAATTTGTCGGGTGTCACATTCTCCCCTTGTTAAGAGAATTTCGTCCCAAAATTTAGCTATGAGTCGTGAGTGGAATGGTGTATGTGAATAACTGTAGATACCTGAGTCGCATTTGGTCTTCCCATTCCCAAGTGAATTCCGGACCACGCCGCGAATTCCACCGGACTTTAACGATGGGAATACGACTTTGTTTCAGTTGTTTGACCTCACGGTCTATGATTTCCACTGGTGTCTCGACAAAGTGAAGTTTATCGTCGATATGAATCTCGTCGAGAGGAATAATGAGTGTCTCATCAGACAGACATTTCTTTAGATTAGAAATGTAAAAGGTGGGATGCACGCTACTGAGCCTGGGTGGTAGCTGCAATCGATATGCCACTGGACCAATCCTTTCAAGGATCTCAAAAGGTCCAATGTATCTGGGATTCAATTTCCCACGTTTGCCGAATCGGATAACACCTTTTCAAGGTGATGCTTTGAGCAATACTCGATCTCCAACCTGGAACTCGAGATGCTTGCGTCTCACGTCAGCATAACTCTTCTGACGATCACGTGCGGCTTTCAGCCGATTTTGGATACTAATGATTTTCTCTGTTGTTTCATGAATAATTTCAGGACCAGTGAGTTGGCTGTCTCCCACTTCGGTCCAACAAACAGGTGATCGGCACTTACAATCGTACAGTGCCTCAAAAGGTGCAGCTCCAATACTGGTGTGGTAACTGTTGTTGTACGAGAACTCGCACAATGGTTGGTGGTTTTCCCAGTTTTTACCAAAGTCAACTACACAGGCCCGTATCATATCCTCCAGTGTTTGAATTGTTCGTTCACTTTGGCCGACGGTTTGAGGATGATATGCAGTACTCATATCCAGACGAGTACCCATAGATTTTTGTAATGATTGCCAAAAGTGAGATGTGAAGCGACTATCTCTATCAGAAATAATCGAGATGGGAACGCCTTGTCGGGATACAATTTCCTTGAGGTAGATTCATGTGAGGTGTTCCATTTTGTCAGTTTCTTTAATAGCGAGGAGATGAGCAGATGTTGTGAGACGATCGACGATCACCCAAGTGGTATCGTAACCGCTCGATGTTTTTGGGAGTTTGGTAATGAAATCCATGGAGATCTGCTCCCATTTCCACTGAGGGATTTCCGGTTGTTGAAGCAGACTGGAAGGTTTCTGATATTCAGCCTTGACTTTAGAGCATGTGAGGCACTTGCTGACATACGTGGCGATATCAGTTTTCATGTTTGGCCACCAATACAACTCTTTGATACCATGATACATCTTATCAGATCCAGGATGTATAGAATATTTGGACTTGTGAGCTTCATCCATCACTAAGTCTCGTAGGTTCCCAAAACTAGGCAACCATATTCGGTTAGAGAAGTATTGGGCCCCGTTAGGTTTGGTTTCGAATTGTTGGTCCATGCCACGCAAGGACTCAAGTTTCACATTTTTGGGTTTCAGTGCTTCGAGTTGGGCGGTAATAATTTGAATGATAAGATCATTGTGAATCGTCATACTGAGGGCTCGGACTCGAAAAGGTTTTATTCGTTCTTTACGGCTGAGGGCATCGACAACAACATTTGCCTTGCCTGGATGGTAACGAATCTCACAATCGTAGTCGGTAAGCAACTCGACCCATCGACGTTGCCTCGTGTTGAGATCCTTTGATCGAATAGGTGTTGGAGACCCTTATGATTGATAATTATCGCGTATGGTAGTCATATAGGTAGTTTCTCTAAATTTAGTAGAAAACATTCTCGTTTCGCCTTCCTCCCCTTGTTAAGATTTGAGTTCCACCGGAAACTGGAGGAACTATGGACAAGTTTTTCTCATAACCATGATTTTGACGAAATTCTTAGATAACACTGGGAAAAGAAAGGGAGAAGAGGTATTTCGATCTTGGTTGATTATCATGTATAGAGAGAAAGTTTTATCCGTAAATTTTGAAGTGAGATTTCTGAATTATGCTACCCAGCCTGAATTTGTAAGAAGTGGTCAATCCTTGCCTTTGTTGTTAAAGTAGTAGTCTAATAAAGACTATTCCATTGTTTGAATAGTAGCCAAATCGCGTAGTGATCAATCATGATCCAATAAGGCGTATAAGTAATTTGTTGATAACACAAGTCAAACGGTGATCAAGTTACGATTAGATAATGCGTTTTACGTTGTGATTAAAACGTTTGTAGGATATGTCAAGCAAGTGATCAAACATGATTAAGTAACAAGTTTCGTATGAGTATGGCGGGTAACACCCCAACCATGAGTTGTGAAAATGTGAGTGAATCATTAAATTACATCCAATATGAACCGTTGGAACGTATATTCAGTATGTAAATCGTTAGAAGACCCGCAGGTGTTCTAATATATAAGTTGTTATTGTTGTCCAAAGTAAGTAGGAAGGGGAATGTCCTAAAGGTTAGATCATGGAGAGAGGTTGAGTGAAAATCAAGTGTTGGTTCATATATAGGGTTTTCATTTGGCTAAAGAGAGTATGTTATCGTAAATTTTTTTTTTTTTGAACTTTGTTAATAACTTATGGATTTTGAAAGTTTCATAAAGCACTTTGTCGAGAAATTTTTGTTTACAAATCCTTGTTGTTGTAAATCCTTTGAAAACTTGAGATGATAAAAATTCATTTGAAACTGAAGGTTAATCAATATGTTGAAAATTCTTGTCATTGACCACACGTTGGAAATTCTGTTTACAAAAATTCATTGAAAATTAGTAGTTGTGGAAAGTTCGGAGTAGATGTCCGGTGAGAAGCTGTTGAAAGATTTACATTTGCGAAAGGTCCGCGGGGAATATCTTATGAAAAATTGTTGAGAAATATTTTCCCACATACTATGCATGCTTAGAGAAATTTTTACTGGTTTCAAGTGAGTTCTATTCTGCACACTAGTCTTAGTCGTAAGGTGGCGACTTCGTCGCTGGTCTCCATCATCTGGAGATAGGTGATATTTCCGGTTTCGCTGAGATCTTGAAGATTTCTCATGAAGTTGTGCAACCCGTCCCTATGCCAGGTGCATTTTGTCTAAACGAGTTCCGTGGTATTCTACTTCTATGGTATTTAGTCCATTCTCATAGCGGTCTATTATTGAATCGAAAGGGAATACTCAGTGAATGAGATCTTTGCATGAAATTTTAGGATCATCGCGGTTGCGTTTAGAGGAGGTAACATGTGACCTCACGGTAGGTCGATCAATCAACATGAGGTAGTGAAATTTATATATCAAGGCGAAATCTAATTTATGTACGCGATTCGTTGTTTACAGGACGTGCCAGGCATTGGTACATCCGGGTGAATTACGAGAGTGTTTTATGGAATCAACAAGGCGATTCTTGGTCTTGTAGTCGGGGTAGCACTCTAGGTTTTGATAAGATTTCCTTGCGTTTACGGGGCGTTTGTGCTCCCCTAGTCGTGTGGTAAAAGTAGTCAGGAGAATCTAGCATTGATGGAACAGAGGAAATTAGGCGTATCGGTTCTGAGTGATGAGTTAGTTCTAACTACATCGATTTCCTCATTAGCAGTGTCGTTATCCGATATTTGTGGTTAGTCAAATCGTAGATTCGAAGAGTGGTCATAACAATGGCCGAGTAGTGCTTTTGAAGTAGTCAACCATGACTATGTTATAATTTCGAAGTGAACAAAGGTTTGATAAGATTAGTTGGTAATTCCGTAGCGGCAAGCATCCCTTGCCGTAGTGATCAAAATGATCAAATCGTTGCTGAAATAGCTTGTGGACTTAGTCATTGTGAGTACTCCTCGCAATACTAATCCATTTGTAATCAGAGTGATCAAAGTTGTAAACCAAGTTACACGTTAATCGTTGGAATCAATTCAATTGTTGGAAAAAACATTCCAATCTATAGATGTTGTGTATAACACACGCGGTCCACATGTCTATGATAAGAATGGAGTGTAGTAGCACGGTGGCTAAAGTAAGTATAGTTCATGTGACTTCCAAATGTAGCACAAAGGCTAGATGTAAGTTTAAATAATGAGGTTTCCAAATGTAGCATGAATGCTAAGAGTAAGTTGAAATCATGTAGTTTCCAAAGGTATGCATGTATGCACCCCATGTAGCACAAAGTGCTCAAATGCAGCACCAAGTGCCGTGAATGCACGTATCGCCCCTAGGTGATGAATTTTTCGTGGGGTTATAGTTTCGTTGGTTTATCCTCAGATGGAATCTCCTCAAGTGGACCCTCTTCGGATGAGTTATTCTTAGTGGTGTCGTTGCTCGTTACAGTTGGGTGAGCGGTTATCGTGGATGTCTCCACGGACTTAGATGAACTTGCGTCTCATTCTCAAGGTCGAATGGAGTATCGGAGGGAGTGGTTGCCATTTTCTGTGGCAGTGTGATAGTAAGCAAGAGTTGAGTTTCAATTTCGATATCGGGTGACGCTACGATAGGAAAGTTTGCCATTTCTGTGGCAAGAGTGTTTAATAATGTGAGGCCTATATATATATAACATATAATATAGCCTAGTTTGTCTAGCACAAACAAGTTTGAGTCCCGTTTCTCTCGTGGTCAGAGTCAACTAGTGTATTCATGTTCAACATAACCGTTTCAGACCTCACATCATATTTCTTTAATTGTACATAGTTGATCAGGCTATGTTAAATTAAACTCGTATGATATAATTTCTGAACTAGTCATACCTAATAAGAAAATACTTCCTAACGGTCATAGTCTAGGCCCACTAATGCAACGTAGTTCACTATAACCTTAGACTCTGATACCAATCTGTCGCACCTCCAAATTATGATGCGGAAGCGATTCGGGTTGGGGCGCGACTAATCCGGTAATCACAGCACATAAGATATATAATGAACTACTCTATATGCGTCGTTTACAAGTTACATTAATATAATGTAAAAGTTTTACAAAGTTGTAATGTTTACAAAAGCTCGTGATTGATGTAAGAGATTCGATGGCATAACTACGTTACAAAATATAGTAATGCATGACAATCTCCTAATAGTTGCATGAGACTCGAGCTAATGGGCATCCTGATCGAGCATAACTACTACTGCTGAGTACTTGAGAATACATGCTAAAAGGTCAGCTAAAAGCTGGTGAGTTCACAGGTTTGTATAATGATAAAGTATAGTGTGTGAACTACAAGATTTAGTATAATGATTTGAAATTAATCAAATAATGTATATTTCTGCCATGAGGTCATAATCTGAGCTTAATTAACTGAGGTGTCAGGATCACAAACAAGTGTCTGATCGAGGGTGCCTCCCTGCGAGTGCCTAATCTACACTCGTATGAACAAATGATAATGCGTCCGTTTGACCCGTTAGTGCTTGCTAACCCGGACAAGGATTGTCAATCCCATATGGTACCATACACTAACATTCACGCTACAAAAGTATTACCAAACTATGATCGTTGATGACTTTAAGTGATTAGAAAATAGCTCATGCAGAATATAGCGAGGTTTAGTACTCGTGTTCACATGTAAAACAAAGTAGAGCATGTATTCCCACCCCTGGGTTAAAAATAGTAAAATGAGGGGCTATGAGACTCACCTGAGTCTGAGGCGTTTGCTAATAGCAAATAATGATGGTGTACAAAGAGATGATGTCATCCAAACGACTGTAACCTGTCGGGCGTCCTAAACGCGCAATGTTATAATAATGAGTAGGTATCTTAAAAGATCACCTATGCTAGTTGTCCATTCAACTAGTTATGTCCAAATACATTGGTTTGATTAATTGTTTGTTTGTGTTTTGAAAACATGTACGGCCCATTGGTGAGTTTTGTAATAAAATTTTTATGGTATTATTATTATGTGTATTGTTGTTTTGTATACTTATGAAAGTATATTCGTACGCGAGGATATGTATTTTACACAATTATTTCTGAAGGTAAATGTATGTGTATATATATATATATATATCCAAAAGTATACATATATATATATATATATATATATATATATATATATATATATATATATATATATATATATAAGTCCGAAGGTGTGTCCGAAATTACGTCTAGGTCCGAAAGTGTGTCATCCGAATTTAAGGGTCCGAAATGGTATGTTCCGAAAGTTAACTCCGAAAGTTGACTTTCGGAGTCAAAAGTCCGAACTTACTTGAAAATTCCGAAAGTCAAAGAGTAATCCGAAATTCAAATTCGGACTAAAAATCAGTCCGAATTAGTGTTTTTCCGAAAGTGTAGTTTCGCAATGTTTGAAAGTTGTTCAAGTTCGGGAACGTGGTCAACGAGCTCGGTTTGACCCGAGACTTTTACACAAGTCTTAAAATAGTTAACCAAGGCTTAGAAAATTATCGGTATGTTTTATGGTCGGTCCGAAGTGTCGGTTTTATGTTTATGTTAAAAACAGTCCTTAAAATAGTTTTTCGGTTTTGTCGGTTTGTTTCGCTACTCATTTCTACATTTTCTAATCCACGATAATTCTCAAGAAAATTCTCAACTGATCCTCTATGTGTCTAGTCCATTACGTAATTTTTCCGGTAATTATAGAGTCCATCTAAATAGGTAAATAAATTCGCGAAGGAACGAACTCAGTTTTCGACAAATTCCACACCAGTCTCAAAGATCGGCTTGTAGCTAAAAATACGTGCATTTCTGGAAGGAGCCAAAGAAGAACTTTTTGTAGCTCTCTTCCATACGCAAATTTCGGTATAAGATTCATGTGTTAATTCATCCTAGAACTCAAGATATGGACGATTTAGTGAGTGGTATTTTCTGGGACAGATTATATATTTATGTATGTTTTGTAAAAATGTGTTTAAGTGAAAGATTTGGACATTTTCTAGCTCAATGATCAACTAAGCATGTATATGTATGTAAAGCAAGTAAATCTAACAAGGAAGAGTTGCTCACAAAAGTGTAGATGTCGGTCTAGAGGCGAGATAAGGTGGTGATGCTTCGGTTGTGCTTTTGCTTCTTTCTCCTTTGCTTCATTCACCAAATGGTAGTAGTTTTGAGTTAGATTATGGTGGTGGATGTGGAGGATGATGATGAACCGTTTGAAGTGAGAAAAGAGGGAGAGAGTGGTGTGAAAAAGTGATGAAGAAAATGAGGAAATGGGGGGTTATGTTTGGTCATGCTTTTTCAACAACAAGATCCACATTTTGTGGATCTTGTTTTTGGTGGTTTGAAAACCGGTTTGTGGGTGGCTGTCGTGCACCCCGCGGTCGGTCGGATTTTACTCCGGTCATTGAACCTTCCGGCAAGGGCGCGCGGACAGTGTGTTTTATATTTATTATGCTGGGTATCCTAAGTTTTGATACAACTTAAAGACCTTAAGGGCAGTAAGCGGTATGTATGACTCAGGTGTCGTTCTTCAAACTACAACGGGCATGGGAATCTAGGAGGATTAATTATCTTTTGTAATTTAGCTGGGATTTTTTTAAAACTTTTTGATAGGTTGGTTGGTTTTCTAATCTAATTACTAAAATTAAAAACTAAATTAAAGAAAGGGGTTTGTACGGAGTACGCAGAGAAATCAAGATAAGGAATATGTTTGCTGTGACTTCGGCAATGTTATTTGGATGGATAGTTATGAGGGATAAGGCTACTAGGTGTGATGATTAATCTGGTGAGGTCATAGAAACTTAAATGGTAGATAAAGTATTATGCCTACGAACTTTACTCGGTTTCCCAAGTATTTATGTTAACGCTATACCGGATACTCGGGCGTTTTACAGCTTTTCCGTTATACCAATTAGGGTTCCAGATTACTCACTAGATATTCATATATTTCTTAATGAGCTACAACTATGATCCTACTATATACCTAACGTAGAGTTGTCCGCAATCAGATATATAATATGTCACATGGATAGCAGTTATAGAATGTCTTAGTACACCGGAAGTTCTCCCAAATGCACAGACCAATTCAACAAACAATTATCCTCTAATCCAGGTCCCCATTTACAGACATCCGGAGGACATTAGTATTATGGCATGAATTGTTCATTGAACAATAACATGAATAGGGTTTAACCCGCGGAACCGGTTGGGATAATCTGTCTAACGGTCAGCTGAATTGTTCATCATTAATCATACAATCATTACAACTAATACATACATGTTAACCTATCTGTATTATGTTTATTATGTTTACGAAAATCTAATTAGCAGGGCAGTGATAGTGTTTACGTATGTCTAGCATGCAGTACCTAAGCAACAATCAAACAAGAACATGCAATAGGACGGAACACTAGTCATCACATTAACTGACCTAATAATCAAATCATGAATATCCCGGAAGTTGTCCCAAAGATACACATCAAACAAGCGTGAACCTAATCTATCTCTAATCCTATGCTTCGTGTCCCTCGGATGTGTTTCAATCAAGGGAACAACGACCATGTTGAGTTCATTGATCATCATACACATAATAGTTAGCAATTCTACTTCTAGCAATTGGCCAGGTTCTAGGGAGGAGGATACAAACCACAGCATAAGTTGGATAGATAAACAGGCAGAGGTTCAGCTTATAAGTTCGCAAACAGTTTTAAACCTACACAGACAGAGTAACAGTATGTTTACAATTGGGAATCATTATTTCCACAACAGATTGTGCCCACGACTTTCATAGCTTCCACGTTCCGTACTACACACATTCGTGATGATTCCGGCACTATACAAATGAAAGCCGTATAACGTTACCTCCATTGTTTCATAATGGTGTTATCCCCAACTGTATATTATATCATAACTATCCTAACATTGCATACATCACAACAAACATTGATTTGTCTAGCCTAGCATAATTCTAGCATTCATTCCTAAACATGCATAATAAGAAAACATAATTTAAAGAATAAATGCGAGAGATTGTATTAAACCTGAATACGAGAGTAATACAGACAAATCTTCACAAATCTGAAGTCTCGGAGTAACTCCATACAAAAGCTACTGAGAGCTTCTACTCTAACCTACTAATTCTCTTCTAACTCCTAAGAGTAGTTCTAGAGAGAGAATGCTAACCTAATTCTAGAGAGAGAAAGTAATATGAGAGGTGAGAGGTGAATGAGGTGTGTTGAAAATGAATGAGGAGGCTTGGTATTTATAGGAGAATGAGGTGAAGCTTGGTACAAGTCACAAAGCATGAAGAACAAGCATCAAAGCGCATACGGGGGGTACTGGACCAAGGGGGGCAAACGGCACCTCACAAAGCAAACACCCCGGTATACGGCACCCACAGGGCCGTATACGGCACCTAGGGTACCGTATACGGTACCTAGGTATCCAGGGGGGGGGGGGTTGGTGCTTGGTTTGGCCTCCGCTTGTTTCTCGGTTGCTTGGTTCGTCTGTATCTTCTTCGTTTGGGCTCCGATTTGCTTGATTCTTGCGCCGTTAGTTTTGTTTTTCCGTTACGCTTCTAATGACACTGAGTTTTCCAAATTTGGAGGTGTTTAGCTCTTGCGTGTTCCGGATGACGATCGGCGTGCTTCCAGACTGCATATCTTCTCCGTCTTTCGTTCGTTTCTTCTGATTCTTTCACCTCCGATCTTGGATTTTCCTATGGAATCATAAAATATGTATTTAGCTCTATTTTCATAAGAATATTGAGAACGGAAAATTTAAGGTGATTATTTTACCTCGGTTTGCGTGTTATTTGGACTTTTTAACCGATTTTTGCAGCAACGTCTATATTTAGGCTGCCTTGGTGATTTTTGCTAAATAATGATGGTTTTGAAATGTTTTCACCAAAGAATAGTCCAAAAAGTGTGGAAATACACTCTTAAAAACATGACTTTTTGGGTCACATCAAGTATCCCACACTTAGACGTTGCTTGTCCTCAAGCAACACTCATCAACATCCCCTTTTGAAAACATTTTTAAATAGATTTAGAGGAGAGTTATGACATCCCTGTCGGTCACCGTTTTCTCATATGAGTAGATAGTTTCAGGGAACCAAGGAAAAGTAAGATGATCCTTTCGGAAACAAGAAGCGATTCTCATAGGCGTACTTCCAACTCTCGTGATCTCGGAGTATACATGACTAGGCGATCTCACATAAGGTGGTCACTCAATTCACTCAATAGTGTATCGGGTTTCCTATCAATCTAGTTCAAACGAAATCGCTCATAAAGCCAGCCATGCAGTACTCATCGTCATAGGCTTGATCAAGAATCGGATCTCCACCACTTAGGTGAGAACGGCGCTAATTATCCCGAGACATTCGGGGGTTGTAATGGTTGTGAGGGTTAAGGGGTATGGATAAGGGAATTTTTGGTTTGTAAGGGTGTTACTTATCCCAGGCTTTCCAAGAGTCATGAAAAACTTATTTGTAGAACGGATGAAGTAGCTACTCGTCTCCTATCGGATCTCCCTTTAATGGTTGATACTTTGAAGCCTTTTTGAGCTTTATTTTCTTTTTTTCTTTTTTTCTCTTTTCTTTTCTTTTTCTGCTTTTTATTTTCTTTTCTTCTTCAGAATTTCTTTGTTATAGAACTTCCGAGGATAATTTCTTTTCTTTTTCTCCTTCAGAAATCCTTTCTCTTATCTTGATCAATTCGAGTCTTTTCTTTGGGTGCTAATTTTCCCGCACCGTTGTTCTCTTGTCTCTCTTGTGTGCTAATTTTCCCGCACTTTTTAGAGGAGTTTGATTCTTTTTGGAGAACACGAACGAGTAGGATAATCGAGTTGGATATTCTTCAAGATGTTTTTCATAACCTCAGAAATTCTAAGATAAGATTTTGGGAATTTGGGAAAGTAGGTTTATGATTAGGGTTTTTGAAGAAATGAAGAGGTTTAGGCTCAACAGGGTTTTCTAGGCGGATCATCGATACTAAAAATGAGTATCGGAAGGGTTTTGGTCTTGAAAGAGAAGGCTAAAAAGGGGTTCAAATCCTAAGGAATGTCAAGGTCATCTAATTGCGCCTATACCGCGTACGGTACACACCAATGTGGTCTCGAAGCGTATGTCAAGAGCAAGTTCTAATTCAGAGATACATGCATCGGCACACACAAGAAATGAACAATGTAGCATTAAAAATGAATGCTTTTAAGGCTTAAGTCCTCACTTCAAATTTGGGTTGTATGTGCCTAGTCATGCGATGCCCCTCTTAGATTGTCGTTTCTTGTTTAGGAAATTTCTACCTTAATTTCCTTAAGTTTTTGAAATATTTTCCTCATATTTTGAAAATGATTTCTTTCAGGCATACCAAAACTCAAAAATTTAGAGTTAATCGCAAGATTTAGCTCATATTTTAGTTTTATTGAAAAATATTTTTGAAAAATTTGAAAAAATTTGGGGAACATTTTCTGAGATATGCCATGTAGACATAAAAATCGTTTATCCAAGGTATTCCATACCTACCATCCCACACTTAGGGGAACATTGTCCCTAATGTTCTCTTGAGTTGAGATTTTACGACTAAAATCCCACACTTAGAGTTTGAACATGTAAGAAAATGTTTCCTAAGTGTTGAATTGGGCTAGAATCCCACACTTAGTGATAAGTTAGGATGTGGCATAGATTATAACACATAAACTTAAGTAAACATAGAATCATCAAAAACGGAGAAAGGTTTAAAATACTCCCCATTCTGTTTACTGGACAGGACCAGATTAGTGTAGAAATGGTGCGTGTGATTTGCTGGATTAGAGGACCAGTCTCATGTAAGATTATCCATTCCACAATAAGCTAAGTTCTGCAATAAACATCAACACATCATCATATCTCAAAAATAACAAAGAGTTATAAAAATCTAAGTACTGAAAAAAGATAAAACAAGCTAAATAAACTAAAAGTCATCAAGTAGATCATCGCTGTCAGGATCGAAGGCAGCAATAGCAGCAGCAAGGACTGAGGTGGGTGATAGTGCAGGCTCCTCAATTGTATCCATGCTAGGCTCAGTAATGCCAGCAGAAGCATGAGCGTGAGGTGGGCTAAAGACATCCAACACAGCCATCAACTGCTCAGTCGGTGAAGGCTCTGCTGATGCACTCCCTGATGACATGACAGGATCAACAGCAGCAGGCGGAGCAGTGGAAGGTCCAGCGGTGAACGGTCCAGCAGGAGGGAAGAATGACCAGGGCGGGCGAGATGGTCCTGGGTCCGGACCAAGATGGAACGGACAGTCAGAAGGCCTCGGAAGCCCTACATGCACACAGAGGGTGGACATGATGTCATGCTGAAGGTGGAGTGTCCGAAAGAGGGCCCAGGCTGCAACCGGGTCAGCTAGTGTAATCCCATACTCAAGAGTGGGTATGGGAGCTGACTGGTGAATAGGTGATGAGGGTCTCTCAGCGGATGGCTCCTCATGAGTGGTCGGGACATCAGTAAGGTCCTCCTCGCGAATAGTGGGCATGGTCCTGCGTGCTCTACGTCCTCGTCTGCGATCTCTGCGACGTCTCGGTGGTATCTCAGCTATGATCTCTCTGGTGTCACTGGAGCTATCCATCCTGAAATAAACAAAATAAACAGGTAATGCATAAAATGAAGAATACAAATGCACAGAGATTTGATGACAGTGTAAAGATGTTTTATAAAGATTTCTGTTATCAGAATCCTGGCATTTGCATTTTTAAAACTTATCTCTGATTTTGTTTAAGATTTGAAGTTTATAGTCAGATAAGTAGCAAATCCTGAAATTTTGTTAGAGATAATCATACTTAACAAAAATAAACTGAGAAGTAAAAATTTGACAGAAAAGTAAAGATAAGCTTGGGGTGCCTCCCAAGAGTGCTTGTTTTACGAGTCCCTAGCTTGACTCTTTGTACCTTTCTTGAAGACTCATGGAGGTTCAAAGATGAAGACGTCTTCCCTGATGGGAAAGTCCTCAACATAATGCTTTAAGCGATGACCATTAACCTTAAAATTACCTTCTGGAGCCTCGAGTTCGATTGCACCATAGGGAAATACCTTTGAGATCGTGAATGGTCCGCTCCACCTACTTTTGAATTTACCGGAGAATTTCTTGAATCGCGAATTGAAGAGCAGCACTTTATCTCCTTGTTTGAACCTAGAGGGCTTTAACTTAGCGTCGTGGACCCTTTTAGTTCTCTCCTTGAAGCTCAGCGAACTGTCGTACGCTTGGTCTCTTAGCTCTGCTAACTCATTCATTTGCATTCTCCGTTGTTCTCCAACTGCTGAAATTTCCAAGTTGCAGTGTTTTAATGCCCAGTACGCCCGATATTCCAACTCAATTGGGATGTGACACGCCTTTCCGTAGACTAGCCGATACGGTGTGGTTCCTAATGGTGTTTTGTAGGCAGTTCTGAATGCCCACAACGCATCGTCTAATTTTTCGGCCCACCTGTGCCCGTGATTTCCGACAGTTCGTTCCAATATCCTTTTCAAAGCCCGATTTGTCGCTTCAGCTTGCCCATTAGTTTGTGGATGGTAAGCCGTCGATGTTTTGTGAGTGACACCATACTGCTGCAGCACTCGCATGAATTGAGTATTGCAGAAATGCGTGCCACGGTCACTGATTATAGCCCTAGGAGTTCCAAATCGACTGAACAGCTTTTTGAGGAACTGGGTTACTTTTGAATCGTTGGTCGGAAAAGCTTGAGCTTCGGCCCACCTGGAGACGTAGTCAACTGCGACTAAGATGTACTCTTTGCCGTTAGATTTAGGGAATGGTCCCATAAAGTCTAATCCCCAGATATCAAAGATCTCCAAGGCCTGGATATTAGTAAGTGGCATTTCGTTACGGGCTGAGATATTGCCTTGCCTTTGGCAAATATCACAGCGCTTCACCAGGTCGCAAGCGTCTCGGAATATGGTTGGCCAATAAAAGCCGGCATCGTAAACCTTTCGTGCAGTCATTTTGTTGCCATGGTGTCCTCCAGTAGGTCCGTGGTGGCTCTGGTGTAGAATTAGTTCTGCCTCCTTCCCATCGACGTATCTTCGAATAAGTTGATCGGGACAAACCTTAAAGAGATAAGGATCGTTCCAATAATAGTTCTTGACATCTCGGAAGAATTTTCGTTTATGAGAGGTTGACATTCCTTTTGGTACGATGTTTCCTACCAGATAATTGGCGAAGTCAGCATACCAAGGGTTGTGTGTGAACTGTGACCCTTGTTGGTAGCCTCCTATAGTCATGAGTTGTTCTTCGGGGGACTGATCTTGAATATCGTTCTCGTGCAACTTCTCCATTGATGGATTTTCCAATTGGCTAAGATGATCGGCCGCGACGTTTTCTGCTCCTTTCTTATCTTTAATCTCAATATCAAATTCTTGTAGGAGTAGAATCCATCGTAGAAGGCGCGGTTTAGCATCTTGCTTTTTGAAAAGGTATTTCAAAGCGGAGTGATCTGTATAGACAATAGTTTTGGACAAGATTAGATAAGAACAAAATTTATCGAAAGCAAATACTACCACAAGCAGCTCCTTTTCTGTAGTGGTGTATTTTTCTTGAGCATCCGCGAGTGTTTTGCTTGCGTAGTATATTGGTTGAAAGTGTTTCTCCTTCCGCTGTCCCAGTACAGCTCCAACAGCGAAATCATTGGCGTCGCACATGATTTCAAATGGAAGACTCCAATCGGGGGCAACCATGATCGTTGCATGTACAAGCTGTTCCTTCAGGTAGTTAAAAGCTTTGAGACATTCATCTGTAAAGTCAAACGGAGTATCTTTTTCGAGAAGATGAGTCATAGGTCGAGAAATCTTAGAGAAATCCTTAATAAAGCGACGGTAGAATCCGGCGTGACCTAGAAAACTTCGGATGGCTTTTAAAGAAGTAGGGGGTGGAAGCTTCGAGATGGTCTCAACTTTTGCTTTGTCAACTTCAATTCCAGATTTAGAAATGCGGTGTCCAAGAACTATGCCTTCTTTCACCATGAAGTGACATTTCTCCCAATTTAGAACTAGGTTTGATTCTTCACATCGAGCAAGCATCCTATCCAAGTTAGAAAGACAAGTGGTGAACGAATCCCCAAAAACTGAGAAATCGTCCATGAACACTTCCATACATTGTTCAATCATGTCGTGGAAGATTGCTACCATGCACCTTTGAAAAGTCGCAGGTGCATTACATAAACCAAAAGGCATACATCGGTAAGCAAATGTTCCATAGGGACAAGTGAACGTCGTCTTTTCTTGGTCCTTTGGATCGAGAGGTATCTGAAAATAGCCTGAGAAGCCATCAAGGAAGCAATAGAATTCGTTTCCTGATAACCTTTCGAGCATCTGATCAATGAATGGTAGAGGGAAATGATCTTTGCGTGTAGCTTCATTCAGTTTTCGATAGTCGATACACACCCTCCAACCATTGACGGTTCGTGTTGGAATCAATTCATTGTTTTCGTTAGCGATGACCGTCATGCCTCCTTTCTTTGGGACGACTTGAACTGGGCTAACCCATGGGGAATCTGAGATAGGGTAGATCAGACCAGCATCCAGGAGTTTGATAACCTCCTTTTTCACCACGTCTTGAATCTTTGGGTTGACTCTCCTTTGCCTTTGAACTGATGGTCTAAAGTCGTTTTCCATTAAGATTTTATGCGTGCAGTAGTTTGGACTAATCCCTTGTATGTCAGAGATCTTCCAAGCAATTGCCTTCTTGTGTGACTTTAGAACCTGTACCAGCCTTGCTTTCTCTTTGGGCTTCAATTCTTTAGATATGATAACCGGTAAGTGTGAAGTTCCTTCAAGAAAAGCATATTCAAGGTGTGGGGGAAGTTCCTTTAGTTCCAATTCGGGTGGTTCTTCAGTAGATGGTTTCATCCTGGCAATCTCGTCTTTTTTAAGCTCGTCGTACGTTGTTTGATAATCTGACTCCATTGCAGGTGATTCTGGAATGTCGGCTGATGCTATCTCAACCCATTCTGTATTGTTGGACAGCTCATCTTTTCTCAGCTCATATTTTACTTGGGAAGATTGAGAGATTGCATTTTCTTCAGTGATAATTTCTTTTCCTTTGTCAGTTGTTGCAAATCTCTGAAATTGAGCTGATGAAGACTCGCTGATGGTGATTTCTGGATTTTTACAACCTTCAGATGGTTGCGAAGTAGGTGTTTTAAGCATCGACTCCATGTTTTTAAGAGTCTTCAGAATTTCTTCCCTTGAGAGAGATGAATGATCTACTTCAGAAGTCGGGTTCCTTCGTAGTAGAGTGACAGGAGTGCCGTATCCAAGAGGAACAGTCAAGAGGGAACTGAGCTGTGACTCGGAATTCTTTAAAGGAAATAGTAACTCTCCAGATGTGTCGGAAGAATCCGAGATAGCCGAGCATAGACCCGCACCTTCTTCACAGAGTATTCTTGAAGTGATGATAGTATTGGGAAGGGGGTTAATGCTGCTTACTGCGAGGATCTCTTCCAAGTGTTCTTCAATTATTTCCTGCATAGAATCTACAAGACCAAGATCTTCTCCCACAGGCTGTTTCTTTAGTTTATCAATATTGAAGCTGACCTCTTCAGTTCCAACTCGGAGTTTTAAAGATTTTTCATTTACGTCAATGACGGCCTTGGCAGTGTTTAGGAAAGGTCTGCCAAGGATGAGTGGAACCTGGGTGTCCTCTTCAATATCCATAACAACGAAATCAACTGGAAAGACGAATTTGTCAACACGGACCATAATATCTTCAGCAATTCCTCGAGGGAGTTTAACTGATCTATCTGCTAATTGGATGGTCATACGTGTATGCAAGAGTTCGTTTAATCCTAGTTTCCTATAAAGCAAGAATGGCATGAGGTTTACACTAGCTCCTAGGTCAGCTAAGGCGTTACTTATTTGAACATCCTGAAGATAACAAGGAATAGTGAAACTGCCAGTATCTCCAAGCTTAGGGGGTAGTCCTTGTTGCATAATTAGAGAGCACTCGGCATCTAGGGGTAAGTTAACTATCTGTCTAAGTTTTTCTTTGTTGGATATCAGCTCCTTAAAGAATTTAGCACAACTGGGCATTTCTACTAAAGCATCTAATAATCTGACGTTTAAGTGTAGGCTTTTGAACATTTCTAGATATTTTCCAAATTGAGCTTCTTGTTTCTCTTTCTTAAGCCTACCAGGGAAAGGTATTCGAATGGGTTTAGAAACTTCTGGGGCTTTAGAAGGTTCTGGCTCAGGAGAAGTGACAGGGGTGTCAGCTTGAACTGAGTCAGTGGGTAGAGAAGTAGAAGGTTTATCTGAAGGAATATCTATAGTTTTCTCGTTTTTAGTCTTTTTTCCTCCTCTAGTGACCACAAGCATGTCATCGTGCTCATAGGATGAGTGAAAGACAGAATTGTAGATCGCTTCCTCCCTTTGCTTCTCCTCAACTTTTAAAAACAACCTTTTAACATTATCCTCCATGTTTTTAATTAATCATTTGAAATTTTGAGCAAATAATCATTTTGGTTTTGAAAATCAAGAATTCGTTTGTTTGTATTATTTTGCTCAACCATGAAGCTATTGAAAATCGTATTGTTTAGACGAGAAGTCAATTGGGTAGGAGTAGAGAGAACTAAAGATTGAGACGGGGGTAGTGTGGTTAACCGCTGAACGAATGGTTTAGAATGAAAGGATTGGTCAGGGTTTCTACCAGTGGTGTCAAGAATTTCTTCGTTGGCCCGTTTGTTTGGGAAGAACCTTGGGAGTTTCTTCTTTTGCATGGGTTTAGAAGATTCTTGCAAGTCCTTGACAACTTTAGAGATGGATTCGAGTTGAGTTTTCAAGGTGTCCAAGGCTTGATCTGAAGTATTCCTTTCCTCTGAAGTGGATTCATCTGGCTCCAAGTCATGATGGTGCATCGTTATCGTCTCAATCATCTTCCAAGCTTCGTCTGAAGTATGTTGCATGAAGTTTCCGGATGAAGCAGCATCGAGGGTTTGTTGGTGCTGAGGATTTAAGCTGTTGTAGAATGTGCAGACCAGATTCGTTTCAGCCAACTGATGGTTTTGACATCTTCCGATAAGATTCTTAAATCGTTCCCAAGCCTTGCTTAATGATTCGTTAGTTTCCTGACGGAAGTTAGCAATGTCGGTCTTAAGCTTGGTTTGCATGGAAGGAGGAAAGTACTTAGCTAGAAACTTAGTAGCCATCTCTTCCCATGTATGAATCGAATTGGGTTCGAAATCATAAAACCAGGTTAAGGCTCGAGAAGATAGAGAATAAGGAAACAGATGGAGTCGGAGAAGGTCTCTATTGGTTCCTATTATATCGAAGGAGTCGGTAAGGTTGATAAACTTGTTGAGATGGGCGTTTGAGTTTTCAACCGAAAGACCATGAAACTGACACTCAGATTTAATCATTTTAATGTAGTGAGGCTTAATTTCAAGGGTTTCGTCGGTTGGTGCTACGATCGGTCCTCCTCGTCCCTCTAGCAGTGGCTTGATTGATGAGGCGAGCATGATACGGTTCGTCATAACTCGTAAGGTAGAAATCAGGGTTACGGAAAGGAAAAACTAATTTAACCTAATTAAACTAAGAATAAAGCAGGTAACTTCCAGATGATATTGATCTCCCGAAAGGGTCGCTAAATAACTAAGATAACTAAATTCCTAAAGTCGGTCGTTGTAGTCCCCGGCAGCGGCGCCAAAAACATGTCGTGCACCCCGCGGTCGGTCGGATTTTACTCCGGTCGTTGAACCTTCCGGCAAGGGCGTGCGGACAGTGTGTTTTATATTTATTATGCTGGGTATCCTAAGTTTTGATACAACTTAAAGACCTTAAGGGCAGTAAGCGGTATGTATGACTCATGTGTCGTTCTTCAAACTACAACGGGCATGGGAATCTAGGAGGATTAATTATGTTTTGTAATTTAGCTGGGATTTTTTTAAAACTTTTTGATAGGTTGGTTGGTTTTCTAATCTAATTACTAAAATTAAAAACTAAATTAAAGACAGGGGTTTGTACGGAGTACGTAGAGAAATCAAGATAAGGAATATGTTTGCTGTGACTTCGGCAATGTTATTTGGATGGATAGTTATGAGGGATAAGGCTACTAGGTGTGATGATTAATCTGGTGAGGTCATAGAAACTTAAATGGTAGATAAAGTATTATGCCTACGACCTTTACTCGGTTTCCCACGTATATATGTTAACGCTATACCGGATACTCGGGCGTTTTACAGCTTTTCCGTTATACCAATTAGGGTTCCAGATTACTCACTAGATATTCATATATTTCTTAATGAGCTACAACTACGATCCTACTATATACCTAACGTAGAGTTGTCCGCAATCAGATATATAATATGTCACATGGATAGCAGTTATAGAATGTCTTAGTACACCGGAAGTTCTCCCAAATGCACAGACCAATTCAACTAACAATTATCCTCTAATCCAGGTCCCCATTTACAGACATCCGGAGGACATTAGTATTATGGCATGAATTGTTCATTGAACAATAACATGAACAGGGTTTAACCCGCAGAACCGGTTGGGATAAGCTGTCTAACAGTCAGCTGAATTGTTCATCATTAATCATACAATCATTACAACTAATACATGCATGTTAACCTATCTGTATTATGTTTATTATGTTTACGAAAATCTAATTAGCAGGGCATTGATAGTGTTTACGTATGTCTAGCATGCAGTACCTAAGCAACAATCAAACAAGAACATGCAATAGGACGGAACACTAGTCATCACATTAACTGACCTAATAATCAGATCATGAATATCCCGGAAGTTGTCCCAAAGATACACAACAAACAAGCGTGAACCTAATCTATCTCTAATCCTATGCTTCGTGTCCCTCGGATGTGTTTCAATCAAGGGAACAGCGACAATGTTGAGTTCATTGATCATCATACACAGAATAGTTAGCAATCCTACTTCTAGCAATTGGCCAGGTTCTAGGGAGGATGATACAAACCACAGCATAAGTTGGATAGATAAACAGGCAGAGGTTCAGCTTATAAGTTCGCAAACAGTTTTAAACCTACACAGACAGAGTAACAGTATGTTTACAATTGGGAATCATTATTTCCACAACGGATTGTGCCCACGACTTTCATAGCTTCCACGTTCAGTACTACACACATTCGTGATGATTCCGGCGCTATACAAATGAAAGCCGTATAACGTTACCTCCGTTGTTTCATAATGGTGTTATCCCCAACTGTATATTATATCATAACTATCCTAACATTGCATACATCACAACAAACATTGATTTGTCTAGCCTAGCATAATTCTAGCATTCATTCCTAAACATGCATAATAAGAAAACATAATTAAAAGAATAAATGCGAGAGATTGTATTAAACCTGAATACGAGAGTAATACAGACAAATCTTCACAAATCTGAAGTCTCGGAGTAACTCCGTACAAAAGCTACTGAGAGCTTCTACTCTAACCTACTAATTCCCTTCTAACTCCTAAGAGTAGTGTTAGAGAGAGAATGCTAACCTAATTCTAGAGAGAGAAAGTAATATGAGAGGTGAGAGATGAATGAGGTGTGTTGAAAATGAATGAGGAGGCTTGGTATTTATAGGAGAATGAGGTGAAGCTTGGTACAAGTCACAAAGCATGAAGAACAAGCATCAAAGCGCATACGGGGGGTACTGGACCAAGGGGGGGGGGGGGGGGAAACGGCACTTCACAAAGCAAACACGCCGGTATACGGAACCCATAGGGCCGTATACGGCACCTAGGGTACCGTATACGGTACCTAGGTATCCAGGGGGGGGGGGGGTTGGTGCTTGGTTTGGCCTCCGCTTGTTTCTCGGTTGCTTGGTTCGTCTGTATCTTCTTCGTTTGGGCTCCGATTTGCTTGATTCTTGCGCCGTTAGTTTTGTTTTTCCGTTACGCTTCTAATGACACTGAGTTTTCCAAATTTGGAGGTGTTTAGCTCTTGCGTGTTCCGGATGACGATCGGGTTGCTTCCAGACTGCATATCTTCTCCGTCTTTCGTCCGTTTCTTCTGATTCTTTCACCTCCGATCTTGGATTTTCCTATGGAATCATAAAATATGTATTTAGCTCTATTTTCATAAGAATATTGAGAACGGAAAATTTAAGGTGATTATTTTGCCTCGGTTTGCGTGTTATTTGGACGTTTTAACCGATTTTTGCAGCAACGTCTATATTTAGGCTGCCTTGGTGATTTTTGCTAAATAATGATGGTTTTGAAATGTTTTCACCAAAGAATAGTCCAAAAAGTGTGGAAATATACTCTTAAAAACATGACTTTTTGGGTCACATCAGTGGCCCCACAAGATGGTGGGTGTCTCAATTTTTGTTCCCCGAGTTTGCGCTTCGTGTGGTGTTCGTTTCCCCGGTCGTGTAAACGTTCGTTTATATTTTATACGTTATACGTACGTGTTTTTAAATAGAGAATAATTCTCGATATTTTAACTTGAAGTATTACTCAATACTACTTGAAAACATTTATAAAAATGTTTTGGTAATGTGTCGGTATCGGTTTGTGTGTTCGTGTTACGATTGCTTAATCGCGTAACGCTTAAATTAAACGTTTTTGTTGTCGATTTGAAATACGATGTTGCAAATAAATACTTCCTATCCAAAATATTATATTTTAATTTATAAAATATATTTTGACTGTTATTCGATTGTCGTGCGCGTGTCGCGCGTTTTTGGTCGCGTTTGAACATTTTATACAATGCGAAATACTTATGTGATATTATCTACATAATATTCAGAAATAAATATGTTTATTAAATAATTTCATATTATTTAATAATTTGGGTTCACCAACATCCGTATTAATGAGTCGGAATCCATCCGATGAAACAATTGCATGATTAAATTTAATCACGTACGTGTATATATATAACAATATTTATAATGATACATACAATTAGCCTAATACAGAACTAATTTCATGTATTAACAGGTGATTAGGAACTAATAACTATCCCTAATTTGTCGGGTGTCACACCACATGTCAACTTGTAAATGGGAATGTTACTATTCATCTCACCCTAAATGGTTATTAACAAGTTGGTGCGGTCGCACTTCGTTGCGAAACTTCAATTACTAAGTTGCAAAAAAATATATTAAGACAAACAAAATTATATATTAAATGAACCTGTATTTGACATCTAAATTTAAAACAAATTAAAACCTAATATTGATAAAAAAAAAAAAACAAAAAAAGAGAGAGACAAAAAAATACAATATATAGTATATATAAATATCTTTTCTTTTAAAGTAATTGAGAAAGTTACAGTATTTCATTTTAAAATTATTAACTATTGAACAATATATCGAATAGGCATGTCAAGTTTGTTAGATTGTTAGAACACAAAGTATTGAATTATTTTATAAAATATTCAAGTTGTAAGTCTGTATACTACAATTTCAGTTAATTAATTCATTGTTATTTTCTACATTATTATTATACCAATCGATATTATATTATTAATTATTATTTAGATTATATAATACAATTTTGATGACAAACATACATCAAATATTGTTTGCTTCATGAAGTTGCCATATGTACCTTAACCTTGATGACACACAACACAAACACCTTTAATATATTAAAAAATATGGGTAAGGTTCAAATAATAACACTTATTATGGTGGGAATGGTAGGAACGGACATTTTTACTTTAAACTTTAAGATTAAATTATGTTTTTGATGAAAAATATATATCAAAGTTCTTAGAATTGTGTGTTCTTTACTATGAGAATTTTTTTTAAAAAAAATGTGATACACATCATAAATTTTTTTTGTGCATCACAGTATCACACATAAAAGGCTGTGATACACAACTTTAATTTGTGTATCATATATTTTCTTTTATTTTTTTAATTAATTCAATATTAAAGAGGATAAAATTTTAATAGTTGTAGCATAACTTTTTTTGCAAAACATGTACATACATTGAATTTAAAAGTGAAAAAAGTCGTTCCTACGATAATAAGTGATCTTACAATAACCTTTCCCGATGTTGGTCCCGTTCCACTGGGAATAATATGCTACCATTATACATTAACATAATCATTAAAAGAAAATCATACAACATACAGTAGTATATGAAAATATAGTCTATTTTCTCTCATAAAAACAAAATAAGTAATAAAATTATTAGATGTTGTATTTGATTTACGATCTAAATCTATCTTTAGTATATATAAAAGAATAAAGTAACAGATGTGTATAAGGATCCACTTATTATAAACCAAAACCAACAACATAAATGGTGTGTTTGGCAAAACTAGCTGGAGATGGAGCTGGAGTTGGAGATGGAGATGGAGATGGAGCTGGAAGTTAGAAGCTGTAGATTGAGCTTTTATTTGGGGTTGAAGCTGGAGCTTTTATTTTTTAATAAGTGTTTGGCAAACTAGTTGGAGCTGGAGCTTATTAATGTAAAATGACGTATATGGACATGATGTTTTATAATTTTAAATTTTTAATTATTATAAGAAGGGTAATATAGTAATTTAATAAGAAGGGGATCGAGATTATTTGGAGAAGCTACTTTTGAGGGATTCTAGTTTAAGGGATTATTTTTTCAAACATCCCTATTTCAATTTGCATGCCAAACAAGGATTATGAATATATAAAGGATTGAAATTCTTAAAATGAGAAGCTCAAGCTCCCTAAAATCCCCGTGAATCCTTTAAAAGTGGTTTGCCAAACACACCCAAAAGCTTTATGACCAAATTACTTTGCATCGAATATGCAAGCTTCGATGAATAAAGTTTATAATTTATAATATATTTCTTGTATAACTATGAACAGATATTAAAATGTGTAATATTAGTATAAAAGTATTTTCTAAATGATAGAAGATTTGAGATATCTTTAAATATTTTGTACTCTTGTAGATTAAAATTATTAAGAGTTGTCACATTTAATATGAAAATTTAAATGGGAAAGCATAAAACCACCTTCCAGTTTCTTAACGGTGGGTTAGTATTTTTATATTATACTCCGTTTCTTAATAATGAATGTCTCTCTCTAGTTTCACTTCCTTTCTAGGTTCTACAGTTATACCTAATCCCTTATCTCTCTCTTCCAACTACACCTACATGCATATAAGTATATAACATTGGTAAAAATATTATTAAAGCATTTCATGTTTCATATTTAAAAATTACAAAATATAACTATCGATTGGTTTTTGTTTTGAATACATTTCCGATGTTTCTTGGCAATAAGTAGTTTTATGGTTGTAGCAGTGGCGACGGTGGCTGGTAAGTAATAGCACCGTCGGTGGCGGTATGTTTTTTCCGGCGAGCTGAGCGGCTGTAGAAGCTTACTTCTGTATTTATCAAATGTTTAAGTCGGTCAACCATGTCGGTCGCAGCGGTGACGACGGCAGGGGCCGGTAAGTGGGCACTCCGGCGGTGACGGTAACTTTTTTTCAGGCTAGCTGACCGTCTCTAGAAGCGTAGTCTTGTACTGTTATTCAAACATTTAAGATGGTCAACAAAATTGGTCAACCTTTCCGGCGTGAATATGATTGGCCGGATGTAGTTAGCAAAAGAGCAAACGGGAACACCCGAATGAAACTCCAGGTGAACAGTAAATATGCGGCCGTCAATTAATATATATACAATATATATAGAATTTTGAAGACTCCTTATTTTATTTTAAGATAATATAGATTGGGGAAAGTTGAAATAACACTCCTTAGGGTGGAAACAGTAAGAACAGTCATTTTTTTTAACTTTAAGATTAATTATTTTTTTTGATAAAAAAAATTGTATCAAATTTATTAGAGTTTAAGTTCTTTAATATGAGATAAAAAAATTATAAAAAATATGTGATACATCATAAAAAAAATTAAATGTGTATAACTATTACATATGATATAAGAAACACACTAGCATCTGCTTGCGCAACGCGGCGGAATAATATTTAGAAACTAATGAAAAAAGAAAAGAACGGATTAGTCGTTGTTGAATTATGTATGTCGAGATTTATTTTAGGTGAAAAACATATGGTAACGAATGTGAAAAAAGATATTTAAATTTAGTATGTAGTTTGATTAGTTACTATATATAGTTTTTATGTATTAAGGAAGAGAATGTGATATGCATTTATTATCGGTACATAGAGATAAAAGTTGTGATAAACAACTTTAATTTGTATATCATATATTTTTTATTTTTTTAAATCGATCTAATATTAAAGATGATAGTGTTTTAATAATCTTGGTCTTCTTAGTTTTTTTTTTTTGCAAAAAGTGTAAATATGTTGAAATTAAAAGTGAAAAAGGTCGTTCTTGCGGTTCCTACCATAATGAATGATTATACAATAACCATCCCCAATATAGATTTTTATTTTATATGATTGTCGACTTGTTTGTGAAGCTGTGGTGTAGTTGAATTTCATGTTTGGTTCGATGACTTTATTTTTTGCCATTGGTGTGCGAAAAAAATTTCAACGTTAGATTTCAAATAATTTCAATTACGACTAAAGGGTAAGGTTCAAATGAGACTAAAAATTTGTGTGAGAATAGAGGAACCAATGATATGGTGCCATGTGTACAAAGAGAATACAAAACCCATTTACCCCTTAAATTAAATATCTCACAAACGACAAATCGAAAAATTATGAAAATTGCACCATTAGATTCAGCATTTGATCCTCTTCGATTTGCCGTCCATTAAGGCATACTTTCGACGAGTTTTTTTTTTCATTATTTTTAGTGGGTTTCACATTACTAACACGTGTGTTACAGTGTTGCGTTTAGGGTTTAGGGTTTGGGGTTTAGGGGTTAGGGTTTAGGGTTTAGGGTTTAGGGTTTAGGGTTGGGAGTTTGGGGTTTCGGGACGAAACCCCAAACTCCCAACCCTAAACCCTAACTCCTAAACCCAAAACCCTAAACCCTAAACGCTTTATAAAACTCTAAACCCTAAATCATACTAAACCCTAACCCTAAACCCTGCTAAACCCTAACACTAAACCCTAATACTAAACCCTGCTAAACCCTAACTCTAAACCCTAACCCTAAACCCTAAATCAAATGTATAATCAATCACTAACACATGTGTTACTATTATGTAAAACCCACCAAAAAAATGAAAAAAAAAAGTTCGTCGAAACTATGCCTTCATGGACGGCAAATCGAAGAGGATAAAACGCTGAAAAATATGGTGCAATTTTCATGATTTTTCGACTTGTCGTTTGTGAGATATTTAATTTTTAAAAACGTAGATGAGAGAGAAAAAAGTGACACATGACATATTGTGGTTGGTTCTCCCATTCTCACACAAAATAAATGGTCTCAATTGAACTCTTCTCTACGACTAAAATCATAAAATGTTGTAAACTAGTTTCTAAACCCGTATTCACACAGAGCATATAATATTCATCACATAGTTACTACGTATATTTATGAGAATGGCGAGAAAACGATAACCTGAACACGGGTCATATGATATTCATCAAATAGTTACTATGTATAAAATTTATTAGAATGACGAGAAAACGATAACCTCTAAAATAGCAAATAATTCATCAAATTTTAGTACAATGTTTTTTATTTTTAAGTATTAGGGGGTGATTTTGAAACATTAATTAAAATAAATGGACCTAATTGACTAATTGAATTTTTTTTAAATTGATGACAGTCTATAGGTGTTAGGGGTGAGCAACGAAAACCGAAACCGACCCATAACCGACATTAACCGACTTAACCGAACCAATTTAACCGACCCAGTTCATTAACCGACGGTTCGGTTATAGAGTTTGAATTATCGGACTAACTTGGGTCGGTTACGGTTAACGTAAATTAACCGACCCAAATTAACCGACTTTAACCGCCATTATATATATATACATATATGCTACGATAATACTGTATATTATGCATCCATTTTCTATATTGTTTATCTTTTATGCTACAATAATGATTTATATTATGCATCCATTTATTTTAATATATTATTATTGTATTTATGTTAAGTCGGTAGTAATTTCTCGTGACGTTATGTAAACAAATATTACTATTATTTATCAATATAAGTATATTATAACGTAGCAGTAAATGAGGTTAGTCTTGGACCCGTGTTTCTCATATTTCTCTGCAAATCCAGTAACTAAAAAAAAAGGCTGAGGATATAATAGACAAACCAACCTATGTTTCTTTTTTTCTCTCAAAACCGACGATTTAACCGATTAACCGACCCGTATTTTAACCGAAACCGATCGGTTTCTAAATATGGTTAACCAACTTTAGCGGTTCGGTTTTGGTTTTGGGTGATAACCGGCCCAAACCGACCCGTGCACACCCCTAATAGGTGTTTCTTATATCATATGTAATAGTTTTTTCAATTGATTATAGTTTATAATATGTTGGAATATATACATCTCTTGTTGTTAAAATAATATTGTAATGATTTTATATCAAAATTTTGATATCTAACGACCATAATCCACTGTCTACGGCATATCATATAAAAGGTATATCAAGCTCACGTATCAACCTGCTTACACGGTAGTCCACCAACTTATCTAATAGCATCAAGTAATATATTTCTAATAAACTAATTTCCTCCTCGTCTGTGAAGCGAACGTGATGCTTTCTAAATGGCCATCTCTGAAAATCAATTAGGCTACACGCGTTTCAACATAAATAGTTAATTTGTTTTTTAAGGTCGATATGACACTAAATCCATGCGTCTTGAAATGATCACAAATTATGAAGTTGATCTAGACAAGCTCGGTAGAACAAATTAGTTAATAGAGGTTGCAATTTTATATTGTTTGCATGTTGTCTTCTGGTATACATGGGAATCATTCATGCTATAATTTAGTGATAGATAGGCGTCCTAATGTCTTAACAAGAGGTCTCATGTTTGAACGTCACTATAAAAACATCATGGAGGTGGTCACAGAAATGGTTGGAAACGGTCAAAAATGGTCACGGGATACTCCAGTTACGCCACGTACTTCTGATTCAAGAAAATGTTCACCCTCCTCCGAAACACCTCCGATTTTTATTAGTGCTTAACCTACTAATCAACAAACTATGCCAAATTGTCTAACTTACACTTAATGATTGGCACATGTTTGTTTCGTGCTAGGTTTTATGCATTAGGAATTCTAATTGTTTTTGTATTGATCATTATATAGAGTAGGATTGCATATGATTTATCTTTACTCGAGTCAAGATCTTCCATTTGAATTAAAATCGATCAAACACTATGACCGGCCTAAGCATCCATGGCTGAATGGTTAAAGCACCCAGCTCATAATTACTGTAAATTCGCTTTAGTGGAGCTGGTGCACAACCTAGCACTTCAAGGTCAATTTTCCTATCCCTAATCACAAAACATATTTGAATACTATACTATGTGAAATCCCACATTTTTTTATAAATGATTTTGATGCAGGTTCTTCGCAAAACTCAGAAGGCAACAGAAAACCAAAAAAAACAATTTTCCCAGGAAGTCGTAATTGCATTCATCAAAGTCTCTTTTTCATAGTTTGGGCTACATAAAAGCCAACGAAAATCCTGATCCTAGAAAATAGCTATAAAATAGCTAACAACCAAATAAGATAAACCCAAATCTTTTCTTAAACTAAAACAAGATAATTACTAAGAAATAGCTAAATAATTACTACGAACTAAAGCATTAAATAAAACTGGACGGCCTGGGTCCACTCGTCCGGGTCGGATCCTTAACTCGGGTCATCGCCATCATCCTCCCCCTCTTCGAAAGAACTCGTCCTCGAGTTAAAGAGGTCGTCATCATCAGGAACAAAGGGTGTTAAATCAGCAACATTAAACGTGGCAGAAACGTTGTAGTGACTTGGTAACTCTATCTTGTAAGCATTATCGTTGATACGTTCCAAAACCCGAAATGGACCATCAGCACGGGGCCGCAGCTTGCCAGCACGACCCGTGGGAAACCTATCTTTGCTCAAATGGATCCACACCAAATCCCCTTCTTTGAATACCACCCGTTTCCTGTGTACATTAGCTCGTCTTTGGTAGATGATTTTATTATTGGCAATTTGATCTCGTACCTGCTTATGAATTAATTTAATCTGAGCTGATCTCTCCTCCCCCTCAGCACTAAAATGCTCAGTGGCTGGCAAAGGCGCGAGGTCCAACGGAGTAAATGGATTACGTCCATAAACGATCAAAAATGGACTTTTTCCTGTGGACCTATGGGATGAACGATTATATGCGAACTCAGCTTGAGGAAGGATAACATCCCACTGACGTGGGTTATTTCCCACAAGGCTTCGAAGAAGATTTCCCAAGCTACGGTTTGTAACCTCCGTTTGACCATCACTTTGTGGGTGATGTGCACTGCTGAAATGAAGTCGCGATCCCAACCGTTTCCACAAAGTTCTCCAAAAATGACCCACAAATTTAACATCATGGTCAGACGTGAGAGACTTGGGAACACCATGTAACCGAACAATCTCCGCAAAGTACAGGCGAGCGATTTGACTGGCATCATACGTTTTAGTACACGGGACAAAATGCGCCATTTTAGAAAACCGGTCAATGACAACCATAATCGAATCCTTCTGTCGTTGTGTACGAGGGAGGCCCATGACAAAGTCAAGGCTAACGTCTTCCCACGGACCCTTCCGGACAGGAAGAGGAGTGTATAAACCTGCATTAGAATGGTGAGTTTTTGCAATATGACAGTTCCTGCACCGATCAACAATACGTGTAACATCTGCAACCATTTTAGGCCAAAAAAAACCCTCTTGTACCAGCTTGAGGGTTTTATCCCTTCCAAAGTGTCCCGCTAGTCCTCCTCGGTGACTCTCTAAAATGATGGCATCCCTTAAAGAGCATTTTGGTACGCAAAGTTGGTGGTTTTTGAACAGAAAACCCTGGTGTAATGAATAACTTTTATAAGTCATTGAGGTTGTGTTATTGCAACATTTCCACACAGCCGAGAAGTCGGGGTCATCCGGGTATAGTCCCCGAAAAACATCGAATCCCTCCACTTGAACTTCAAGGGATGTGATTAATGAGTGACGACGGCTGAGCGCATCAGCCACTGTGTTGGTTGCTCCTGCCTTGTGTCGGATTACAAAAGAGAAATCCTGGAGGTATTCGACCCATTTCGCATGTCTCGGGTTAAGTTTCTGTTGACTCTTAATAAAACGGAGGGCTTGGTGATCCGAGTATAAAATAAATTCTCCTGGTAACAGGTAATGCCGCCAATATTCTAAGCTTCGAATGATGGCATAGAACTCCTTATCATATGTACTATATTTCTGTTTTGCCTCATTTAATTTTTCGCTGAAAAACGCTACTGGCCTGTTGTTTTGGCTAAGGACACCACCAATACCAAGGCCAGACGCATCACACTTCACCTGGAAGGTTACTTGAAAGTTGGGCAAAACGAGAACAGGAGCTTGTGTCACTTTTGTTTCAATTCTTCAAACGCTTTATCGGCTGTAGTTGTCCAAATAAACTTGTTTCCTTTGAGACAATCAGTGATAGGGGCAACAATGGAACTAAAATTTCGAATAAAACGTATGTAAAAAGAAGCTAGACCATGAAAACTGCGTACCTCGTGAATTGATGTCGGCGTAGGCCATGTTGTGATTGCCTCCACCTTGGATTCATCCATTCGAATACCCGTTCTTGAGACGAGGTATCCTAGAAAAAGGACTTCGCTAGCTAGGAAGTGGCACTTCTTTCGGTTAGCATACAACTTCTGGTCCATCAATATTGTCAACACTGGTCGAAGGTGACGAAGGTGTTGTGTTAGATCTTGACTAAAAACCAAAATGTCGTCGAAATACACCACTACACAACGACCTATTAAGTCCTTGAAGATCTGGTTCATTAATCGCATGAAAGTACTTGGTGCATTGGACAAACCGAAGGGCATCACCATCCATTCATAAAGCCCATCACGTGTTTTAAACGCGGTTTTCCATTCATCCCCGGGACGCATTCGAATCTGATGATAACCACTACGAAGGTCGATCTTGGAGAAGACCGACGACCCATGCAACTGATCAAGAAGTTCTTCGAACCTGGGTATCGGAAAACGATATTTGATGGTAATTTTGTTGACTGCCCGGCTATCGATGCACATCCGATACGCACCTCCTGGTTTTGGCACTAGTAGGGCTGGTACGGCACAAGGACTCATGCTTTCCCGAATGAGGCCTTTGTCAAGAAGCTCGGTTACTTGTCTGTGTAGTTCTTCATATTCTTTAGGATTCATACGATATGCTGGTTTGTGTGGTATGACTGAGCCGGGTATAAAATCAATGCAATGCTGTATGTCTCTCATGAGCGGTAAACCGGCTGGTATGTCATCAGGAAACACGGCCTTAAATTCTTCGAGGAGAGGTTGCACTTCTCCTGGTGTTTCATTCTGTTTGCTGTTTTGTTCGGCTATTATGAGAGCATACATGAACGGTGGTTGATGGTGTCGGTTGAAGTCTAGGAAAGCTGATTTTGTAAGGATGAGAGCTTCGGTTCCTGTGTCGCGGGAGTCAAGAGGTGCTAACGTGATGTTGACTCCGTCTTTTCTGAACGAGTACGTGTTTTTAAACCCATCATGCTTTGTGCGCCTATCATACTGCCATGGCCGCCCCAATAAAACATGACACGCGTCCATCGGAATGACTTCACACCACACCTCGTCGGAATAGCGGTTGCCAATAGAAAATTGTACCAGACACCGCTGATTAACCTTAATAACATTCCCTTTTTTCAGCCATGTCAATTGATAAGGGTCAGGATGGGGTTCCACCGATAAAGCCAACTTTTCCACCATACTTGTTGCTACCATGTTCTCGCAGCTTCCCCCGTCAATAACGAGAGAACATACCTTACCCTTGGCTGTGCATTTAGTGCGAAAGATGTTGTTACGCAGCCATAATGTGTCATCAATACTAGAGGTCGGTGTAGCGCTGAGAACCCTTTGTGTCACTAAAGCCTCACCCTTATCCGGGTAGATAATCTCACTGTCGATGAAGGTCTCGTCTTCATTGTCTGTATCATATGTGGGCGTTGTATCTTCGGTGAGTGTGACAAGTTGCTGATTAGGGCAATCACGTGCGAAGTGACCAATTCCCTGACATTTGAAACACCGGATCAACTTGGTCGGAGCGGTGGACGAGGTGTTTGATCCACGCAAAACCTCAGCTTTGATTGGGCCAGGTTTGCTCCCGCTACTAGGTGAAAAGGTAGTTGGAGAACGAGAAGGGTCATTGTGGCTAGTAGATGATTTGTACTGGGTACTTTTGTTTTTAGCTTTAAGTTGTTTTTCCACCTTTAAAGCCAAGCTACACACATCATTGAAAGTCCAGTAAGGTTGAAGCTGAACAACATCGGAAATTTCTGGACGTAATGCCCCCAAAAACCGAGCAATAACCTGTTCTTCCTGTTCCTCGACCCCACACCGCATTCGAGACCTGTCAAACTCAGCGATGAACTCTTCAACGGAAGAGTTCCGTTGTGATAAGCTATGATATTCTAAAAAAGATTCTTGGCGGTGGTTTACTGGTAAAAATTTCTCACACAATAGTTTCTTCATTTTTTGCCAAGTTTCAACCTTTGATCATCCCTCCTGAACCCTCTTTTTTTTATCAGATAATCCCACCACAATGATGCATACTTTCGTAATTTAATAGCAACGAGTTTTACCTTGTAATTCTCGGGAATGTCCTTTAGATCAAAAATACGTTCAACTGTGCTGAGCCAATCGATGAAATCATCCGGTTGTACCCTCCCATCAAATTCCGGAATATCGATCTTTAATTCCATGCTGCGAATCGGGTCAGACTCATACTGTCCCCGTCGTGGAACTCGTCGCCCAAAAGGATTTTGATTGTTATCACCGTCACCCCAGATGCCGGTGTCTGTCTCGGTCTCGTAATCTTGATCTTGCTGCTGCAATTCCAGGTCCCGGACCCGTTGTTGCAACCTTGCGCTCTCAGCAACATCACATGGGTCTCGAACACGATCCTCGTTGCCTCTGTCGGCGTCTCTACGGGGTTGTTGTCGAGGTCCGCGTCCATGGTGATCCATCGCTGTCTCTGATACCAACTGATGCAGGTTCTTCGCAAAACTCAGAAGGCAACAGAAAACCAAAAAAAAACAATTTTCCCAGGAAGTCGTAATTGCATTCATCAAAGTCTCTTTTTCATAGTTTGGGCTACATAAAAGCCAACGAAAATCCTGATCCTAGAAAATAGCTATAAAATAGCTAACAACCAAATAAGATAAACCCAAATCTTTTCTTAAACCAAAACAAGATAATTACTAAGAAATAGCTAAATAATTACTACGAACTAAAGCATTAAATAAAACTGGACGGCCTGGGTCCACTCGTCCGGGTCAGATCCTTAACTCGGGTCATTGCCATCAGATTTTAACATTATAATCTTTTGCATAATAGAATGCATAAATTAATAGTTTAGTTACAAAGTTTAAAGTATCATTCTTAAACAAAGTCCATATGTGTCTTGTAAGGTGCATATACAAACCATGAAAGAATAGTTTAAGCAGATGGTCTCACATTACCGTTGAAAGTTCTTCAAACTCGAAGCTTTGACCAACAACTTTCAGTATAATAGCAGCGATGATTTCAAAAAAGCACATGGTATGATTCACTACTAGAAACCTGACGAATTTCGACAGAAGAATCCGTGGTAAATTCTTGAAAAACAGCAATTTCCCACAAATTTTTCTCAAAAAATGTTTGTCTGTAAATGGGTGAAACGCCCATAAATTATATATATATATATATATATATATATATATATATATATATATATATATATATATATATATATATATATATATATATATATATATATATATATATTGCATAGTTAGGTCCCAATACATCTTAATAATTCAAATTATGTTATCTCAGTTAATATCTTAATGATTTTAATACAATTTTCTTCTAAGTTTTTAAAATAATCTGGATACCAATTTTTCACACACGAACGCGATCCCAGGAATACAAGCCAGATCGCGTTACCATGTTCAAAAACATTCTGTTACAGAAATACACTGACGAACGCAATCCTGACACCTTAGCTGGATCGCGTTTGCTAGTTCAAAACCGACTGTGATTATTTTTCAAAGAGGAACGCGATCCCGGACTCCTAGCCGGATCGCGTTCACTAGTTCATTTTCAGTTCAGACCTTAACTCAGATTTTAACGAACTTCAATTGTGCATAACTCGTAAGCCATGAAGAATTAAATTCTCAAACTTTGCGGATACATTCAAATGACCAAAACAAAGGTTTCCCTTTTTGTACTTTTTCATTTTTCACAAAAACACAACATTTGGGCATATAACTCATTTTGCCCATTTTTGGCACTTTTAGTGAACAACTCAAAATACAATCCCCTCAATTGCAGCTTTTAGACTCTTTACTACTTTTCTAAAATACTCAAACAAACTTAAAGCAACTGACCAAGATTTCATAACTTCGATCAAACTCGTTATACACATATGGGTCAATAATGACCCATTTTGACACCTAAGACCCATTCAACATATTACAAACATACTACTATTTCCATTCCACCCTCAATACATAATTTACACCAGTTGTTGACTTCTAATGTCAACTAAAATCCAAAACCACATATTACATAATTCTAGTATATTTCAAAACAACTTGGGCGTATTTCACAAGTGGATTAGAAATGATAATTCAAAAGAGAACATGCTTGCTACTTACTAACGGGCAAGCTAATCCACACTATTCCTTCTTTACTTCCTTATCCTTCCTTTGAGAGCTATTACCTATAATAGATTTAAAATAATACTGAGTAAGCATGATTGCTTAGTGAATACATAGATTACCAATTAAGCAATTCAAACCACACATAATCTAATCATTCAACAAATGAGCATAGGTAGAGATTGATACCAAATTTGGATCCGCGGTCCATAAGATACAATTGTGCTTAGCACATATTTCGTATTGATGGTTATTTCGTAATAATAAACTCTACTCTATTGCTCAATCACATAATCATACACCAAAGCAACAATAATAACATAGTTATATGAAGTCTCTTGCTCGTAAGCAAATCTGAATTCACATAACTTTCACCTAATTGATTCTCCATGTACTCACCTTGTAACTCGATAGAAGGTTTCAAAAATCACGATACACGTATTCTCCAAATCTTTGATCACCTATCCATATAACACATATTTGATACATTTAGATTCTAATATTCACAATAACTTGTTAATGTTTCATAATCTACTCTCCCCCACTTTGATTAATGTATGAATTCACTAATTCACTAATCAAAATCAAACCCTTACTTTATGTTTATTTCAATTTCTTATTTATACTTCTTACTCATACTTCTATAAATCTAGCTATACATATTTTAGGTTAATAAACCCAATTTAAATGATATTAGTAAAACCCCTTCCTTTGACCATGAACACATTAGATGAATTCTTTATTTTCATGAATTGAAATGATTAATATTAGTGATAATCATGTTAATAGATATCAATTGATTCAACTTCATGACCTAATTCAAACTAATTTAATAACAATTAACAAAACCCATTAAACTCTCCAATTCTTGGAACCCTAAATTATATTTCACAAGAAAATACTTACAAGAAGGTTGAAGATTGTGATGAAGATGATGATAAAAGAATTCGTGAGCTTAATCACGAATTGAAAGAAGAAGATATATGATGATGATGCTACTGGCGATTTTGGTTCTTCACAGGGTGAAAGTCCGGAGAGTTTTAGAACTTTCAGACATTAGATAGATATATTTACGTATTAAACCCAACTCTTTTAGTTAAATACAGTCTAGAACTGAGGAATTCAATTGCGTTTTATATTATATCTTATTATTTCAATAATATTATTTCATAAGATGTATATTTATGGATACACTAAAATAATACCTCGAATATTGGGGTGTTACAAGTCTCCCTCACTTATTCTGTTCGTGTCCTCACGAACCATTCTTGATACACGGCAGGATAATATACCATCATCCATTCCTCAGGTTCCCAAGTAAACTCAGAACCTTTCCTATGTTGCCATTGCACCTTGACAATAGAAACTGTTTTATTTCTTAATTTTTTAACTTTTTGATCCAGAATCTTAACGGGTTCTTCTATATAATTCAACTTCTCATTTATTTGGATTTCAGGAAGAGGTACATATGAAGCTTTGTCAACAAGATATTTTCGAAGCTATGACACGTGGAATGTATCATGAATACCGCTAAGCTCATCCGGTAACTGTAACCGATAAGCTACACGACCAACACGATCAAGTATTTTGAAAGGTCCAATATATCTTGGACTTAGTTTTCCTCTCTTGCTAAATCGAATGATACATTTCCAAGGAGAAACATTTAACATTACTTTATCACCAACTTGGAATTCAATTGGTCGTTTGCGTTTATCAGCATAAGATTTCTGTCGGTCTTGAGCCATTTTTAGCCTTTCACAGATTTGATCAATCTTTTCAGTAGTCATTTGAACTATATCAGTACTGCCTAGCTCACGTTGACCGACTTCTCCCCAACAAATGGGAGTACGACACTTTCGACCATAAAGCATTCGATATGGTGGCATCTTTATGGAAGAATGATAACTATTATTATATGAAAATTCCACCAATGGGAGATGGGAATCCCAGCTACCACCAAAGTCAATGACACATGCTCGCAGTATATTTTCTAGAGTTTGAATAGTACGTTCACTTTGTCCATCCGTTTGAGGATGAAAAGCCGTACTAATATGTAGTTGAGTATCCAAATCTTCTTGAAATTTCTTCCAAAATCGAGAGGTAAAACGAGTATCCCTATCAGAAACAATAGAAACTGGTACTCCATGGCAAGCAACAACTTCACGAATATAGATTTCTGCTAATACTTCAGAGGATGATGCTTCCTTGATAGGTATGAAAAGAGCACTTTTTGTTAATCGGTCCACAATCACCCAAATGGCATCATGCTGGCGAGGAGTTCTCGGTAGCTTTGTAACAAAATCCATGGTGATGTGTTCCCATTTCCAAACTAGAATATCCAAAGGCTGGAGTTTTCCATATGGTTGTTGGTGCTCAGCTTTTACTTGCAGACAAGTGAGACAATTTTGAACATATTGCCATGGCCGCCCCAATAAAACATGACACGCGTCCATCGGAATGACTTCACACCACACCTCGTCGGAATAGCGGTTGCCAATAGAAAATTGTACCAGACACCGCTGATTAACCTTAATAACATTCCCTTTTTTCAGCCATGTCAATTGATACGGGTCAGGATGGGGTTCCACCGATAAAGCCAACTTTTCCACCATACTTGTTGCTACCATGTTCTCGCAGCTTCCCCCGTCAATAACGAGAGAACATACCTTACCCTTGGCTGTGCATTTAGTGCGAAAGATGTTGTTACGCAGCCATAATGTGTCATCAATACTAGAGGTCGGTGTAGCGCTGAGAACCCTTTGTGTCACTAAAGCCTCACCCTTATCCGGGTAGATAATCTCACTGTCGATGAAGGTCTCGTCTTCATTGTCTGTATCATATGTGGGCGTTGTATCTTCGGTGAGTGTGACAAGTTGCTGATTAGGGCAATCACGTGCGAAGTGACCAATTCCCTGACATTTGAAACACCGGATCAACTTGGTCGGAGCGGTGGATGAGGTGTTTGATCCACGCAAAACCTCAGCTTTGATTGGGCCAGGTTTGCTCCCGCTACTAGGTGAAAAGGTAGTTGGAGAACGAGAAGGGTCATTGTGGCTAGTAGATGATTTGTACTGGGTACTTTTGTTTTTAGCTTTAAGTTGTTTTTCCACCTTTAAAGCCAAGCTACACACATCATTGAAAGTCCAGTAAGGTTGAAGCTGAACAACATCGGAAATTTCTGGACGTAATGCCCCCAAAAACCGAGCAATAACCTGTTCTTCCTGTTCCTCGACCCCACACCGCATTCGAGACCTGTCAAACTCAGCGATGAACTCTTCAACGGAAGAGTTCCGTTGTGATAAGCTATGATATTCTAAAAAAGATTCTTGGCGGTGGTTTACTGGTAAAAATTTCTCACACAATAGTTTCTTCATTTTTTGCCAAGTTTCAACCTTTGATCATCCCTCCTGAACCCTCTTTTTTTTATCAGATTATCCCACCACAATGATGCATACTTTCGTAATTTAATAGCAACGAGTTTTACCTTGTAATTCTCGGGAATGTCCTTTAGATCAAAAATACGTTCAACTGTGCTGAGCCAATCGATGAAATCATCCGGTTGTACCCTCCCATCAAATTCCGGAATATCGATCTTTAATTCCATGCTGCGAATCGGGTCAGACTCATACTGTCCCCGTCGTGGAACTCGTCGCCCAAAAGGATTTTGATTGTTATCACCGTCACCCCAGATGCCGGTGTCTGTCTCGGTCTCGTAATCTTGATCTTGCTGCTGCAATTCCAGGTCCCGGACCCGTTGTTGCAACCTTGCGCTCTCAGCAACATCACATGGGTCTCGAACACGATCCTCGTTGCCTCTGTCGGCGTCTCTACGGGGTTGTTGTCGAGGTCCGCGTCCATGGTGATCCATCGCTGTCTCTGATACCAACTGATGCAGGTTCTTCGCAAAACTCAGAAGGCAACAGAAAACCAAAAAAAAACAATTTTCCCAGGAAGTCGTAATTGCATTCATCAAAGTCTCTTTTTCATAGTTTGGGCTACATAAAAGCCAACGAAAATCCTGATCCTAGAAAATAGCTATAAAATAGCTAACAACCAAATAAGATAAACCCAAATCTTTTCTTAAACCAAAACAAGATAATTACTAAGAAATAGCTAAATAATTACTACGAACTAAAGCATTAAATAAAACTGGACGGCCTGGGTCCACTCGTCCGGGTCAGATCCTTAACTCGGGTCATTGCCATCAGATTTTAACATTATAATCTTTTGCATAATAGAATGCATAATTTAATAGTTTAGTTACAAAGTTTAAAGTATCATTCTTAAACAAAGTCCATATGTGTCTTGTAAGGTGCATATACAAACCATGAAAGAATAGTTTAAGCAGATGGTCTCACATTACCGTTGAAAGTTCTTCAAACTCGAAGCTTTGACCAACAACTTTCAGTATAATAGCAGCGATGATTTCAAAAAAGCACATGGTATGATTCACTACTAGAAACCTGACGAATTTCGACAGAAGAATCCGTGGTAAATTCTTGAAAAACAGCAATTTCCCACAAATTTTTCTCAAAAAATGTTTGTCTGTAAATGGGTGAAACGCCCATAAATTATATATATATATATATATATATATATATATATATATATATATTGCATAGTTAGGTCCCAATACATCTTAATAATTCAAATTATGTTATCTCAGTTAATATCTTAATGATTTTAATACAATTTTCTTCTAAGTTTTTAAAATAATCTGGATACCAATTTTTCACACACGAACGCGATCCCAGGAATACAAGCCAGATCGCGTTACCATGTTCAAAAACATTCTGTTACAGAAATACACTGACGAACGCAATCCTGACACCTTAGCTGGATCGCGTTTGCTAGTTCAAAACCGACTGTGATTATTTTTCAAAGAGGAACGCGATCCCGGACTCCTAGCCGGATCGCGTTCACTAGTTCATTTTCAGTTCAGACCTTAACTCAGATTTTAACGAACTTCAATTGTGCATAACTCGTAAGCCATGAAGAATTAAATTCTCAAACTTTGCGGATACATTCAAATGACCAAAACAAAGGTTTCCCTTTTTGTACTTTTTCATTTTTCACAAAAACACAACATTTGGGCATATAACTCATTTTGCCCATTTTTGGCACTTTTAGTGAACAACTCAAAATACAATCCCCTCAATTGCAGCTTTTAGACTCTTTACTACTTTTCTAAAATACTCAAACAAACTTAAAGCAACTGACCAAGATTTCATAACTTCGATCAAACTCGTTATACACATATGGGTCAATAATGACCCATTTTGACACCTAAGACCCATTCAACATATTACAAACATACTACTATTTCCATTCCACCCTCAATACATAATTTACACCAGTTGTTGACTTCTAATGTCAACTAAAATCCAAAACCACATATTACATAATTCTAGTATATTTCAAAACAACTTGGGCGTATTTCACAAGTGGATTAGAAATGATAATTCAAAAGAGAACATGCTTGCTACTTACTAACGGGCAAGCTAATCCACACTATTCCTTCTTTACTTCCTTATCCTTCCTTTGAGAGCTATTACCTATAATAGATTTAAAATAATACTGAGTAAGCATGATTGCTTAGTGAATACATAGATTACCAATTAAGCAATTCAAACCACACATAATCTAATCATTCAACAAATGAGCATAGGTAGAGATTGATACCAAATTTGGATCCGCGGTCCATAAGATACAATTGTGCTTAGCACATATTTCGTATTGATGGTTATTTCGTAATAATAAACTCTACTCTATTGCTCAATCACATAATCATACACCAAAGCAACAATAATAACATAGTTATATGAAGTCTCTTGCTCGTAAGCAAATCTGAATTCACATAACTTTCACCTAATTGATTCTCCATGTACTCACCTTGTAACTCGATAGAAGGTTTCAAAAATCACGATACACGTATTCTCCAAATCTTTGATCACCTATCCATATAACACATATTTGATACATTTAGATTCTAATATTCACAATAACTTGTTAATGTTTCATAATCTACTCTCCCCCACTTTGATTAATGTATGAATTCACTAATTCACTAATCAAAATCAAACCCTTACTTTATGTTTATTTCAATTTCTTATTTATACTTCTTACTCATACTTCTATAAATCTAGCTATACATATTTTAGGTTAATAAACCCAATTTAAATGATATTAGTAAAACCCCTTCCTTTGACCATGAACACATTAGATGAATTCTTTATTTTCATGAATTGAAATGATTAATATTAGTGATAATCATGTTAATAGATATCAATTGATTCAACTTCATGACCTAATTCAAACTAATTTAATAACAATTAACAAAACCCATTAAACTCTCCAATTCTTGGAACCCTAAATTATATTTCACAAGAAAATACTTACAAGAAGGTTGAAGATTGTGATGAAGATGATGATAAAAGAATTCGTGAGCTTAATCACGAATTGAAAGAAGAAGATATATGATGATGATGCTACTGGCGATTTTGGTTCTTCACAGGGTGAAAGTCTGGAGAGTTTTAGAACTTTCAGACATTAGATAGATATATTTACGTATTAAACCCAACTCTTTTAGTTAAATACAGTCTAGAACTGAGGAATTCAATTGCGTTTTATATTATATCTTATTATTTCAATAATATTATTTCATAAGATGTATATTTATGGATACACTAAAATAATACCTCGAATATTGGGGTGTTACAAGTCTCCCTCACTTATTCTGTTCGTGTCCTCACGAACCATTCTTGATACACGGCAGGATAATATACCATCATCCATTCCTCAGGTTCCCAAGTAAACTCAGAACCTTTCCTATGTTGCCATTGCACCTTGACAATAGAAACTGTTTTATTTCTTAATTTTTTAACTTTTTGATCCAGAATCTTAACGGGTTCTTCTATATAATTCAACTTCTCATTTATTTGGATTTCAGGAAGAGGTACATATGAAGCTTTGTCAACAAGATATTTTCGAAGCTATGACACGTGGAATGTATCATGAATACCGCTAAGCTCATCCGGTAACTGTAACCGATAAGCTACACGACCAACACGATCAAGTATTTTGAAAGGTCCAATATATCTTGGACTTAGTTTTCCTCTCTTGCTAAATCGAATGATACCTTTCCAAGGAGAAACATTTAACATTACTTTATCACCAACTTGGAATTCAATTGGTCGTTTGCGTTTATCAGCATAAGATTTCTGTCGGTCTTGAGCCATTTTTAGCCTTTCACAGATTTGATCAATCTTTTCAGTAGTCATTTGAACTATATCAGTACTGCCTAGCTCACGTTGACCGACTTCTCCCCAACAAATGGGAGTACGACACTTTCGACCATAAAGCATTCGATATGGTGGCATCTTTATGGAAGAATGATAACTATTATTATATGAAAATTCCACCAATGGGAGATGGGAATCCCAGCTACCACCAAAGTCAATGACACATGCTCGCAGTATATTTTCTAGAGTTTGAATAGTACGTTCACTTTGTCCATCCGTTTGAGGATGAAAAGCCGTACTAATATGTAGTTGAGTATCCAAATCTTCTTGAAATTTCTTCCAAAATCGAGAGGTAAAACGAGTATCCCTATCAGAAACAATAGAAACTGGTACTCCATGGCGAGCAACAACTTCACGAATATAGATTTCTGCTAATACTTCAGAGGATGATGCTTCCTTGATAGGTATGAAAAGAGCACTTTTTGTTAATCGGTCCACAATCACCCAAATGGCATCATGCTGGCGAGGAGTTCTCGGTAGCTTTGTAACAAAATCCATGGTGATGTGTTCCCATTTCCAAACTAGAATATCCAAAGGCTGGAGTTTTCCATATGGTTGTTGGTGCTCAGCTTTTACTTGCAGACAAGTGAGACAATTTTGAACATATTTAATGATATCACGTTTCATACCAGGCCACCAATAATCACATTTCATATCACGATACATTTTGGTGGCACCTGGATGAACAGAATATTTCGATTTATGAGCTTCATCCAATAACAATTTCTTCACATTACTCGTTACTGGTATCCAAATTCTACCATAACGAGTTTTCAAACCTCGGGAATCTTCAATTAATTCATAAAGTTGACCCTTTAAACGTTGCTTTTTCGGGTCATTAGAAGATAATGCATCAATTTGAGCAGCTTTTATAATATCAAGCAGTTGAGGAGATACAACCATACTAAGAGATTTCACAGAAAGAATATAGTGAGTAGCCTTTCGGCTAAGAGCATCAGCAACGACATTGGCCTTACCATGATGGTAAAGAATGTCACAATCGTAATCTTTGACCAGATCAAGCCATCTTCTTTGTCTATTATTCAAATCCTGCTGATCAAAGAAATATTTCAAGCTTTTGTGGTCAGTATAAATAGTAGACTTGACTCCATAAAGATAATGTCGCCAAATCTTTAATGCAAAAAACCACAGCTGCTAATTCAAGATCATGAGTAGGATAGTTTTGCTCATGCGACTTAAGTTGACGCGAAGCATAAGCTATAACCTTCCCACGTTGCATTAATACACAGCCCAAGCCAAGCTTAGAAGCATCACAATAAACAACCATATCCTCATCACCCTCAGGTAAAACAAGGATAGGAGCCTGACTGAGCTTTTCTTTCAATAATTGGAAAGCTATAGATTGTTCTTCACCCCATTTCCAAGATACACTTTTTCGAGTCAATTGAGTCAACGGGGTAGCAATCTTAGAAAAATCTTGAATAAAACGACGATAATAACCCGCAAGACCAAGAAAACTTCTAACCTCAGTGGGGCTCGAAGGAGGATCCCACTTAAGGACTGCATCAACTTTAGATGGATCAACTTGAATACCATGGACATTAATTACATGTCCAAGAAACTGTACTTCACGCAACCAGAATTCACACTTGGAGAGTTTAGCATAAAGCTTTTCACGTCGAACCATTTCCAAAACTTGTCTCAAATGAATTGAATGATCACTCTCACTTTTAGAATAAATGAGAATGTCATCAATAAAAACAATCACAAATTTATCCAGCATAGGATGACATACACGATTCATCAAGTCCATAAATGCAGCTGGAGCATTTGTTAAACCGAATGGCATGACAACGAATTCATGGTGACCATAACGAGTTCGAAAGGCAGTTTTAGAAATGTCATCTTCTTTTACCTTTAACTGATGGTAACCAGATCGGAGATCGATTTTTGAGAAGAAGCTGGCACCTTGCAGTTGGTCAAATAAGTCATCGATACGGGGTAAAGGATAACGATTCTTGATGGTCACTTTATTTAATTCCCGATAATCAATACACATACGTAAAGATCCATCCTTCTTTTTAACGAATAACACTGGAGCTCCCCATGGCGAACTACTAGGACGGATAAAACCTTTGTCAAGTAGTTCTTGCAATTGATTCATCATTTCTTTCATTCCAGTGGGGGCTAAACGATAAGGTGTTTTAGCAATTGGAACAGCTCCAGGAATCAAATCAATTCTAAAGTCCACTTGTCGTTCAGGAGGAAGACCAAGGAGTTCATTAGGAAATACATCCGGGAATTCATTGACAACAGGGATATCAGAAAGAACAGCAACAGATTTAGAGTTATCAATCATGTGTGCCAAAAAGGCTCGACACCCATGTGATAACAATCTTTTAGCTCGTGCATACGTGCATACAGGAATAGTTCGATTGATACGTTCGCCATAAACAGTTATATCATGTCCACTAGGTGCTTTCAGGAAAATAACTTTTTCATGACAATTGATTACACATTTATTTCGTCCTAACCAATCCATTCCTATTACTATGTTGAACTCCCCCATTTGCATTGGGATTAGATCAACATTAAATTTCTCACTTCCTATTTCAATGATACACCCCTTATACACATCGGAAACTATTACTAGCTTATTATCAGCTATTTCAACTTCTAAGGGATGATCAAGTTTAGATACAGAAATATTTAAACATTTACAAAACGAAAGTGATACAAAAGATCTGGAAGCTCCGGAATCAAACAAAACATGGGCAGGTATAGAATTTATAATAAAGGTACCTGTCACCACATCATGTGATTCCTTAGCCTCCTCCGCTGTGATTTGAAAAGCACGGGGTTTGGACCCCGATCCAGCAGTTGTCCCTTTCTTCTCAGCATCTTTCCTTTGTTGTTGCTTTCTCTGTTCTTCCTTTTTAACGGGACAATCCGCCTGAATATGATCACTTTTGAAACAAGTGTAACACAAACGGAAAGGACTTGGGTAATCCGGTGCCATATGTCCAGGTCTCCCACATTTAAAACATTTACAATCACCTAGATGTCTTTTCCCACATTTATCACATAAGGGCCATTCACGAGTACGGGGTTGAGAAAACTGTTGTTGTTGTGATTGAGATTTTTGTGATGATTGTTGTGATGGTGATTTCGAATCAACTCTGGTTTTCTTAACCGATGATGATTGTGATGGAGTAGATTGCTCAGCTTTTCTTTTACTAGCATATTCAGCACGCTTAGCTAGTAAATCCTTTTCTCTAACCAAGGCTCGATTCAATATCGTTGGAATATCCTTATAAAATGACTGATCAATAGATTCACGGATTTCAAGATTCAAATGACGATAGAAATGATCAGTCAATAGCTTCTCATTAGAAGTATACTCCGGACAGAAACGAGATTTTTCATGGAAGGATTTGGAATATTCAGCTACAGACATCCTTCCTTGATTAATTGCAAGAAATTCACCTTTTAACTTTTCTAATTCAGCTGGTGGTGAAAATTCGCTTTTGAATAATTCTTTAAACTTGTCCCAAGAAAACTGAGAGGCTGTCTCAAATCCATAGGTGTCAATCTTTGAATTCCACCATTCATGAGCATCACCTTTGAGTTGGTGAGCGGCAAACAGCACTCTCAAATTATCAGGACATTTAGATAACAGAAACGTTTCCTCCATTCTACTCAACCACCTAAGACTAGCAACAGGATTCAGTTCACCTTCAAAGTCAGGCGGTTTACAACCGGAAAACTTTTTAAAATCATAACTTTCTGCCGACCCTTGAGCAGTCAAGAGTCCCGTAGTTAATAAAGGATTCATCAGAATAGGGTGTTGTTGTTCAAATTCTTTCAATTTGTCAGTCACTACTTGGTTAACCTTAGCAGTCACAATATTATCTACCTCAGAGATTATGGTTGGGCCAAATTCTTTAAGAGCTTGGCCAATGATTTGTCTAATCACTGCCTCATCCTCAGGATTTAAACGTCTATCACCTGCATTCTCTTCACGTTGAGGAGAATGTCCCTGAGGATTCTGAGCACCTTGATTTGTTGTAGATTCCATTTACTACAAAAATATCAGATTTAATCAACATATTCCATTTCCCTTATAATAAGACTATTTAAGATACTCCCCTATACAATCATCAAGAACAACCTTTACCTAAACCATCGTATGTTCAAGAGTCTTGAATCACCCATGTGCATTAGTATAATACAACCACGTTGGCCAGGCGTAGCTATATTATACCGAACACACACTTCTATCCCTTACTCTTAATCACATTCAAGTAAAATGCAAAACCGTTCTTGAGATTAAACACAATTCATATAACAAGATTCAATTACGATACAAATAGAAACATAATCATAGATTCAGAATAGTTTAAGATTATGCAATCCTAATGTGGATTACGTAATTCTCTTAAACTATCGCTCTGATACCAACTTGAAACGCCCATAAAATTATATATATATATATATATATATATATATATATATATATATATATATATATATATATATATATATTGCATAGTTAGGTCCCAATACATCTTAATAATTCAAATTATGTTATCTCAGTTAATATCTTAATGATTTTAATACAATTTTCTTCTAAGTTTTTAAAATAATCTGGGTACCAATTTTTCACACACGAACGCGATCCCAGGAATACAAGCCAGATCGCGTTTCCATGTTCAAAAACATTCTGTTACAGAATTACACTGACGAACGCGATCCTGACACCTTAGCTGGATCGCGTTTGCTAGTTCAAAACCGACTGTGATTATTTTTCAAAGAGGAACGCGATCCCGGACTCCTAGCCGGATCGCGTTCACTAGTTCATTTTCAGTTCAGACCTTAACTCAGATTTTAATGAACTTCAATTGTGCATAACTCGTAAGCCATGAAGAATTAAATTCTCAAACTTTGCGGATACATTCAAATGACCAAAGCAAAGGTTTCCCTTTTTGTACGTTTTCATTTTTCACAAAAACACAACATTTGGGCATATAACTCATTTTTGCCCATTTTTGGCACTTTTAGTGAACAACTCAAAATACAATCCCCTCAATTGCAGCTTTTAGACTCTTTACTACTTTTCTAAAATACTCAAATAAACTTAAAGCAACTGACCAAGATTTCATAACTTCGATCAAACTCGTTATACACATATGGGTCAATAATGACCCATTTTGACACCTAAGACCCATTCAACATATTACAAACATACTACTACTTCCATTCCACCCTCAATACATAATTTACACCAGTTGTTGACTTCTAATGTCAACTAAAATCCAAAACCACATATTACATAATTCTAGTATATTTCAAAATGGGCCGGAGGGTTGGATTAGTGGCTGAGTTGGATTAGTGGCTGAGTCCCTTACCTTTGAACAAGAGGTCAGGGGTTCGAATCCCATCCCCTGCAAAAAGGCCGGAGGTCCTTTCTACCTTTAGGTAGAAATGGAAGCAGCCTCTCTACCTTTGGTAGGGGTAAGGCTGTCTACATCTAACCTCCCCCATAGACTGTCTTAGACGGTATTGGGCCCTAACCCGCGGAAGGCGGTATGGGATGTTACTTTACTTTATTTCAAAACAACTTGGGCGTATTTCACAAGTGGATTAGGAATGATAATTCAAAAGAGAACATGCTTGCTACTTACTAACGGGCAAGCTAATCCACACTATTCCTTCTTTACTTCCTTATCCTTCCTTTGAGAGCTATTACCTATAATAGATTTAAAATAATACTGAGTAAGCATGATTGCTTAGTGAATACATAGATTACCAATTAAGCAATTCAAACCACACATAATCTAATCATTCAACAAATGAGCATAGGTAGAGATTGATACCAAATTTGGATCCGCGGTCCATAAGATACAATTGTGCTTAGCACATATTTCGTATTGATGGTTATTTCGTAATAATAAACTCTACTCTATTGCTCAATCACATAATCATACACCAAAGCAACAATAATAACATAGTTATATGAAGTCTCTTGCTCGTAAGCAAATCTGAATTCACATAACTTTCACCTAATTGATTCTCCATGTACTCACCTTGTAACTCGATAGAAGGTTTCAAAAATCACGATACACGTATTCTCCAAATCTTTGATCACCTATCCATATAACACATATTTGATACATTTAGATTCTAATATTCACAATAACTTGTTAATGTTTCATAATCTACTCTCCCCCACTTTGATTAATGTATGAATTCACTAATTCACTAATCAAAATCAAACCCTTACTTTATGTTTATTTCAATTTCTTATTTATACTTCTTACTCATACTTCTATAAATCTAGCTATACATATTTTAGGTTAATAAACCCAATTTAAATGATATTAGTAAAACCCCTTCCTTTGACCATGAACACATTAGATGAATTCTTTATTTTCATGAATTGAAATGATTAATATTAGTGATAATCATGTTAATAGATATCAATTGATTCAACTTCATGACCTAATTCAAACTAATTTAATAACAATTAACAAAACCCATTAAACTCTCCAATTCTTGGAACCCTAAATTATATTTCACAAGAAAATACTTACAAGAAGGTTGAAGATTGTGATGAAGATGATGATAAAAGAATTCGTGAGCTTAATCACGAATTGAAAGAAGAAGATATATGATGATGATGCTACTGGCGATTTTGGTTCTTCACAGGGTGAAAGTCTGGAGAGTTTTAGAACTTTCAGACATTAGATAGATATATTTACGTATTAAACCCAACTCTTTTAGTTAAATACAGTCTAGAACTGAGGAATTCAATTGCGTTTTATATTATATCTTATTATTTCAATAATATTATTTCATAAGATGTATATTTATGGATACACTAAAATAATACCTCGAATATTGGGGTGTTACAAGTCTCCCTCACTTATTCTGTTCGTGTCCTCACGAACCATTCTTGATACACGGCAGGATAATATACCATCATCCATTCCTCAGGTTCCCAAGTAAACTCAGAACCTTTCCTATGTTGCCATTGCACCTTGACAATAGAAACTGTTTTATTTCTTAATTTTTTAACTTTTTGATCCAGAATCTTAACGGGTTCTTCTATATAATTCAACTTCTCATTTATTTGGATTTCAGGAAGAGGTACATATGAAGCTTTGTCAACAAGATATTTTCGAAGCTATGACACGTGGAATGTATCATGAATACCGCTAAGCTCATCCGGTAACTGTAACCGATAAGCTACACGACCAACACGATCAAGTATTTTGAAAGGTCCAATATATCTTGGACTTAGTTTTCCTCTCTTGCTAAATCGAATGATACATTTCCAAGGAGAAACATTTAACATTACTTTATCACCAACTTGGAATTCAATTGGTCGTTTGCGTTTATCAGCATAAGATTTCTGTCGGTCTTGAGCCATTTTTAGCCTTTCACAGATTTGATCAATCTTTTCAGTAGTCATTTGAACTATATCAGTACTGCCTAGCTCACGTTGACCGACTTCTCCCCAACAAATGGGAGTACGACACTTTCGACCATAAAGCATTCGATATGGTGGCATCTTTATGGAAGAATGATAACTATTATTATATGAAAATTCCACCAATGGGAGATGGGAATCCCAGCTACCACCAAAGTCAATGACACATGCTCGCAGTATATTTTCTAGAGTTTGAATAGTACGTTCACTTTGTCCATCCGTTTGAGGATGAAAAGCCGTACTAATATGTAGTTGAGTATCCAAATCTTCTTGAAATTTCTTCCAAAATCGAGAGGTAAAACGAGTATCCCTATCAGAAACAATAGAAACTGGTACTCCATGGCAAGCAACAACTTCACGAATATAGATTTCTGCTAATACTTCAGAGGATGATGCTTCCTTGATAGGTATGAAAAGAGCACTTTTTGTTAATCGGTCCACAATCACCCAAATGGCATCATGCTGGCGAGGAGTTCTCGGTAGCTTTGTAACAAAATCCATGGTGATGTGTTCCCATTTCCAAACTAGAATATCCAAAGGCTGGAGTTTTCCATATGGTTGTTGGTGCTCAGCTTTTACTTGCAGACAAGTGAGACAATTTTGAACATATTGCCATGGCCGCCCCAATAAAACATGACACGCGTCCATCGGAATGACTTCACACCACACCTCGTCGGAATAGCGGTTGCCAATAGAAAATTGTACCAGACACCGCTGATTAACCTTAATAACATTCCCTTTTTTCAGCCATGTCAATTGATACGGGTCAGGATGGGGTTCCACCGATAAAGCCAACTTTTCCACCATACTTGTTGCTACCATGTTCTCGCAGCTTCCCCCGTCAATAACGAGAGAACATACCTTACCCTTGGCTGTGCATTTAGTGCGAAAGATGTTGTTACGCAGCCATAATGTGTCATCAATACTAGAGGTCGGTGTAGCGCTGAGAACCCTTTGTGTCACTAAAGCCTCACCCTTATCCGGGTAGATAATCTCACTGTCGATGAAGGTCTCGTCTTCATTGTCTGTATCATATGTGGGCGTTGTATCTTCGGTGAGTGTGACAAGTTGCTGATTAGGGCAATCACGTGCGAAGTGACCAATTCCCTGACATTTGAAACACCGGATCAACTTGGTCGGAGCGGTGGATGAGGTGTTTGATCCACGCAAAACCTCAGCTTTGATTGGGCCAGGTTTGCTCCCGCTACTAGGTGAAAAGGTAGTTGGAGAACGAGAAGGGTCATTGTGGCTAGTAGATGATTTGTACTGGGTACTTTTGTTTTTAGCTTTAAGTTGTTTTTCCACCTTTAAAGCCAAGCTACACACATCATTGAAAGTCCAGTAAGGTTGAAGCTGAACAACATCGGAAATTTCTGGACGTAATGCCCCCAAAAACCGAGCAATAACCTGTTCTTCCTGTTCCTCGACCCCACACCGCATTCGAGACCTGTCAAACTCAGCGATGAACTCTTCAACGGAAGAGTTCCGTTGTGATAAGCTATGATATTCTAAAAAAGATTCTTGGCGGTGGTTTACTGGTAAAAATTTCTCACACAATAGTTTCTTCATTTTTTGCCAAGTTTCAACCTTTGATCATCCCTCCTGAACCCTCTTTTTTTTATCAGATTATCCCACCACAATGATGCATACTTTCGTAATTTAATAGCAACGAGTTTTACCTTGTAATTCTCGGGAATGTCCTTTAGATCAAAAATACGTTCAACTGTGCTGAGCCAATCGATGAAATCATCCGGTTGTACCCTCCCATCAAATTCCGGAATATCGATCTTTAATTCCATGCTGCGAATCGGGTCAGACTCATACTGTCCCCGTCGTGGAACTCGTCGCCCAAAAGGATTTTGATTGTTATCACCGTCACCCCAGATGCCGGTGTCTGTCTCGGTCTCGTAATCTTGATCTTGCTGCTGCAATTCCAGGTCCCGGACCCGTTGTTGCAACCTTGCGCTCTCAGCAACATCACATGGGTCTCGAACACGATCCTCGTTGCCTCTGTCGGCCTCTCTACGGGGTTGTTGTCGAGGTCCGCGTCCATGGTGATCCATCGCTGTCTCTGATACCAACTGATGTAGGTTCTTCGCAAAACTCAGAAGGCAACAGAAAACCAAAAAAAAACAATTTTCCCAGGAAGTCGTAATTGCATTCATCAAAGTCTCTTTTTCATAGTTTGGGCTACATAAAAGCCAACGAAAATCCTGATCCTAGAAAATAGCTATAAAATAGCTAACAACCAAATAAGATAAACCCAAATCTTTTCTTAAACCAAAACAAGATAATTACTAAGAAATAGCTAAATAATTACTACGAACTAAAGCATTAAATAAAACTGGACGGCCTGGGTCCACTCGTCCGGGTCAGATCCTTAACTCGGGTCATTGCCATCAGATTTTAACATTATAATCTTTTGCATAATAGAATGCATAAATTAATAGTTTAGTTACAAAGTTTAAAGTATCATTCTTAAACAAAGTCCATATGTGTCTTGTAAGGTGCATATACAAACCATGAAAGAATAGTTTAAGCAGATGGTCTCACATTACCGTTGAAAGTTCTTCAAACTCGAAGCTTTGACCAACAACTTTCAGTATAATAGCAGCGATGATTTCAAAAAAGCACATGGTATGATTCACTACTAGAAACCTGACGAATTTCGACAGAAGAATCCGTGGTAAATTCTTGAAAAACAGCAATTTCCCACAAATTTTTCTCAAAAAATGTTTGTCTGTAAATGGGTGAAACGCCCATAAATTATATATATATATATATATATATATATATATATATATATATATATTGCATAGTTAGGTCCCAATACATCTTAATAATTCAAATTATGTTATCTCAGTTAATATCTTAATGATTTTAATACAATTTTCTTCTAAGTTTTTAAAATAATCTGGATACCAATTTTTCACACACGAACGCGATCCCAGGAATACAAGCCAGATCGCGTTACCATGTTCAAAAACATTTTGTTACAGAAATACACTGACGAACGCAATCCTGACACCTTAGCTGGATCGCGTTTGCTAGTTCAAAACCGACTGTGATTATTTTTCAAAGAGGAACGCGATCCCGGACTCCTAGCCGGATCGCGTTCACTAGTTCATTTTCAGTTCAGACCTTAACTCAGATTTTAACGAACTTCAATTGTGCATAACTCGTAAGCCATGAAGAATTAAATTCTCAAACTTTGCGGATACATTCAAATGACCAAAACAAAGGTTTCCCTTTTTGTACTTTTTCATTTTTCACAAAAACACAACATTTGGGCATATAACTCATTTTGCCCATTTTTGGCACTTTTAGTGAACAACTCAAAATACAATCCCCTCAATTGCAGCTTTTAGACTCTTTACTACTTTTCTAAAATACTCAAACAAACTTAAAGCAACTGACCAAGATTTCATAACTTCGATCAAACTCGTTATACACATATGGGTCAATAATGACCCATTTTGACACCTAAGACCCATTCAACATATTACAAACATACTACTATTTCCATTCCACCCTCAATACATAATTTACACCAGTTGTTGACTTCTAATGTCAACTAAAATCCAAAACCACATATTACATAATTCTAGTATATTTCAAAACAACTTGGGCGTATTTCACAAGTGGATTAGAAATGATAATTCAAAAGAGAACATGCTTGCTACTTACTAACGGGCAAGCTAATCCACACTATTCCTTCTTTACTTCCTTATCCTTCCTTTGAGAGCTATTACCTATAATAGATTTAAAATAATACTGAGTAAGCATGATTGCTTAGTGAATACATAGATTACCAATTAAGCAATTCAAACCACACATAATCTAATCATTCAACAAATGAGCATAGGTAGAGATTGATACCAAATTTGGATCCGCGGTCCATAAGATACAATTGTGCTTAGCACATATTTCGTATTGATGGTTATTTCGTAATAATAAACTCTACTCTATTGCTCAATCACATAATCATACACCAAAGCAACAATAATAACATAGTTATATGAAGTCTCTTGCTCGTAAGCAAATCTGAATTCACATAACTTTCACCTAATTGATTCTCCATGTACTCACCTTGTAACTCGATAGAAGGTTTCAAAAATCACGATACACGTATTCTCCAAATCTTTGATCACCTATCCATATAACACATATTTGATACATTTAGATTCTAATATTCACAATAACTTGTTAATGTTTCATAATCTACTCTCCCCCACTTTGATTAATGTATGAATTCACTAATTCACTAATCAAAATCAAACCCTTACTTTATGTTTATTTCAATTTCTTATTTATACTTCTTACTCATACTTCTATAAATCTAGCTATACATATTTTAGGTTAATAAACCCAATTTAAATGATATTAGTAAAACCCCTTCCTTTGACCATGAACACATTAGATGAATTCTTTATTTTCATGAATTGAAATGATTAATATTAGTGATAATCATGTTAATAGATATCAATTGATTCAACTTCATGACCTAATTCAAACTAATTTAATAACAATTAACAAAACCCATTAAACTCTCCAATTCTTGGAACCCTAAATTATATTTCACAAGAAAATACTTACAAGAAGGTTGAAGATTGTGATGAAGATGATGATAAAAGAATTCTTGAGCTTAATCACGAATTGAAAGAAGAAGATATATGATGATGATGCTACTGGCGATTTTGGTTCTTCACAGGGTGAAAGTCCGGAGAGTTTTAGAACTTTCAGACATTAGATAGATATATTTACGTATTAAACCCAACTCTTTTAGTTAAATACAGTCTAGAACTGAGGAATTCAATTGTGTTTTATATTGTATCTTATTATTTCAATAATATTATTTCATAAGATGTATATTTCTGGATACACTAAAATAATACCTCGAATATTGGGGTGTTACAATGGGGTATGGGAAATAATATTCCCACGAACTTTTCAACAACCGATAAGTTTTCAATGGATTTTCAAGAGACCATTTTGATGATAAACAACATTTTAAAAACAATATATTCTAACATGTTAACGGATTTCCCACATAATTTCAACGGATACTTCCCACATTATGTTTTTTCCTAGGGATTTTCAACAATGTTTCATCGGGTGATTCCCACGAATTGTCTACGACAAAAAGTTTCAACGGATTTTCAATGACAAGAACTATCAACGGATTTGTATCGATCATATTTTCAGTAGATTTGTATCCCCAAAGTTTCCCACGAATTTTTAACTATTGGAGTTTCCCACAGATTTTTGACTTCTTTTCCACATATTTGCATCAACTTCTTTTCCACGGATTTTCAACAATCTGAAGTTTTATAAACTGTTGTTCCCACCAATTTGACAAAATTACACTGTTCATCCATGTGGTTTGTCTAAAATTACACTGGTAGTCCCTGCAAGTTTTTTTTTTGCATTGGTCGTCCCTGCCATTGCACGTTGTTTCACTGGCAGTCCCTCTCCCTAACGGGCGTTAATATTGGCCGTTAAATCTTGTCACGTGCACGGCATGTGGGGGTATTTTGGTAATTTAACTCGCCCTTTCTCATTTAATACGCCATCCACCCCCACCAACCTCACATTTTCATCTTTTTCGCGCCCGATCACCAAAACCCTTTTTCATCTTTTTCAATTTCAATCGATCGATTAAAACCCTAGCTTGCACAATTGACTATCACATGCAACAATGGTATCGAAGTTATACACTATACGAGCAACAAACGTTCAATACGATTTGGAGACACGATACGGTACGAGCAATACTCTGTAATTCTAGAATTTTTATGTGAATTAATTTTTGTTTCTAACCTAAAAATGTAAAATTTTGCTGTGACAGTTCGATATCCATCTCAGTTTTCGATTAAGCTTCATCATGGTGGAGCTTTTACGAATCCACCAGGGAGGAGGTACATCAATGGTAAGGTTAGTTATGTTGATGCCATTGATATTGACACATTTCCTGTTCATGAGATTAATGATATGTTAGAGGATTTAGGGCATGATGGTTTCAGTTTGATGGTTTACCATTTTCAAAGACCATATACCATTTTAGACTACGGGTTGGAGCCTCTAGGGACTGATATAGACATCCATAATTTGAGCCAGTATGTGGGAAGGCATAAGGAGATTTCTGTGTATGTTGAGCATGAAAAAAGTGCCATTGATATTGACACATACAGTCCAAATCAAAAAAAGGTAGTAATACAGGAACTTGTAGATGATGTGCCACAACAGAGTGTAGGTGAACCAAAGGGTGTAAAGGGGAAAAAGGTTGTTCATAAACTGCCTAGTGCCAAGAAGAGACTTCAACTAGAATGGACTGCCAGTGACCCAAATGTGAGTAGCAATGAACCAATTGTTAGTGAACCTGATCCACCAGTGAGTGAAAGTCAACCAAATGTGAGTGAGAATGAACCACCAGTTAGTCAAAGTCAACCAATTGTAGGTGATAGTCAACCAACAGTAGTTGACATGAGTCAAAATGATGGTGTTGATCTAAACAGACCAGTCTATATCAGTGACAACACTAGGTTTGGTGATGCATTAGACAATGATTTGGAACCTATGTTTGGCCTTCCAGTTAGTGATCAAGATGAAGATGCAGGTTTAGACAGTGACAATGAAAGTTGGGGGGAAGAAAATGATAGTGATTATATTGTGGATGAAGATAACACAATAAAGGATGTTGATGTTGACATGACAGACTTCCATTTTAGTATTGATAAGGATGTTGAGTTTATGGGAAATGGTGGAAAAACCAGTGTTGAAAATGACCCCTTTGCTGCAGATGAAGCACTATTAGATGTGATGAACAATGATGAATTTTCAAGTAGTGAGGAATCTGAAGATGGACATGAAAGCATAAGGAAGAAGAAGCTCAAAGAATTAAGGAAACAGGAGAAGGAGAGCAGGCAGATCAACAAAACTTTCTTCTATGTTGGGAAGCAATTTTCATCTGCAGAAGGGGTAAAAGCTCGAATCAGATTACATGCTATTTGAAGTAGGAGAATGTTGACATTTATTAAGAATGATAGGGATCGGGTAAGGGCAGGGTGTGAGGGTGTTTTGCCAACCTTTGTCAACAGTGAAATAAATGGTCAAGGTCAATGTTCACAAAATGTTAAAAAGGCAGTGGGGCCCACAGAAAAGCAAGTGGTAGGTGAGAGAGTTGATGAAGGTGGCATTGATCCAATTAAAAGCAAGGGCAAAATGGTAAAGAAGACAAAAGTGACAAACCCTAATAGGGAATCTTTGAAAGGAAATAAGAAAAAGAAGAGTGCGGATAAGCCTATACCCGTTGAGAAAAAGAAAAGGAAACCCAAGAAACTTGACTGTCCTTGGGTTATACACGTTTCTAAGCTAGCAGGAAAGGAGACATGGGAAGTGAAGACATTTAAAGAGTATCACAAATGTCTACAGTCAAGGGAGATCAAGCAATGTACTTCACAGTATCTGTCTACTAGGCTAGTTGAGCAGCTTGAGAGCAACCCAAAGATTCCACCAAAAGCTGCTCATAGCCAATTTGAAAAGGATCTGGAGTTAAATGTTTCAAAGATGAAGTCCTATAGAACACTGAAAAAGGCAAAAGAATATGTTGAAGGTGATTTCACAGAACAATATGCCCACCTTAGAGATTACATAGAGGAGTTGAGGAAAGCAAATCCAGACACAACAGTAAAAATTGATGTTGAACCAGGGAATCCTAATTCAAACACAAGGGTGTTCAAGAGAATCTATATCTGCTTGGGCCCATTGAAAATGGGGTTTAAAAAAATGAGAAGGGATTTGATTGGTTTAGATGGTGCACATATGAAAGATCCAGCTACTGGTCAACTGTTGACTGCAGTAGGGGTTGATAACAACAATGGTATCTACCCAGTGGCTTTTGCAGTTGTAGAGACAGAGAACTACAATGCATGGTGTTGGTTTCTTGAGACTTTGGGTGATGATCTTGGACTGGATATCCACTCCAACTTCACTTTCATGAGTGACAGACAAAAGGTACAACTACATATTTTATGCATGTTTTATACTTTATAATGTTATTTATAGTTCAGGTTTAATCATACACATATTTAATGCTAGGGTATTCTGCAAGCATGTGCAAGGCTATTTCCACAAGCTGAGCACAGATATTGTCTCAGGCATATCCACCAGAATATGAAGTCAAAGTGGAATGGTGAAGCCTACAAGAAGTTGCTGTGGAAGTGTGCTACAGCCTCAACAGTTCCACATTTTGAAGCAGCAATGCAAGAGGTAAAAGAGTTCAATGAAGGAACTTACAAATGGCTTGCTAGAATTCCACCCCAATCCTGGTCAAGAAGCCATTTTACAGGTATGTTTTTTTATAGTTCTTTCTATATGTGTGAATGAGTATGATTCATGAGTTTCACCAGTGTTATAATTCCATACATTTTATTAAATACAGGAAGGGCAGTGTCTGATGTTCTGTTGAACAATATGTGTGAGTGCCTTAATAGGTGGTTATTGGATGGTAGGGATAAGCCAATCATTATTTGTTTAGAGTTTTGTAGGGAATACTTGATGAAAAGAATAGTCACAGTTAGGAAAGTAATTGCCAAATGTGATGGACCATTGACACAGACTGCAACTAAATTGTTTGAGGCCATCAAGACAGAAGCAGGGAAATACACTGTAACTTGGAGTGGAAGTCAAAAGTACCAAGTCAATGGTCCACACAATGATCAGTGTGTTGTTGATGTTGGTGCTAGAGTTTGTGCATGTAGGAGATGGGAGATCATAGGTATGCCTTGTAAGCATGTTGTTGCTGCAATTTGGAACATGGCTATTAATGGGCTAGAGGTTGGGATTCCAGAGAGTTGGGTGCATGAAGTGTATTGATTGGACACATGGAAGAGTGTATACAGTCATACCATTAATCCAGTAAATGGTAGGACAATGTGGGCTAAGTCAAAGGTGCCCACAACTTTACTTCCACCATTGAAAGTTACCCAACCTGGTAGGCCAAAGAAGAATAGAAGGAAAAGTGCAGATGAGTTGGAAAGCATGAACAAAGATGGTAAATTGTCATGGGCAGGTAAGGCTGTTTGTTGTGGGCATTGTGGTCAGTTTGGGTATAACCGAGTTGGGTGCAAATCAACTGGTGTCTCAGTCAAAAGAAGGGAAGCTGCAACAGATACAAGAGCCAAGAAGAAGGCAAGAGCAGAACCAAGTGGAACAAAGGAGTGACTATGGTCTTCAATGTGTAATGTCTTTTGGTTTTTGGTGTTATGTGTTTGTTAATCAACTTTCATGTGTAATGTGTACGGTCAAGTAATTAGGGTACTTTAGACTTGTTTTAAGTTAAATGTGTACTGTAATGTCTTTTGGTACTTTGTGTTGGTTGCTATGTAATCAAACATGTTGGTTATTAGGTGATTTCTCATTTTGAATGTATGCTCACTTTAAGTGTGACAATTTCCTGCTATTGTCTTTAAATTTCCTGCTTTGAACATGCTAATTTCCTTCATTCTTCCTGCAATTGATACATTCTACTACATTTTTGACCAAAATAAGTTCAGTACATTACTTACCATAATACCAAATTACATAATGCATTCTACTGCATTTTTGACCATAATTGGTACATATTACTTAGCAGATTGACACTAACAGATTACACCAAAAAGTCATCTGCAATTACACCCAAAAGCTACACTACTACAATTCTGCTAACCAACATAACATACTTCACCTAATGCATCCATTTCAAGCTCCACTTAACATACACTGCAAATGATACCCAGCTGCACATTAACAGGAATTTGAACATGCTAGCTTCACTTTTAGCTTCTTTCACTTTCTCTTCGAGCAGATTTTTGGACCTCAATAATCCAGGGATAATATCAACAGCTCGAGCACACATGGGTGGATCATACCAGTCTATAAACCTGCAATTAGACCACTAAAACAAAAAAAAAAGGGATTACATTTTGAATCGATTTGAACCCGAATGAAAAAAGGCTCGAAATTAAACCATACCTTTATAGGACAACCATAGAATCGACGGCCGGGATTTTGTGCAGTCCACGAAGTGCGAATTACAGATGGCCTTCCACACCAACAATTCACCATTTCAATTTTGAGGTTTGTAACAAATTGATTTTAGGGTTTTGATGAAATGGGCGGAGTGATTTTAGGGTTTAGATGCAACGGATATATAACGAGTGAGGTTGGTGGGGGTGGATGGCGTATTAAATGTGAAAGGGCGAGTTAAATTACCAAAATACCCCCACATGCCGTGCACGTGACGAGATTTAACGGCCAATATTAACGTCCGTTAGGGAGAGGGACTGCCAGTGAAACAACGTGCAATGACAGGGACGACCAATGCAAAAAAAAACTTGCAGGGACGACCAGTGTAATTTTGGACAAACCACAGGGATGAACAGTGTAATTTTGTCCACCAATTATCAACGACTACTTCTGTTGCTAATATGATTTTGAAAAAAAAAAATTAGATATTTATATAAAAAATGTATTTTCCAAATTTTTCCTCTATACAATATTTAAATTTAACCTCATATAAATCAATAAAAACATCTAATATTTAAATTACTTCTACAACCAACATTCAAAGTATCACTAATTAATTACAAGTTTCTCAGAGTTTCAAGTTATAAATTGGAAATTTTTATAACCACCATTCAAAAATAGAAGATAAAATGTTGGAAATTCTTAACCAACTTTCAAAAATAGATCATAGAATGTTGGAAGTTTCATACTCAACATTCAAAAATAGATGATTATTGTACTTTAAGATGGTAGCGAGAAATTTGGTATATAATTCATAAAATTGTTAAGCTTGTTGTCCAATTCTCCACTCTGTGCTTTAAGCCCTTCATCTGCCAGTTTATGTCCTTTTGTCTCTTCTGTCTCTCTTTGTTGCGTTTCATGTCGCTCACGCATCTCTTCCACCATTTGTGTTAACATTCGTACCTACAAATAATAAAGTCGAAGAGGAACTAAAGGAAAACACCTAACAAAGGTTTAATATATAACAAAATAACATTTTGCTTGCATACACCGTCTGCATACAAAAGTACAAAAGGACTGCATATACATGCTACACAAAATACCTATAACATTTGCATACACATCATGACTATTTACTACACAAAATAACATTTCACAGTTTGCATATAAAAAATGATAAATATTAAACGAAAGGACCATTATAGCCAAAAACATCACCCAAAAGACAAACTGCGAAAATCCCTACTTGTAGTTGTAGACAAAACATAATTGTAGCAATGACGCAACAAGAAATCGAGAGTTGAAACAAACATCAAGAATCGTGTACAAGCTACTTAAGCTAGGTGCACAAGGTGTACCCGTCAACACAAAAAAAGGATCTAATAACGTACCACTCCCATAGCCTCTCCTTCTTCCTCCCCCGATAGATTTCTCCCACAACTCAAGGTCAAGGTCAAAAGATGGGTAATCATGAACATTTAAGCCATACTTCTCGTCATACATAGTCGTTAAAGCTTCATGTGACATATTATAGTTATATATATATAGATTAGGAATTTGAAGTCGATTATTTTATAAATATATATAGATTAGGAATTTGAAGTCGATTATGTTATAAATATATGATTCCTAATCTTTCTGTTTGCATTAACAATCTAAAATTGTTTATATTATATAAACATTAATGTTCTATTTATTCAGTATCAACGCCAATTTTTTTTACTAATATGTATTTGATAAGAAATTAGTAGAAATATAACTTGAAGTTTCATGTTAAGCGTGAAAAAAGGGTGCTACTAAATATACCCCTCATTTGACCAAATTATGATTTCGTAAAGGGTTTATGGTATGAATCGTCAACGTACTTTACTTTTTGTCCCAATATTACAAATGAACCAGTTTTATTATCAATGTCGGCAACAAACTTTTACTTTTTGTCTCAATAACACCAACGAACTTATTTTATTACCAATGTCGACAACGAACTTTTTAAAAATGTTTCGAGGTCACCTGAATACTTTTTCTTAACGAGCTACGTTTTGAATTTGCTTATGTGGTTGCCATGTCATTTCGTTTATGTGAACAGGCTTCCACGTAAGTTAAACATGGACACGTATGGTTAACTTCATCTTGTCCATTCGACAAAAATGGCATGTTAGTCGATCAGAGAAGATGAAGTTAACCATACATGTACATGTTTAGTTTACGTGGAAGCCTGGTCACATAAATGAAATGACATGACAACACCACATTAGCAAATTCAAAACGTAGCGCATTATAAAAATGTATTTTGGTGACCTTGAAATTTTTTAACAAATTCGTCGTCAACATTCATAATAAAATAAGGGGTTAATACACACGGAGGGGATTAAAGTATCTCAAAATGTTCACTTGGGGTACTAAAGTTTATGATTTAACAAATTGATGAGTTAACTATACGTATTATGTTTAAGGGTAACTAAAGTTTATTAATATGTTTACAAGGATAACTAAAGTTTATTAAAATGTTTACAAGGGTAATTAAAGTTTATAAAATTGTTCAAATAGATGAATGTTTATCAGCTCATTTTTCACTTAGGGATGAGTTTTAAAAGTTGATTTATAGTTTTGTCAAATGATAAACTTTAGTACCCCAAGCGAACATTTTGGGATACTTTAGTCCCCTCTATGTCTATTAACCCTAAAATAAGTTCTTTAGTGACATTGGGCAAAAAGTAAAAAGTTCGTTGCCGACATTGGTAATAAAACATGTTCATTGATGACATTTGTACAAAAAGTCTAGTAAATTGGTGATTCGTACCATACACCCTTTCGTAAAGGGAGCTGATTTTTACAAGTAATTTTTTACTTGTTACAAGGAAAAAAAATATACTTTTATATTCACAAGGAGCTTTTTATTTCCTTGTAGAAAGTAAAATATTCATTGTATAAATCATCTCCCTTTCGTAAATGATGATTGACCTTGGAAATGACAAAATTTTAATTAATTTCCAAACACGTTTTACCATGCTTTTATCATTTTAGTTAATCTAGTGTATAGTATCAGCACTAGTTTTATGACCCGTGAAAACACGGGTTTGATGAAAAAATTTACTACGCTTGACGAAAAATACACGGGTTTGATGCAAAATCTAAATTTATAAGATTATTTGATTGATGTATTTTATAATTATATATTTTTAGAACAACAATCCTACAACCTAAGTAACATATTATGTACAATCATGATCATTCACGTCCTAAAGTAAGGGTTGGACCATGTTCTATTTTAGGAATATTAAATGTTCATTACATATGTAATTGTATCCTGCTTCTCAATTCTTATAGTCACGTATGCAATTAAATGATTTATTTGGGATGATAAATCAACATTGATATGTATTAAATTAAAAACTACTTCAGATCTGCTTTAAATTACTACCGAATAACATAATACAGTAATAAATATTGAAACTGTTTCGTAACAAACAAATAACCATAGATACACTAACAAACTTTTATTAATAAAGTTTATGCATACGAAAACTTGGAACTACTAAAAAGCAATACACCGACGGACAAATCAATTTAGACAAATTGACCAAGAAATTTAAAAAAATTACAATCCCCAACTAAATGTTACCACATCCCACATTCACCAACATCTTAACATCCATTTTATGTACTACAATTTAACATCCTTATCAACATCACTCAATGTTGATGGACTACTGTGAAGTTATTTGGTAACATTCAACTGCCGACTTTCATTCTATTCATCCCAAAGTTGTAAACTGTACATACATGCATGACACACAATAATTATCATTTTACAAACCTACTATACATTGGCATCCCAATAATTCTGACTCCATATTGAATGACATGCCCTTGAGCCTTGACTACCTACTTGTACTTAGCTATAGAAAAAAACCCAATGTTTATAACTTATATTTCAATAAACCCTGTAGTTAACACTTAATCAAAATGGTCAATATTCTTGGCATCTCCATATCTTCATGTTCAATACCATTAACCATCAACATCCAGAAATTAAAACCTGAGAAACATCAAAGACCAATATTCTAAGTATAGAAGTCAAAAGAAATTTTAAAGTGCCAAATAATCTAATAAAGGCGTCAAAACACAACACATCTATGGAGTCAGAATGTGAACTACAACCAAAACACATATAACTGTTAAAATAACCAGGTCCAACATTTGAAGGAAATCAAACCGATTCATTCTAATTCTAAGTGGATGAACATGAACATTAATATTCGAGGCTTAACAAATTACTGTGTAGTATATATGCTTAAAACCTACTATATACAAAATGCAACTGTGAACGATCATGCTAAAAGACTATGGACTACATAAGTAAATAACCGTCAATCAAAATAAGAATACATGAACATCGTCGATAGAATCCAAACCCATGAACAAATCCGTATAATCCAGAGATAGCTTTTAAGTCATAAAACCTTCTAAATTGTTCTATTTAAGAGACTATTATTACAAAAAAAAAAGGATGATTTCCTTTTGCAATCATTTAAAAGTACTAACTTTGACCCATTTGCTTTAAAATGGGTCAACAATGTTCCATACCTCCTAACTCATTTTGTCCCAAATAAACAGCCCAGCCCAGCCCATTTTGGCACCATTAAAAATCAAAGATTACAATGTAATTTTAAGTTAATAAGTGCATTTTGTCCCAAGATATTAGCATAAGGAAATCATTTGAGGTGAAAAAGAATCTAATTACCTTATAGCTATGCATGTACTTTAAAGTTAAAAAGTGCACAAAATATTACTGAAGAGTGAAGAATAGAGACACGTTATACCATTTTTTGTTAAGCCTGTACCAAGTTGCCTATGCTTCTTCTAGCCAAAAGGTCTAAAGACAGATACCATCTTCGGTTTGTACAACAGTAGGGCCTTCCCCGTTTCCCTCTACCTTGCAAATCAATGGCAATCCATGAATTTGCAATTGTATATAGCACAAAAGGCAACATGTAAACGGCCGAAAACAGTAGCAAAAACTGTATTAAAATGCAGCAGAAAAACAGCACAAAACAGTATCAAAAATCACCTTAATTCATTGCATGAAATATATCTTGAATACACATTTGATCTTGTTCTTGCCCTCTCTATCCCACTGACTTCAACATTTTTTATACAAAATGTCAAACACACCTAAACATGGAAGAAACATGATATTTTTCACTTCGATATATAAAAGCATTACATTCATAAGCTTCTAACTAACTACCACAAATAAATTAAAACTTTCAGCTTCATTAAACAGAAAATGTAAAACCTTATATATGTTGCCTTCTTTAATTGCATAATCAAAATATTTTCAACCAACCTTTACATTGCATATTTCCACTATGCCCCACATTCATGTATAATTAATATAAAACGACTATGTCCTGAATTTATAATTAAAATTAAACTCCACTTTTTATCCTTTCATCCATGCATTTCATCAAACAGTTGGAGTTCATCAAAGGAAAAAAAAATGATCTCAATACACATATATAGTAAACATCTACAACTAATTACAAAAACCTTCAAATATATTTCCCTAAACAAAAAAACCTAGTCGATCATAAACTGATGGAACCAAAATCCAAAACCAGAATGACAAATTATAAAAGACATAAAATAAAAATATCCATCAGTATGAGGAATGAACGATATTATAGAACTACGAAAACCAATTCCAAAGCGTACCTTATTGAGAACATTGAGGTAGAAGTAGATTGATAAGAAAAATACAGCCGTACCATGCCTCGTTCCTTACGATCAGATTATAATCATAATCAAACAACCAAAAGGATGGAGAAGGTGCTTTGAAATCGGTTTTGACCTTATACTTTCTGTTGTTACTTGGCGTCCGCGATCAGCTGCAAGAACAACATAGTAGCGAAAGAAGTAAATTAGTAGAAGCAAAAAGTCTGATTTGTTGCATACTTATAACCGATTAGCATTCAGACTGCAGAGCCAGTAAAAATGCAAAGAGGTTAATATGCAGAGCAATTAAGATCGAGATGAGTCAAACAGATAAAACATATATCTTCTTCCGTAATGATATAACACCAATTGCTCCGGAAATTTCCATTGCTCTGCATATTACTATCAACTTAGTAATATATTTTTTTTTAAAACTTGACTTTTCAAAAGACTGTTTGGTATAAATTCTTTACTTGAACAACCAATAGTAAATGGCCCCAAATCTGAATTTAAAATACCAAATAAATTAATCATAACAGAACACAAATTAGTTCCTAACAATAATCATATAATCAAATAAAAAATAATGAATATGAAAAATCACTAACCTTCTGTAAAAACCTTTCATCTGATCATTCAAGGTACCATTGAATCTCATAGACAAAACACCAGCAGCACCAACTGGTAAACTTTGAGCAAATTCCAACACCAAAATCTCATCTTCTTCCCATAACTCAACTTCCTTAGCCTCCAAAGATCCCTTTTTAATATTAATTAAATAATAATCCTCACTATCTAAATTAAAATCAATGATTAAAATAACAATTAAATCAATACCGTTTGTGATGTGAAACGAACGGAATTAGGATAAACGGATAGGTTGGCGGCATTGAGGATGATGAAATTAGTATCGGCGACGATGTCGAGCGTGACGTCGATGGTGCCGGAAAACTTGCAGTCGTTGAGGTCAGGTTTAAGGAAGAGATTGTAGGTTTTAGGAACTGCAAATTTAGGAAGCCGCGGTTGGCCTCTAAACTGTTGGTAGTTATTCGCAATGATTGAATGGATCAATGGAAATGTGTTTTCATACTTGCGTGTGCTTCTCAGAGATTGTTATTTCGAAGATAGAGAAGAATAGATAAGAAAATGAGAAATGGAAGAAGATAGAGGAGAATGTGAAAGAACTTTATCTATAACAAAATGAGGTAGGTAAATTGCTGCTAAATGTTTGGGCGGTGCTGCGTAAATTACCCAATCAAAAAAAGGCGTGCAAAATAGATTTGATTATTCCAAGATAGATGGTGGCAGATTTACCAACCTTTTTAATTGCTTCTGCATGTGATTTTTTGAAAATTTCAATACGTCCAAACTATTAATTATCGCTTTCAATAATTTGTTTTTAATAATTAATAATATTTTCAGAGTAATAAAATACAACTTAGTGACATCAGCGGATTAATGTGGACATGACACGTCAGCGTATTCTATTGCTTCAATTGGTGCCAACTCAGCTTAATGACGTTAGCGCATCCCCCTCTTTATTAGATAGAATAGAATAGATTTTAGTTTAAGTTTTTAACTCTATAGTAACAAAAATTATACTTAAACAATATATTCTTATTTTTATTCAATCAAATATCATTTACTTAGAAAATAGATAAATTAAGTAAAGATTTCGATTTAAAAACATTATGCCTATAGATTAGGCGATTAGTCAACCTAAACATGAAGTATAGTTGCAATTTTTAACTACCGGTGCTAGCTATTTTACTAAAATCTATCTATAAACTATACTTAAAGCAAAATACCATGGAGAAATCTCAACCCTTAATTGGTTTTTTCAAAATCAATCTAATGATCTAGATTAATTAGTGATAATTACACTTAACCCCGATATTTATATTCATATATTACTAATTTAAATCAAATATATATTTAATTTAATCTATACATACGTTTTAAATATGTTAGTTAAGATATCAAAAAAAAAAAAAAAAAAAACGGAATGAACAAAACAAGGTAAGCTTCAAAAACCACAAAATTCGATTAAAGATTTTGTCAAAAATAATTTTTTAAGTGAAACATATATACGTATTGAAATATATATTAACTAAAATATTAAATTTTAAGGGAATATACTAAATTAGATAAGATTGAAAACCCCAAAAAATCGTTTAAATATATTGTAAAATACTTTTACGCTCAAACGTATTAATTTTTTACGTCCTATATCTTCGAAATTGAAGTTGTGGTTCATGCATATCTCAAATTAAAGTAATATATTCTAAGAATATATTAAATTATGTTTTCCTCTTTTTTATCAACTAACACCAATATATATACTCTTATTTCCTCCAGTTTCTATCCATCTCTGCATTCTTATTTCCTACCTATTGTCGATTTTCAATGAATCCCCATATTGAAAACCATAATCAAAGCAATAAAAACTCCAATTATTGACGCCAACGATCATAACAATACATCAAAAGGTTTGCTTCCCTAACCTTCTTAACATTATTTTTATTTATTTTTTTATAAATGTATGATTCTTTAAAAGTCGTTTAATCTATGTAGGTAAGCATCCTTCATTGTAAAAACATGAACATACTAATCCTTTTGAAGGTTTGTTTTATGTTTTCTAATTGTTTATCCTTTTAATATTGTTACATGAATACGTTATCATCATCTTATATTTAATTTATATAAATAATGCAGGTTTTAGAACTCCTCCTTCTCAACATCATCATGATCCAAGTTTTTTAGGAGGTTTTTTGAAATCTTTTTTATTATAATAATTATAATTAGTATTATTATATTTATTATGCTGATTATTACTCCTAATATTTTAACTACTTACGTTAACTTCATTGTATTATATAGATACGTTTACATATAACTTTAACAATTTTTTATGCTATATTTTTATTAATTTTTTAATTGTTTGCGTAGATGACGTTACTACATCCAACTTCATTGAATTGCTAAAGATGAACTTTCCGAATGAAGAAATAAGTGAAGCTGAATTGAAGAGTATAATTAAAAAATTGTCATGGCCGATGATCAAATAAAAGTTCTACGTGCACTAGGTCATGACATAGATGATGATTATGTTGTTGATCTTAACTTCTTCAACAAAACAAACCATAGCATTTTCCAACATATTTTGAGTAGTTAGTTCTTTATATTTGTGTGCTCAAATTGATGTTTTGTTTACTAATTTGTTATATTTATGGATTCCAATAAATACTATGTTTTAATAAATTTATAGCGCCATCTATTTTATTACTCTTATTTAATAGAGAAAAAGGAGGATATAGAAAATTTAAGGAAGGGGGAATATATATATATATATATATATATATATATATATATATATATATATATATATATATATATATAGGGTTTGGATCAAATAGAATAAAGTTTATGATAGAATAAATATAATAAAACACAAATTAAAAAACTGCCATTAGATTTTAATTAAGGTTCAAGGGCATTTTAGAGAATTTGCTCTAATATTTATTAGTCCTAATAAATCTCCCCCACCATTGATTTTTTCTCGAGCTACGTTCCTTCATCCCCTAATCCTCTCCCTCTCTCTTCGTAGCCGCCACTGTTCCTGTAATCCAACCACATCTTTAGGAGAAATAATAGTGACGAGATAGTGCATCGATGAACCTTAGACTTGCGTTTTACGGACCAAACAATTGACATCACCGGAATATATTGTGGAACAGGTTGTTGTCATTATTTACCGGATTCGACATCATTGTTTTTTGTCTTCAAGTTCAAATCTGCTTGATGTGCATCATGTTGTGGTTTGCCGATGGGTATCAAGTCTCGTTGAATTTTGAGGTCACAAAAAACATCCTTACCCCTAAGAAAACGTTGTGCATCAAAAACTAAAGATCGGTGCATCGATAAATTCTTGTGAATCAATGTTTTTAGAGTTGTTTACTTGTATTTGAGAATGTGAATAACTGTTTTACATGTTGTGCATCAAATATATATTGGTTTTGTGAATCACCGATTCACATTCATCTTTCTTATTTGTTATGTGAAAATAGGATGGAAATTAACTTTGTAAATCTTGTACACCGATTAAGTGTTGTATGTATCAACAATAGTGTTCCGATTTTATTTTCATTTATGCATGATTGTGCATCAACATTTTTTTATATATTTTGATTTGATTTTGGGCTACTGATAATAATAATATGGTTGAAATATTAAGTTTTAATTAATTTTTAAGAAACAAGGAGAATACAAACTAAATTGATGTTCTAACTTCTACGTATTTAGTAAATGTCCTTTTTACCCTTACATAATATTTAATGTGTTTTGACCATTTAATGAGATCTAATCTGGTCAAATGTGCATCCAATGGCTCACAATTTATTCCATCTATTCTATTTTAAGGTTTATTCTACAATAACCAATCCCTATATATATATATATATATATATATAACACAGCAAAAAAATACGTTGACTTCATACAATTACATAAAATGGGTCTCATTATCATTAAACAACTTCATACCACAATGACTCGGTATAGAAGCATTGAAAACCATGTATTGACCATCAACAAAACGCATATCGCTTTTCAACTTATCGCATTGAACACCACCATAACAAAACGATAAACAGGCCCAAAAGGTTGATACATATCTAAATTTATTTAAATTTCTTTTTTCCTTAATTTTTTTAAAAAAAAACAACAAAAGCAAACCATCCTATAAAAATAAATATACTTTAAAAAATAAATAACCAAAACACTTAACAATCGTCCGCGTTGTCGCGGGTCTTATATCTAGTATATCATATAAAATAAAGTTTATTGATGCTTGAATTTCGTGAAGTTTTTAAAAAATTGTTTGATTTTTTGTATATATATGTAACACCCGTCAAATTAGGACTAGTAATTAGTGTCTAATTCTCTGTTAATACATGTAATTAGTTTTGTATTAGGCTAATTAATGTATCAAAATATATATTGTTGAATATATACGAAAATGCGATTTGATTAGATCGTACGCAATTTAAATCGAATGTATTTCGGTTCCATAAATACGGACGTTGGTGACACAATTTATATTTAAGTATAAAACATTATCTGAAAACATTACTGGGTCCAAACTAATTGTTTAACTTACATTCCCAGAGTTGTCCCGTTTTGCACAATTAAAACTTACGTAATTAAAAACAAAATACACAAATTACTTAAATCACACTTTAAATCTTTAAATTAGTAGATAGTTGGTAAAATAATTAAATTAGATTATTAAACAAAAATTCGTATTTTAAAATGGTTAATTAACGCACAAACTATTTATTAAAACGTTAAATGACGGAGAAAACGAACATCGCACGAAGGACGGAGACTGAAAAATGGGAGGATAACCTCCCACTTTCCCTTTTCTTTCCTCATTTCTCCCCCACTCACTCTCTCTCTTACACTCTCTTCTCCATTTTCTCTCTAAACACTAAACCACCACCACCATCATAAATCTTCAAAATAACCACATAAAACGCAACCGGATCATAGCACCGCTTTGGAGAAAAACGACCAGGACATCACGATCTACACTTCTATCTTTCCGGATTTTCATTTCGCCACTTTGTAAGTTTCCGACAAAATCCCAAAAACTCTCGATTCTTTGTATTTTCACTTGTTAGTTGTTTATATAACTTATATATGTCCATTACAAAGTGTAAAACACGATTTTACAGCTTAAAAACGAGTTTAAATTGGGTTTTGGCCGGAAAAACCTCGGCAGTCGAAACTTTCTGGGCTGATGTTCTTCAATGCGACACAAGCCTTGTGTCGCATGTTATGTCGTATTTTGCCTTTTATGTCGTATCTCGTGTCGTATGAAACCGGTTATGCCTTTATTTATGCGACACAATATTGTGTCGTACCTTATGTCGCAAATACCATACGACACAACCTCTATGTCGCTGTTGAATCAGCATCTCGAATCTATGCGACACAACCTTTGTGTCGTATAGATGTTGTGCCGCATATCATGCGACACAACCCTTGTGTCGCATGACAAACTTTTGTGTCGCATATTGTGTCGCAAAACACAGAAAACTCAGATTTTTTTTTACTAAGTGTCGAGACTCAAAATTTATCACTCGATTTTACCCGAATTCAGATCCCAGATGCGTTTTTCTCCAAAGCAATATAGTAGAAATAAAAATTTTTCGAGCTGACCTGGCATCTCGACCCCAGCCAGGGGCCAGCCCCTTGGACCCCGCCAGGGGTGCTGCCCCCGGACCCCCGTACTTAGATTCCGTAAGCACATTTCTCACCAAGTGTCAAACTTGTATGACTTCAAAACGCTTATATGATACAACTTTTCAAACATAATGGAATATACTTTTCAAGTATAACACTTCGAAATCAATGTGATAACATCAGGACTATTATTACAATTAATCACCAACGGGCCGTACACGTTTTCAAACACTTAACAAATCAACCAAATCGTAGTAATTTGGACATATATATATAGTTGTGTAACAACTACAAGGGTGATCTTTTGAGATACCCAATCATGTTTATAACCATCGCGTGTCATGGACACCCTCAGGTTACAAGTCTTTGGACTTCAATACTCGGCTAATCAACTCAAGTTTATTAAGTTAAACTCCCAAGACTCAGGTGAGTCTCATGGCCCCTCTTTTTACTGTTTTACTCAGGGGTGTGATATATTGCTCATTTTTAACATGTGAACGCAAGTACAAACATTTCATATACTACATGAGTTTTTCACAACTAATCATTTAAAGTCCTCCGTCAGCATAGTTGTTAATACGTTGTAGCGTGAATATTAGTATATGGTACCATATAGGATTGACCCTCCTCGTTCGGGTTAGCAAGCACTAACCGGGTAAACGGACGTACAAATATTTGGGAAGACGAATGTTGATTAGGCATTCGTGGAGGCACCTCGCCCGGAATTCTCTATAGGGGACCCGGCCCTCGAGTTAAGCTCAACTATGTGCTCATGGCTGTATACACGATTATTACCATTTCATTTGCTAGATGCAAATCATTATTAAATCTTGCGGTTCATACTTTATTACTTGATTTCAAACCTGTGAGCTCACCAGCTTTAGCTGACCCATTTAGCATGTATCACATGTACCAAGCAGTAGATTGCTCCGGCTTCAGGACTTTTAGCTCGAGTCAGCATACAGACGATTGAGATTTTCTTGCATTAGTATATTTTGTACAAGTACTTATGTACTGAAATCTCCTTTTATTTAAACTCGAGCTATGTAAAGCTATAAATGTTATAAACATTTTCAATATTAATATATTTTGTTAAAACGACGCATATAGAGTCGTTTACTATATATCTCTGTGCTTTGTTATTGATTAGTAACACCCAAATCGTGCTTCCGCAAATCATTAAATTTGGGGGTGTTACAATATAATTGAATATTAATTGTCTAATAAGTTCTAATTTTCTTTTAATAATAATCATTAATTAAATTAAATATATTCGATTTATTAATTATTGATGGTAATAAATAAGTGTTTTGTGTAATAATTTTAGGGTAAGGTAATAAGAACACTTATTATAGTGGGAACAGTAGGAAAGGACATTTTTACTTTAAACTTTAAGATTAAATTATGTTTTTGATGAAAAATATATATCAAAATTCTTAGAATTTTGTGTTCTTTACTATTTGATTTTTTAAAAAAAATGTGATACACATCATAATTTTTTTGTGTATCACAATATCACACATAAAAGGCTGCAATACACAACTTTAATTTGTGTATCATATATTTTCTTTTATTTTTTTAATTAATCTAATATTAAAGAGGATAAAATTTTAATAATTTTAGCATAACTTTTTTTGCAAAACATGTACATACATTGAATTTAAAAGTGAAAAAAGTCGTTCCTACGATAATAAGTGATCTTACAATAACCTTTCCCAATAATTTTAATGAAAATGCCACAATAGTTGAGTTAAGGGAAATTGACATTTCCAATCTTCTAATTGTGGGTTTGTAAGCATGTGTAATACGAATGCTTTATGGGTTGTAGATAAGACTCACTAAAGTTAAGATTCATGGATCCAAAATAAAACCAATAACATACCTAAACTAATTAGTAAACTAATTATTAATGAAGTCACCTGACATAACCACAAATCAAAAAGAACATCAAATAAACTAGGATGAAACATAGGATTCGGCATCATTGTCTCTTTGAAGCAATCTCGAATTGTGTTCCCCTCAATGTTCCCATCAAAACTTCTTCATAGCATAAATTCCCCCTCAAATGAATCACTGAGAAATACAAAAGAAAAGAAAAAAGAAAAAAAAGAAGAATATCATATTGATCACTAAAATGACAGTTTTTTAATTATATAAATGACATATAACATGTCAACTTACATTTACTTGAGATTGCAAGTTAGATAGAAGTGACAATTTTTTCATCACAAATTCCGTTCTCTTGTTTTGCACCTCCTCGAATTTAGTCTGCTTCCCTTTAATTTCATAAACTTCTGCTTCTAAACTTTTAGATCTTTCTCTTTCCAATTCCAGTTGCATTTGTAGATTTTCTAAAGGAGATTGCAAGGTAGATAGAACTGACAATTTTTCCATCATGAATTCCGTTCTCTTGTTTTGCACCTCCTCGAATTTAGTCTGCTTCTCTTTAATTTTGTGAACTTCTGCTTCTAACCTTTTCGATCTTTCTCTTTCTAATTCCAATTGCCTTTGTAAATCTCTTATGGTGTCTTTGGTTGAAGCAGAACGCCCTAAGGTAGCAGCTTCCTCCATTCTCTTGTTTTGCACTTCCTCGAATTTAGTCTGCTTCTCTTTAATTTCATCAACTTCTGCTTCTAAGCTTTTCGATCTCTCTCTTTCTAATTCCAATTGCCTTTGTAAATCTCTTATGGTGTCTTTGGTTGAAGCAGAACGCCGTGAGGTAGCAGCTTCCTCACTCCTTAATTAATTATGTAGATCAAAACTTATAATTAGTTAAAACAAGTTAGAACTATATATGGATTGCAAACTGGTAATCTCTATTTAGTTTCACACTAAACAATACAGTTGGATTAAATTAATTTAATTGATTTGACGTTACTATTTATATATGCTACTTAAGGTCAGACTGTCAGAGAAGACAAACAATTGGAGAAATGTTAAGTGGATCACTACTGAGTGTATTTATTGGACTTGCTGCTAGTAATCAGGGGATTAGAGTATTTGTTACCATCAACTGTTTCATTAAAGACCATCTGTATCCAACTTTTGGGTCAAACCGGAAAGCTGCTTTTGGCTTTCTTGATTGGATCAGGTAAGCTTGTTGGCAAAAACTGGAGTATATTGACTTTGATCTTATGAAGTAACGGTTTCAGAATAACGAGCAACATAATAGCGTAAGGAACTTAGGCTAATAGATCTACTATGACATGATGAACAACATAATGCATGATTTCTAGGGGGATATAACCGAAATTGTTTCTATTTGAGATTTGTTTCTTAAAGTCATCCCTTGTATTAGTATATCTGTCATCAAGCAATATTTTTTATTCAGATAAAAAAGGGAGTCTGACCTGAAAAGCCTCACTTGCAAACCTGTCACATAAATCTTTCCAATCATAGGGATCTATACCAGTTAGCTTATTTCTTAAAGAACTTTTTGTAACGAAGGTAATGCTTCCACTGTTTATTTTTATGTAAGGAAGCCAATTGTGTTTGTATATTTGGGTCGTAAGTTGAATTTTCCGGATAAATGATGATCATTTTATCACGGTGGTTAAATTGATTAAATAACATATAGGATGTCTTGTTCAAGATTTTAAACCAAAACAAGATATTTTTATGTAGTTTAAAAGTTGAATGGGCTTCCTGAGGGTCAACTTCAGACCACACAACAATGATAGAACCAACGAGTGTATATAATATGATAGATGGGGGCTACAACTAAATATATAATATGCAAGTAACAAATTCACTTTACCGTGCCCTTAGTAATGATATCTGTCAAAAAAGAGGGTAGTTGAGACGACCCTCTCCAGTCACCATCACTGTCACTTGAACCACTAACCAAGCAATCAGAACCACCAGGTGCGGGACTGCGAATTGGCAGTCCCACTCCCACATAATGTGGATCATCAGTTTCTAAATTGTCATGGTCTTCGTGATAATATGGATCTGTGGTTTTATTGTGTTGAGACCGGGCACTTCTTAAATCACTCTCTCTATAGCTTAAGAAGACCCGATGCCTCCGATACTTAATGGACTTTATCATGCAGGTTAGAACATCACCTTTATTAAACCTCTCAGTCAAATCATTTTCCCTCTCATCACTGTAGTCTTTATTGCTGAGCATACCAACCAACCCTGACTCAAGAACACAAACTGCTCGTTGAGGTTGAACCCTACGAACAGTTGCTTGGACAATTTTTCCCTCGGAAAGTGTTTCCTCTGTTTCCCCAGAGAGCATATAAAACTCTTCCTTTGCATTTGGTTCCGGATACATTTTTCGCCAGTCTTGAAAACCTTGTATCAACTCCAATCGTGTATGGTTAAGAGTGTCTTTTTTATTCTCACGTTTCTTTGATCTTGCATACACATCAACATCAAGTCTCTTCAATATACTAGGGGGTTCTCTCACATGCTCTATTGCCATTTTAAGCCAATCTTCCTGTGCAAGAACATACGATTCAGGGGGGATTCTTGTATCATCCAATAAGTCAATGAATTGACTACTCCTAGCAGCATTTCCACTCCACCGAACACGTAAGAACCCGACTGCATTTACAAACACCTTTTTGCCTAGTCCATGGGTCAACAGATCCTTACGAGTATATATTGAGCTAGCTCTAACTAAGGATCTTTGCAGGGAAGCAGCTTTTCTAGGCCCAAGCCCAGAAATGAACTGCAGAGGAGCAAATAACCATTCGTGGCTTATGGCTAAATTTACATCAAGACCAACTTGGTTAGTGGCATCTACCATAACTTGCTCAACCATGCCATATTTCTCATCAGAAGTTAAAAAGCTTTCTAAGGGACTAAGTTTCCAGGATAATATCTCCTTCGCAGGTCCACATAAGGTAGCAACCACTGCCAATGGATTTTGAAGATAACGTCCAAGTGCCACAGCACGCCTAACAATGCCTGAAAATATCATGAACTTACATTTAACAATTCCAATATGCTAGAGGAAGCAACTTCAACCCATTTAGTAAACAGCAGGTCGATTTGGATTGTGTTTCGTCTCAAACAGATCAAGTAAACAATATTAGCTAAAAGGTGCAAAGTGTCAAATGGTTTGAGAATATCCCAAAGCATATCTATTACATTAACGCATACAAACTCCAAATTCGAAGACATAGATTGTAGTTTAAATTATATCCTTTTTGTAATCAAGATTATTCATTGCATAAAAGAATCAGAAAGAAAGCCAGTGTGGGTCAACCCAGCCCACCCCGGACCGTCTCATCCCGCACCCATGTTGATCCATTACCCAACCAGCCCACCTTGCCACTCGTACAAGATTGAACATCAAGCCAAAATATCAAGTTAATTACCAGATTGTGCTTGAAGCTGGTCAGAGGATATACGAGAATTTTCATACAAGTGTGGGAGAGTCTCATCAGCGTATACAACACTTATATCATCCATTTTACTACTGACATCTCTTGGACCATCTTCAAGTATCTTGAAAATGCTCTGATAATAAAATAATAATATAATATAATAGGTAAATTTATTTGCACACGGTAAATAGTTAAGAATTAAGACAAAACAAGACAACGATTAAGAAAAATGTTTACCTCATAAATATCCTCCTTGAGCTTAGTGCAAGACAAACTAACAGCTCCAAGAACAACAACATTAGGCTGGTGATCCGTCATGAACTTAACGAGACGTTGTTGATCATGCTTTTTCCGTTGCTGATCATTCTCACTTTGACCATGTATGCTGAAAGAACCAGCATAAAGCACATCAAGAACTTCTCCAAATGAATCCAACATTACAAATGTAGTTGCAGGCTTCCCTGGGCCCCAACAGCATGCCATAACTCTTGGTACAGATTTAAAATCACATAAAGATCTGATACCGTGTTGCATTTTCTGATAAGGTGCTACAGCGACTTTGTCCCATAATAGTCTTCCATATTCCACAAGTAACCAGTTTTTTGCTCTACTAGTCAACAAGGCTCGTGCCTCTTTTGCCATTGAAGGTAAAAGCAAACCATCAAATGCATCTTTTATAATCTGCCATCTTTGTTCATTCCACAATTGAACTGATTTACTCGCCCTGGTACTAAGATAAAATTCTCGAGCATCATTAATTAATTTATTATGTGTAGAAGCTGGAAGCTTTATAGACACTTGGATGAGTTTCTCCTCTTCGGCCTTCTGAATAAGAAGCCACTGTGCATCATCAAATCTTGTCAATGGCTTGTTCTTCAACCATTTGATCCTAGAAAACTGATGATGCAAATCTAAGGACACATTTCCATCAGCAATAGGCCTAGTAGACACCACCGCATTACCCATGAAGATGCTACGAACGTGTTCCCTTACCCTTGGCTCATAGCTAATCTCAACTGCCGCCTATAACAAGTGACAAAATCAAATAATAACTACCTTTCTAAAGATAAAAATATGAAAGAAAGTAGAAAAGGGCACTTATCAAAAAGATACCATGTGCCTAGCGCCTCTGAGGACAGCCTGAGGAGTTTCAAACATTGCACAAGTAAATCTTGAGGCAACCTCTTCTGGTGTTTCCTTTAGATCTTCTATCTCACCCCTCCGCTGCAGAACGAAAGCATTGGCATCAGGGGTTCATCATGTAGTGCAAAGCGGGAGATAAAATGAGGAATAAACTAACCAATATCAAAATCTTGAGGCCAAACTCTTCAGAGCTACAGCCAAATTTGCTAGCAACCTCCCAAAGTCCATATTTACTATAAATGCTATATTGTCCATCCACGCCAACATCACCAGGGGGTAATGCAGGTTAAATTTTGAGTCCACGTCATCAGTTTCTCTTTCAGACTCGGCTAATCTGAGAGACTCAATAATTGACTCGAAGAGTTTCTGATTCAGATGAAGGCGTGTTTCGTCATAAATGTTCCGCTCTTCTTCAAAGCGCTTGTTGTAGTATGACTGTAGAGCGCTTTTCCGTTTTTGTAGCAGTAACCACTTTCTGTCTAACTCCAAGATTGCCCAGAGTACCTGCAAAGTAGCTCCAACCAAAGTTATACTAGATGAACTGTAGTATATCAAAAGGAGCAATAGACAGACATTCAATTACCTTATGCCAAGTTATCATGGGTTCTTTTTCAGGGTTCTTTTCATCCCTAAAAAGGCTCTCGCACTCCTCCTTCCTATACATAGTAATAAATGGTGCCTGATAACAAAGACGTTATAAGTTCCACACGACTTAATGAGAAAAATGCAAGCACTTGTGGTTTAGCATATAGGTAAGAAGGTAAGAATGGCAATGTACATCTAACTTATGAACATGCATAAATACCAAAAACCTAACGATATCTTTTTTAACTACGGCCCGCTCATGCCCAAGTTGATTGAGAATCCAGTTACTCTCGTCATCTATACTAAATCCATCTGCTGGAGGTGGACCAGTGCTTTCCTCAGAGATCTGACACAACTTGCATACTAATCAATACACAAAACGTACACATAAAGAAAACAACAGGATTACACCATGTTCGGATCATCACCTGCATTCTTTCTGGAATATCTATCTCCCGAATACGATCATCGTTCTCAGTCATGTACTTCTCAGAAAGGATAATCGGTTCAAATTCTTCTTCCTCTTCACGTTGATATGAAAGTTTAGTTTATGAGAATATCTCACAATAGCAGTTCAGTTGGTACATATTAGTAGTTGATGAGCTTGACTTGCGAATTTAATAGTTATAATAAAATAACGTACCCTCATCATCATCAAGTAAAGTAGACTTATTCCTCGAATTATATAAAGTCCTTGCTTTCTTTGGTACTTCAAACTTTTTACTCTCCTAACAAATTTTTCAAGGAAAACCTTAAAAAGTCGAAAAAATATGAACTAAATGTTCAAGAACCATCTACATTATGAAGTGAAAATAACAAAGTGGAGCATGAGTGTTACAACTTTTGGATGTCGAGAGCCAACATTATCTTGAACACAGTTCTTCTCCGAGTCTCTGTAAGATAATGCAGCACAAGTTAAGAAAGGTATCCCAACCACAACTTGACAACGAAACCTACAAAAACTTATAAAAGAATTTTACCTCTTCTTTCTTTTCTTCTTCCTTTGTCTGTCCACATCACTACCAGCCCTATCCTCGTCCTGTCCATCCTGATCATCTTCATCGACATCCTCCGCTATAAAACCATTTTTTTCATACTCATTTTCTCCTCCTAATCAATTAAACAATTCAACATAAGCCATTTACATCTCATATTCTCATACTCAACACCAATATTACAAGATGCATATCATTACTCCTGCCAACTAAAATATTAGAAAATAGACTTTACGAACACAACAACTATATTATAATTGGGGAAAAACATAGAACCCTTAAAGAAACATTCTAAACAATCAATAACACAACAAATAGTCAGTATACATACAAAATATACAAGTATAATTCAAAGTGAATGTGTGTAAATTGAATAAATACTGAAGATAATAGCACCTTCTTCGTCTGATAATACAGTGTTTATGGCCATTATACGCTATTAATGAAGCAAAAACCCTAGAAATACACAGACAATGATAATCTTGATTTGTTGAGTGTGTTCTCACTTTTCACTTTGGAAAGAAAAGAAATGAGATTTTTGTCTTAATTTTTTTTATTTATTTTTTATTTATTTTTTATTTTTTTTTAAGATTATGCTAAACATAGCCGTTAGGGCTACTAATTTTTCATTGTGATTAGTAGATTATGGTTACAAAACTAATAAATGTAGGGTTGGGTTTCGGGTTTATTTGGGTTGGGTTGAAGGCATTAAAGCCATAACTCGACCTTACAAAAAATCAGGTTTTTGGGTTTGGATTTAAATCAGATCGGGTTAGAGTTTTTATTCGGTTGCATGCAATTTTCCCTCGTATTATACATTTTTTTTTCTTCAACAAATATATTATAAAAAAGTTGACCCAAATAACACCTAGGGGCTGTTTACTTTATTTTTATATTAAGTGCTGTTTGGATATATGGTCTGTTTGGGTATATCTGTCTGTTTACAACAAGTGTAAATGTTGTTTATTTTGCGTCTGAATGAACGATCTGAATATCAGAAATGACCATTTTACCCTTTTACATGAATAAATCTTAAATAAACATTTTGTAGCATTTTGAATTTAACTTATAAAAAATTAAAAATATATCCCCATCGTTAGTGTTACCATTTAATTTTTTTATAATTTTAAGCTTTAAATTATTATTCTTCCTTTGAACACACAGTCAAGCTCAAATAAAAGTAAATAAAATAAACTTTGTCCATTCAAGAAGCATCCATCCATCCATATACAATCTAAAAAGAAAGCCATCTCCAAAGAAACTTGCATGAACTTTTTAAACTCTCAAAGAATTTCTCGAAGATTGCAATAAATACTCTTCTTTTTTCTTCTAAAAAATATGTTACGATGTGGCAGCTCGTCAAAATAAAGAACGTAAATTTGAAGATTTGATTTTTTTTCTTGTCAAATAAATCAAAAATTGAATCAACACTGAATAAGAGCAGTAAGATGATAACATCAATCTCTTCTTGTTTAACCTTTTCTCAATCGGATGAACTTCACTTTTTATTTTTGTTTAGATAATAAAAATACTCAAAAAAAAAATGACGGAGGAGATTGACAACGACAGCGGTGTCAAGGATTGATGACGGCGGCTTTACGGACTGATGGCGGGGGCTTCAAGGATAGAAGCCGGCATAACGACGGTTGTGTGAAAACATTCCGGTAGTATGCTATTGACCTATTGTAAAAGGGGAAAGGAAGAAATGGGTGATAAGGGCATATATGTCAATAAGTGGGAATAAGTGGGTCTGGGTGGAGAGTACCATGTTTTTATCTCTCCTTCATAAACAGATATATTTGTTGGGTTAAGTGACAAAGAAATGCCATTTAATCTATTTGTATTAAGACCCCTATGGAAACAGATCAAAAAGAGGTAAGTAAACAGCCCCTAGTATCACATAGCCACATATTATATAATCTTATTAAATTATATATATGAAACATTACTTTTATGATGTTATCATTATAATTAAGTTTCAATTTGTCGATTAAGTCCTTTAATTTTGATAAATTTTAAAATAAGATCTCTAACTTATTAAAAGAGATTTTTTTTAATCAACTACTTGCTTACATATAAAAAGAAATTTAATTTAATAATTAAAACATTGTCCAAATCGATCTGTGATGTATGTATTTTCTATTTATTGAGTAGAAATAAAATTACTAGAAAATGTTAATATATTCAAATAACTAATTTTTTTTAACTTAGTTTCAAAAACTTTTAATTTTTTAATCTTTACTTATATAAATCCATTTACATTTATGTAGTATTATCATGAATTCAACTAAATGTTTAATATACATATTAACTTATACACTTTATTATTAGAAACATGATACTAAATACGAAGCTAAAAATCACCGCTCCGTATGTATACACGGGTTTAAAGTCTAGTTTATAATATAATGACGATGGTGATAGATTATTCCACCTTTTTTTTAATAATTTAAACAAGTTTGAAAAAATTCATTATTCACATACCGAGCTTTTGAGGAAACTGTAACAAATGAGTATAGTAAATAGTCCTAGTACTTATAGATCTAAAAGTAAAGTAGGTGTAATTTTCTGATTGGTTGAAAATTTAAATTCTTTTAATCTCATCCAATCAATTTTTCAAACCTATCAGTCACATCTTTAACTTTATATTTAATACTGCAAATCATTTTCCGAAGCCAAAATCTTTGATGTTTATGTGATATCCTAAGGGAAATTAAAAAAAATGCCACATTTTTTTTAACTATATATCGATTTGCCCCCGAAAAAAAAAAATTGACGATATACCACCTGAATAAGCAAAAGCAAATTTGCTTTTGCGAGCCCGTGATTTGCTATTGCGATCCGTTCACAATTGCGAGCCGTTGCCGAGTAAACCATGCCCTAGCAAAAGCAAATATGCGATTTGCGATTTGCCTATGCCCGACAAATACTCATTTACCTATTAAACTATGCAATTCGGATATCGCAAGTGTTTTTAAGGCATAGGCAAATCGCAAATCGCAAATTTGCGATTTGCGATGGCAGCTTTTTCTCAGGAACTAGGCAAACGAAAGGGTCACGGCTCGGGAAATAGGCAAACGGCAAGTATTTCTCGGGCATAGGCAAATCGCAAATCGCAAATTTGCGATTTGCGATTTGCGATGGCGGGCATAGGCAAACGGCTCGGTCACGGCTCGGGAACTAGGCAAACAGCAAGTATTTGTCGGGCATAGGCAAATCGCAAATCGCATATTTGCTTTTGCTATGGCATGGTTTAGTCGGCAACGGCTCGCAATTGTGAACGGATCGCAAAAGCAAATCACAGGCTCGCAAAAGCAAATTTGCTTTTGCTTATTCAGGTGGTATATCGTCAATTTTTTTTTTCAAGGGCAAATCGATATATAGCTAAAAAAAATGTGGTATTTTTTTTAATTTCCCATATCCTAATCTAGCTCTTTTACAAGACCCGTAAATGGGCCCACTATTCTTTAGTCCAATAGAATTTTTTGCGACGGTTTCCAAATTCCGAGTAGGCAAATAGCCAAATACCATATTGGACTATTGGAGGGCTCAAGTAAAATTGGCCCATTGCTAGCCTATGTAATTTCATAAAGTGACGTTACCTTACCTCCTCTTGCATTTCAACGTTTTGAGCAAAATCTTTTTTAAGAGTTTGTGAGTGCAGTGTATACAGAAAAAAGATTTTCAAAAGCTTTTCTCATTGGAGTTAAAACTTTTTAAAAAACCTTTTTAATTTAATCGTATGTGGCATTGAGAAATAATAACATTTTGGAAGCTTTCTTGAATGATATGGCAACTATTTTTGTCATATGCAATGAAAAGATAATAAACTTTTGATTGTTTTCGTTAAGTTACAACCAACGACTACATGCGGTTTTTCCCCCTTCAAAACATGTATGTTGTTTGCTTTAAAAAAAACAAGTATGTAATGCACCGCCATATATACGAAACTAGCGTATAACCCGTACGATGTACGGCATTAGTTGGTGTTCGATATATTGCGTACTTATATTTCTGAATGTAAAATAGTTTGATAGATTTTATGTTATAATTTTTTTTATTAATTTATAATCGAGACCAAAATTTAATTATTATATTTTAAATATCAAAATACATATTTTCTTGAATTTTCGTAGGAGTTGTTCCCGGACATACTAAAATAAAAGGTTAAAAAAAGTTCATAAAACTTCATAGAATTCATGATCGGCCATTTCATTTGGTAACACCCTACTCGTATTACCATAATCTTCCAAGTAGGATACGTAAAGCGGTCAATTTGTAAAACAAAGAATCATAATATATACCTAATTAATCATTTACCACTACATTATTAACAAATATTAAATAATATATGAATTTTCATCGTGTTGGTTTGATTGGACTTGGAATATACATTATACCTTACCAATAACATATACCACCTTCAAGAGCTATCAATATATACATTACATATTTACTATGAATTGATTTGGAAATATACCATAATGAAAGGGAGAGGAGACACATAAGCAAGTATAATAAACAAACGATAACAAAAATTAGATTAAAATTATAATACATATTAAGAGTTCATTACCCAATCTTCTAATTGTAAGTTTGTAAGCATGTAATACGAATGCTTTATGGGTTGTAGATAAGATTCACTAAAGTTAAGATTCATGGATCCAAAATAAAACCAATAACATACCTAAACTAATTAGTCAACTAATTATCAATGAAGTCACCTTACATAACCACAAATCAAAAACAACATCAAATAAACTAGGATGAAACATAGGATTCGGCATCATTGTCTCTTTGAAGCAATCTCGAATTGTGTTCCCCTCAATGTTCCCATCAAAACTTCTTCATAGGCACAAATTCCCCCATCAAATGAATCACTGAGAAATACAAAAGAAAAGAAAAAAGAAAAAAGAAGAAGAAGAATATCATATTGATCACTAAAATGACAGTTTTTTAATTATATAAATGACATATAACATGTCAACTTACATTTACTTGAGATTGCAAGCTAGATAGAAGTGACAATTTTTCCATCACGAATTCCGTTCTCTTGTTTTGCACCTCCTCGAATTTAGTCTGTTTCGCTTTGAATTCATGAACTTCTGCTTCTAAACTTTTAGATCTTTCTCTTTCCAATTCCAGTTGCATTTGTAGATTTTCTAAAGGAGATTGCAAGATACACAGAACTGACAATTTTTCCATCATGAATTCCGTTCTCTTGTTTTGCACTTCCTCGAATTTAGTCTGCTTCTCTTTAATTTCATGAACTTCTGCTTCTAAGCTTTTCGATCTTTCTCTTTCTAATTCCAATTGCCTTTGTAAATCTCTTATGGTGTCTTTGGTTGAAGCAGAACGCCCTGAGGTAGCAGCTTCCTCACTCCTTAATTCATTCTGTAGATCAAAACTTATAATTAGTTAAAACAAGTTAGGACTATATATGGATTGCAAACTGGAAATGTCTATTTAGTTTCACACCATACAGCACAGTTAGGTTAAATTTATTTAATTGATTGATGTTACTGTTTATATAAGTTACTTAAGGTCAGGTTGTCAGAGAAGACAAACAATTGAAAAATGTTAAGTGGATCACTACTAAGTGTATTAATTGGACTTGCTGCTAGTAATCAGGGGATTAAAGAATTTGTTACCATTAACTGTTTCATTATTGTTGTTTAAAGACCATCTGTATCCAATTTTTTGGTCAACCGGAACGCTGCTTTTGGCTTTCTTCAATGGATCAGGTAAGCTTGTTGGCAAAAAGCTGGAGTATATTGACTTTGATCTTATGAAGAATGGTTTCAGAATAACGAGCAATATAATAGCGCAAGGAACTTAGGCTAATAGGTCTACTATGACATGATGAACAGCATAATGCATGATTTCTAGGTGGATATAACCGAACTTGTTTCTATTTGAGATTTGTTTCTTAAAGTCATCCCTTGTATTATTAGTATATCTGTCATCAGGCAATATTTTTTATTCAGATAAAGAAGTGAGTCTAACCTGAAAAGCCTCACTTGCAAACCTTTTACATAAATGTTTCCAATCCGAGGGACCTATAACAGTTGGCTTATTCCTTAGGGAAATTTTTAATTCAACTGTTTATTCTTATGTAAGGAAGCCAATATTGTTTGTATAATTGTGTCGTAAGTTGTATTTTCCTGATAAATGATGATCATTTTATCACGGTTGTTAAATTGATTAAATAACATATAGGATGTCTTGTTCAAGATTTTAAACCAAAACAAGATATTTTTATGTAGTTTTAAAATGGAATGGGCTTCCTGAGGGTCAACTTCAGACCACACAACAATGATAAAAACCAATAGGCGTAGATAATATGATAGATTGGGGCTACAACTAGATATATAATATGCAAGTAACAAATTCACTTTACCGTGCCCTTAGTAATGATATCTGTCAAAAAAGAGGGTAGTTGAGATGACCCTCTCCAGTCACCATCACTGTCACTTGAACCACTAACCAAGCAATCAGGACCACCAGGTGCGGGACTGCGAATTGGCGGTCCCACTCCCACATAATGTGGATCATCAGTTTCTGAATTGTTGGTCTTTGTGATAATATGGATATGTGGTTTTATAGTGTTGAGACCGGGCACTTCTTAAATCACTATCTCTACAGCTTAAGAAGACCGGATGCCTCCCATACTCAACGGACTTTATCATGCAGGTTAAAACATCACCTTTATAAAACCTCTCGGTCAAATCATTTTCCCTCTCATCACTGTGGTCTTTATTACTGAGCATACCAACCAACCCTGACTTAAGAACACATACCGCTCGTTGAGGTTGAACACTACGAACAGTTGCTTGGACAATTTTCCCGTTGGAAAGTGTTTCCTCTGTTTCCCCATAAAGCATATATAACACTTCATTGAATTTTGGTCGAGCATACGGTTTTCGTCACTCTTGAAAACCTTGTATCAACTCCAATCTTGTATGGTTAAGTGTGTCTTTTTTATTCTCACGTTTCTTTGATCTTGCATACGCATCAACACAAAGTCTCTTCAATAATTGAGGGTTTTCTCTCACATGCTTTATTGCCATTTCAGGCAAATCTTCATCGTCGTTTACATCATCTCCTGCATCTACAGTGTAAATATCTTTAGCCAACTCCTGCGCAAGACCATACGATTCAGGGTGGATTCTTGTATCATCCAATAAGTCAATGAATTGACTACTGCTAGCAGCATTTCCAATCCGCCGAACACGTAAGAATCCAACTGCATTTACAAACACCTTTTTGCCTAGTCCAAGGGTCAACAGATCCTTACGAGTATATATTGAGCTAGCTCTAACTAAGGATCTTTGCAGGGAAGCAGCTTTTCTAGGCCCAAGCCCAGAAATGAACTGCAGAGGAGCAAATAACCATTCGTGGCTTATGGCTAAATTTACATCAAGACCTACTTGGTTAGTGGAATCTACCATAACTTGCTCAACCATGCCATATTTCTCATCAGAAGTTAAAAAGCTTTCTAAGGGACTAAGTTTCCAGGATAATATCTCCTTCGCAGGTCCACATAAGGTAGCAACCATTGCCACAGCACGCCTAACAATGCCTGAAAATATCATGAACTTACATTTAACAATTCCAATATGCTAGAGGAAGCAACTTCAACCCATTTAGTAAACAGCAGGTCGATTTGGATTGTGTTTCGTCTCAAACAGATCAAGTAAACAATATTAGCTAAAAGGTGCAAAGTGTCAAATGGTTTGAGAATATCCCAAAGCATATCTATTACATTAACGCATACAAACTCCAAATTCGAAGACATAGATTGTAGTTTAAATTATATCCTTTTTGTAATCAAGATTATTAATTGCATAAAAGAATCAGAAAGAAAGCCAGTGTGGGTCAACCCTGCCCAACCCGGACCGTCTCAACCTGCACCCATGTTGATCCATTACCCAACCACCCCACCTTCCCCTCCTACAAGATTGAACATCCAGCCAAAATATAAAGTTAATTACCAGATTGTGGTTGAAGCTGGTCAGAGGATATACAAGAATTTTCATACAAGTGTGGGAGAGTCTCATCAGCGTATACAACACTTATATCATCCATTTTACGCCCGACATCTCTTGGACCATCTTCAAGTATACTGTAAATGCTCTGATAATAAAATAATAATATGATAAAATAGGCAAATTTATTTGCACACAGTGTATAGTAAAGACTTGAGACAAAACAAGACAACGATTAAGAAAAATGTTTACCTCATAAATATTCTCCATGAGCCTAGTACAAGACTTATTAACAGCTCCAAGAACAACAACATTAGGCTGGTGATCCGTCATGAACCTAGTGAGACGTTGTTGATCATGCTTTTTCCATTGCTGATCATTTTCACTTTTACCACATATGGTTAAAGAACCAGCATAAAGCACATCAAGAACTTCTCCACATGGATCCAACATCACAAATGTTGTCGCAGGCTTCCCTGGGCCCCAGCAGCATGCCATAACTCTTGGTGCAGATTTAAAATCATATAAAGATCGGATATCGTGTTGCATTTTCTGATAAGGTGCTACAGTGACTTTGTCCCATAATAGTCTTCCATATTCCGTAAGTAACCAGTTTTTTGCTCTACTAGTCAACAAGGCTCGTGCCTCTTTTGCCATTGAAGGTAAAAGTAAACCATCAAATGCGTCTTTTATAATCTGCCATCTTTGTTCATTCCACAATTGAGCTGATTTACTCACCCTCGCACTAATATAAAATTCTCGAGCATCATTAAATGATTTATTATGTGTAGATGCTGGAAGCTTTACAGACACTTGAATGAGTTTCTCCTCTTCAGCCTTCTGAATAAGAAGCCACTGTGCATCATCAAATCTTGTCAATGGCTTGTTCTTCAACCGTTTGATCCCAGAAAATTGATGATGCAAATCTATGGACACATTTCCATCAGCAATAGGCCTAGTAGACACCACCGCGTTACCCATGAAGATGCTACGAACGTGTTTCCTTACCCATGGCTCATAGCTAATCTCAACTGCCGCCTATAACATGTGACAAAATCATATAATAACTACCTTTCTAAAGGAAAAAATATGAAAGAAAGCAGAAAAGGGCACTTATCAAAAAGATACCATGTGCCTAGCGCCTCTGAGGACAGCCTGAGGAGTTTCAAACATTGCACAAGTAAATCTTGAGGCAACCTCTTCTGGTGTTTCCTTTAGATCTTCTATCTTACCCCTCCGCTGCAGAACGAAAGCATTGGCATCAGGGGTTCATCATGTAGTGCAAAGCGGGAGATAAAATGAGGAATAAACTAACCTGTCCAGAAAACATTATACGCATTCCAAACTCTTCAGAGCTACAGACAAATTTGCTAGCAACCTCCCAAGGTCCAGAATTACTACAAATGCTATATTGTTCATCCACGCCAACATCACCAGGGGGGGTAGTGCAGGTTAAATTTTGAGTCCACATCATCAGTTACTCTTTCCGACTCAGCTACTTTGAGAGACTTAGTAATTGACTTGAAGAGTTTCTGATTCAGATGAAGGCGTGTTTCGTTATATATGTTTCGTTCTTCTTCAAAGCGCTTGTTGTAATATGACTGTAGGGCACTTTTCCGTTTTTGTAGCAGTAACCACTTTTTGTCTAACTCCAAGATTTGCCAGAGTACCTGCAAAGTAGCTCCAACCAAAGTTATACTAGATGAACTGTAGTAAATCAAAAAGGAGCAATAGACAGACATTCAAGTACCTTATGCCACCTCATCATGGGTTCTTTTTCAGGGTTATTTTCATCCCCTTCATCCCTAAAAAGGCTCTTGCACTCCTCCTTCCTATACATAGCAATAAATGGTACCTGATAACAAAGACGTTATAAGTTCCACACAACTTAATGAGAAAAATGCAAGAACTTGTGGTTTAGCATATAGGTAAGAAGGTAAGAATGGCAACGTACATCTAACTTATGAACATGCATATATTCCAAAAACCTAACGATATCTTCTTTAACTACCGCTCGCTCATGCCAAAGTTGATAAAGAATCCATTTACTCTCCTCATCTATACTCCTTTTATCTGCTGGAGGTGGACCAGTGCTTTCCTCAAAGATCTACTAACACAACTTGCATACTAATCAATACACAAAACGTACACATAAAGAAAACAACATGATTACAACATGTTCGGATCATCACCTGCATTCTTTCTGGAATATCTATCTCCCGAATACGATCATCGTTCTCAGTCACGCACTTCTCAGAAATAATAATCGGTTCAACTTCTTCTTCTTCTAACCTCCTAATCCTTTCCAGCCCTAATTTGCGTTGCCTCAAGAGTTCATGAGCCTCCTGTATTGCAGTAGAGGAGATTCCTGGGGCCTGCCTGGATTTTTTCTTGTTAACTTTCCTTCTCCTGCACTAAATGTCGAGTGTTAACAATGACCACCAAAAGAAACCATAAACATATGATTAAACAGCAAGATGCACCTTGTTGGTTCATCAGCAACGGAATCATCCATTTCATCTTCTGTTTCACTAGTGTCACTATCTTCTTCCTCTTCACGTTGATATGAAAGTTCAGTTTATGAGAATAATTCACAATAGCAGTTGGTACATATCAGTAAATGATGAGCTTCACATGTGAATTTAATAGTTATATTAAAATAACGTACCCTCATCATCATAAAGTAAAGTATACTTTTTCCCCAAAATATATAAAGTCCTTGCTTTCTTTGGTACTTCAAACTTTTTACTCTCCTGACATATTTTTCAAGGAAAACCTTCAAAGGTTGAAAAATATGAACTAAATGTCCAAGAACCATCTACATTATGAAGTGAAAATAACAAAGTGGAGCATGAGACTTGCAACTTTTGGATGTCGAGAGCCAACATTATCTGGAACACAGTTCTTCTCCGAGTCTCTTTAAGATAATGCAGCACAAGTTATAAAGGTACGTATCCCAACCACAACTTAACAACGAAACCTACAAAAACTTAAAAACATAATTTACCTTTTCTTTCTTTTCTTCTTCCTTTGGGTGCCCTCATCACTACCAGCCCTATCCTCGTCCTGTCCATCCTGATCATCTTCATCGACATCCTCCGCTATAGGACCATTTTTCTCATACTCATTTCTCCTCCTTCTAATCAATTAAACAATTCAACATAAGCTATTTACATCTCATACTCAACACCAATATTACAAGATGCATATCATTACTCCTGCCAACTAAAATATTAGAAAATAGACTTTACGAACACAGAAACTATATTATAATTGGGGAAAAACATAGAACCCTTAAAGAAACATTCTAAACAATCAATAACACAACAAATAGTCAGTATACATACAAAATATACAAGTAATTAAAAGTGAATGTGTGTAAATTAAATAAATAATGAAGATAATAGTACCTTCTTCGTCTGATGATACAGTGTTTATGGCCATTATACGCTATTAATAAGGCAAAAACCCTAGAAATACACAGACAGTGATATAATATTGATTTGTTAGTGTGTTCTCAGGTCCTTGGAAAGAAAAGAAATAAGGGTTTTTTTTTTTTTTAGAATATCTTCCGCTAAAACTGGGATGAATATGGGATTTTTGTCTAAATTTCTTTTTTTAATTACTGGTGCAGTTAGGGATCGTATACTTTATATAAGGTAGGGTTTCGGGTCCATACGGGTTGCGATGAAGGTTTAAAAAATGTAACCCATGTAACTTGACCCTATAAGAAATCATGTTTTCGAAATCGGATTCAATCAGATCGGGTTAGAGTTTTTTATTCGGAATCGGATTCGATGCTTGGAATTATCTTAAGGAGATCGATAAAAGTAAATGGTGTATTGCATTTGATAATAATCGCCGATGGGGTTCTCTGACAACAAATACATCGAAGAGCTTCTACAATGTGTTACGAGGTGCTAGACAACTACCTATTAGAGCTTGTATTGAACTAACATTTCAAAAGACGGTACAACTATTTAAAAAATATTGTACAACGGCTTTGAATTGCAATACAATTTTACCTCCTAACATACGGAAGATATTTCGAAAAGCTGATGCACAAGCTCAAGGACATAGGATACAAGAATTCGACTACACAAGAGGTGTGTATGAAGTAATCACAGCTAGAAAGATAAATGGCCGTGGTGGAAATGTTCAAACTGTCCATTATTATGAACAAATGTGCACATGTGGGAAGTGGCAAACTCATCGATTTCCTTGTTCTCATGCTATTGTTGTTTGTCGACATAGAAGAGATAATCCAATCATACCAGTGAATGAGATCTACAACACTTCAATGTTTAGACGTCAATACGCTTCAGATTTTGTTACTCTGCCTCATGTTGAATATTGGCAGGATCCGGATTGGAAAATTCAAGCAGATTCCTCAAAACTTGTTTCTCACCATGGTAAAATATGTCAAAATAGAATACACAATGAGATAGATCAACATCACGCTGATGAGCCACGTAGATGTGGAAACTGTCACCTTAGTGGGCAGAATATAAGAAGTTGTACGAACTCACAGCCTAGATTCGATGATATTTAGATCATTTGATGATGCATAGGATGATTTGCTGTGTAATTTTCTCTTAATAGTTAATTAGTTATAAGTTGTACGAAATTGTCATCTTTAATTTTTGTTTCTTTATATCTTATTTTGTTTTGTATTTAATATATTACTTATTTATCAGTTATCTATTGTAGTTTACGTTAGAAGAAACAAAAAATGAAGTTAATACTACTATACTACTACTATTTTTAAATGAGAGCAAAATAGTACTGTGTATTATTCTTATGTAATTTTGTAATAATGAAAGAGGTGAGTAGAATAAGTTAAAGAGATTGAATAAGTTGTAAGAGATGAGATGAGAGAGAATTGACCTTTTCCCATTAATTTTATCTTTAAATTTAACAATATGCATAGAATTAGAATGCAACATAATAAAAGGTACATATATTGCATCGTTTTCAAAAAACAACCTAAACTGGGAAATTTTTTCAAACCAAGCAACGGAAATGACGACGTCGTTTCGGTGCTCTGGAAACTTTAGTTTTGGACTTTTGGATGATTACGTGACTTTATTAAACTTTAGTAAAGTAATTAGATAAACCCTAATTCTACAGTTAGGGTCATACACGGTCATTGATCGATATGATTTGGATTCTGATCGGTCCATAAGACGTGATTCCAACTTAATCCATTAGTGATCCAACTTAATTGCTTAAATGGATTCATGATCCGATCAAATGGACCGTGTTCTGATCCATCCATTCATTTAAAAAAAAAACATAGAGATATAAATTTAAAATCCTACTGTTTTGCAAAGATCAACGTTACAAGGCAATAAAGGTGAATATGCCCAAGTAGCTTTTAACGTATTGCAAAAGCTCAAATAATGCATGTTTTTATGTAATATATATATTTAAATCAAACTACTAGTCTACTACATTACACTAAACAATAACTCATCTAAATCACTAATGGTTAATTACAATATGTGGTACTCCGTAGTAAAATAGATTGAATACGAGGATCTTTAATGGCGATAACTCACTGGCACATATTTGGCCTTAGAGACCGGTTTGGGGACGGTTTTCTTTTGGGGTTGCCCCCCCCCCCCCCCCCCCCCCCCCCTAAACCCACTGTTGTAATTAAAGCTGATAAATTAGATTTGTTTAGTCTAAAAAACCAAGTTCTAAAACCTTTACTTTTAAACAATTATCGTTTTATATTCGCTATATATCCAGTTTTTAAAGCCCGTTTTGTGAAATCAATCATAATATACAACTTTTTTATCAATACATACGATAAATGACCACATATGATCGATACTTCATGATATCACCAAATCAAAACGTTTACAAGTAATGGGCTGAAGAGACAACGTAATTTAGAGTACAAAACTAGCAAAACAACACAAGTCAACAACATATGAGATGAATTTTCAGAACTAAAATACGATCCGCTTCATATTCTCCTTAATTAATTCGAGTAAGACCATACATGATTAATCCATCACGACTTTGCCATATAGTGTGATATCCAAATGCCAAGGATGCTATCCAACTCTTCTATGCTAAATGATTGTATAGTATTCCAAGGACTATATCAAAAACACGAAACACAAACAAGTTGTTAGATAAATAAAAAAGCGAGTTGAGTTAGGGCCTGGCGAATATAGGGCAGTCAATGGAGATTATCAACTCCCGTTCCAACCTTTTATCTACTGACTCATTCTTTATAATTGAATAAGTATACAATTGGTAATCACCATTAACATATCTAGAAAGTTCTCAAGCACTTGGTGTGCGTGCATTACCTCCAATATAATATGACACTTTAGTATATGTCAAATGTTTACACTATTATCTACTAAATTTGGACTTTTAGCGTGCTATAAAACTATTGCCCTTATCAAAGTAAGTGTATGTAATCTTGTCATGGTGGGTAATCTCGTTTCATTGTTTTTCTCTTTTGGAAATTTTTTAAAACTATTACCCAACGACGCTACTTCTATTTTAGAGGAAGTTCCTTCATTTCAAGACCTAGACATCATTGCTCCTTTAATGGAGCGCTATTAACAAAACAGGTTGAATAACTCATCCGTAAGTAAATTATAATATAAAACTACACAAATCATATAGATACATATGCATACAAGTTAACACATATATACATTCACAAGCTAACTGTCGCGGCCCCTATTGGTCGGACGGATTTGATTCCGGTCGTTGATCCAACAGCAATAGAGGCGGCGAACAGTGGGTTTTAAATTTGTAGAGCAGGGGAATCCTAAGTTGTATACTACTGACAGACCTAAAAGGGCAGCAAGTGGTATGTATGACTCAGGTGTCGTTCTTCAAACTACAACGGGCATGGGAGTCTAGGAAGTTTTATTATCTTTGGAGATCCAGCTGGGGTTTTTAAAAGCTTTTGGATAGGTTTGGTTTTTATAACTAAATACTAATTAAATAAAGAAAACAGAACTAAAGAGGTTTGTACGGAGACTCGGTCAACAGAGGATAAGCGAGTGTTTACTATGATTTCGTTAAATGTTATTGATGAATAGTCAAGGGTAAGGCTACTAGATGTGATGACTAATCCGGAGAGGATAGAAACATAATTAACGCAAAGTATTGTACCTACGACCGTTCCGCGGCTTCCATACGTTTGTACTCCACCAATGGGTGTTTCCAGCACTATACCGAGTAATAGGGCGTTTTACGGTTTTTCCGTTACATTAATTAGGGTTCCACATTACTCCCGCAGATTTCCTATATCCTAATGAGCTACAACTACGATCCTGTTAAATATCTAACGTAGAGTTGTCCGCAATCAGATAAATAACATGTCACGTGGATAGCAGTTATAGAAGTCAGATACACCGGAAGTTCTCCCAAATGTACAGACCAATTTAACCGATGACTATCCTCGAATCCTGGTCCCCAGTCACAGTCATCAGAGATGTCTGTATCGTAGCGTGAATTGTTGATTGAACAAGAACACGAACGGGGATAATCCCGCGGACCAAGTTGAGATAATCGGGCTAACGATCAGTTAAATTGTTCAGCATTACAGATATAAATCATCACAACTATTCCATGCATGTTAATCTACCGTGTAAACCAATATTCTGTGTCTGAAAACCTAATTATACAGTTACTGATATGAACCAAGGGGATAACTCTAGCATGCATCATTCCTAGGGCAACAATCAAACAAGAACATGCGATAGGGTAACACATAACAGAACACCGTAATCCTAGCATAGCAGATAACCAATAATTAGATCATAGATATCCCGAAAGTTCTCTCAAAGATATATAACAAATAAACATGAATCTAACCTATCTCTAATCCTACGCTCCGTGTCTCTTATGATTTGTTTCAACCTAGAGAACACGGCCATACCAAGTTCATTGATCATCAAGTATAGAATAGGTAGAGAACGTACCACTAGTAATTGGCCAAGTTCTAGTAGGAAGCTTCTAACCACAGCATAGGTTGGATAGATAAACATTCGAGATTCAGTTTACGAGTTCATACACAGTTTAAAGTAACACGGGCAGAGTAACAGCATGGCATAAACATTTTGACTATTCTAACATAACTACATCATAGTAAACACAAAGAAATGTCTAGCCTAACATTATATATCTAGCATACAATCCTAAACAAGCATAAACAAAGCAACACATGTTTAAAACTGGAAAGTAAGAGATATATAAATAGAACCTGATACGAATTTATTACAGACAGATCTTCGCAAATACAATGTCTTGGAGTGCCTCCGTACAAAAGCTAAAAGCTACCTCTACCTAACTATCTCTCTAACTAGCTCAATTCTAGAAAGAGAAAATCCCTTAGAGAGAGAAACTAGAGAGAGAGTGATGTGTGTGAGAGAGAAAGTGTAGGGAGAGAATGAAAATGAGAAAGTTGGTATGTTGGTGAAGTGAGGGGTGTCAACTATTTATAGGCAAAGCATTAAATCGCATGTACAACTCACGAAGCAGCATGTACAAGCAAACGAAGCACGATATGGGGGTGCAGGGGCCGTATACGGCCTTGTAGGGGCCGTATACGGTGTAGTGGGGGCCGTATACGGTCTCACAAGGGCCATATAAGGTGTGTGGGGCCGTATACGGGCTCTGTCTGATTTCGTTCGTTGCTTAAAACATCCGTATCTCCTTCGTTATGCGTCCGTTTGACTTGATTCTTTCGCCTGTGGTTTTGTAATTCCGTTACGCTTCTAATGATGCCAATCTCACAGAAATTGGATGTGTAGAGCTTAGGCGTATCCGAAATGACTTTTAATGGCTCTGAAAGCGTAGTGGTTTCTCCGTCCTTTGGCCGTTTCACTTGATTCCAGATTTTTCCGTCTCGATTTTTCCTGTACAACAGATGGTAGAAGTTAGGAAGTGTGTCTTGACAGGAAAATGAGATCGGAGGAATCGGCCTGTATTAAAATGCTGTATTTTGTGCATTTTTAGAGTGTTTTCAGTGATTTTTATCACAACGTCTACTTTTGAACCACTTTAGTGTATTTTAGTAAATAATTAATGTTTTGGAATGTTTTTACTAAAGAAAGGTTCAAAATGTGAGGAATAATGCTTCTAAAAACATGACTTTTTACGTCACATCAAGTTATCCCACACTTAGACGTTGCTTGTCCTCAAGCAACAACTCTTTGAAAAAATATTTTTAGGTCATGTTTTTAGGGGCGAGTCAGAGAATATGTTCCGAGATTAGCATTTCCTCATATAAGGCAGTTACTTCTAAAAGTGTGGAGGAGGATAAGATGATCCTTCCATAAACAAGAAGAGATTCTCTTAGGCGTACATCCAAATCTCATGATCTTGGAGTACACATGACTAGGCGATCTCACTATAGGTGGTCACTCAATTCACTCAAAGTGTATCGGGTTTCCTATCAATCTAGCTCAAACGAAATCGCTCAAAGTAGCCAGTCATGCTGCACTCATCGTCATAGGCTTGATCGAGAATCGGATCTCCACCACTTAGGTGAGGACGGTGCTAATTATCTCAAGACATTCAGAGGGTTGTAATGTTTGGTGAGGGTGAAGGGTATGGATAGTGGTTTGTGAGGGTTTTTAGCTTATCCTAAAATCACTGAGATTATGAACAACTTTATTTAGAACGGAGGGGAGCGGAGAGTTGGTAGCTGTTTCAGCTTTTGCCGGATTTTTCATGAAGAGCAATGCTTTGAAACTTTCAGCTTTATTTGCGGAGTTATTTTCTTTTCTTTTCTTTTCTTTTTCTTCTTTTCTCTTTTCTTTTTCTTTTCTTCAGAATTTCTTTTAGAGAATTTCCAAGGAATTTATATTTTGAATCCTTTAGAAATCTTTTCCTCTTATCTTGATCATTTTGATTCTTTTCCAGGTGCTAATTTTTCCCGCACCATCGTACTTCCAGTTCTCTTGTGTGCTAATTTTCCCGCACCATTTGTTGAGAAGCTTGATTTTGGAGAATGCTAATGAGTAGGATATTTGAAACAGATATTCTAAAAGGTTGTTCTTCATAACCTCAGAAATTCCCAGATAAGTTTGGAGGTAATTTTTGGGAAGTGGGTGAAAATTAGAGTTTTGAAGAAACGAAAGGTTGAGGCTCAACAAGGTATACTAGGCGGATCTTCGATACTAAAAATGAGCATCGGAAAGGGTTTTGGGCTTGAAAAGATATGTAAGAAATGGGTTAAGTCCTAAGGAATGTCAAGGTCATTTAATTGCACCTATACCGCGTACGGTACACACCAATATGGTCTCGAAGCGTATGTCAAGAGCAAGTTCTAATTCAGAGATACAGACATCGGCACACACACAAGAAATGAAAGTGAAGCATTAAAGATGAATGCTTTTAGGCTCAAGATACCTCACTGCAAAGGGTTGTATGTGTCTAGTCATGTTCCTTTGATTATTACTTTTTGTTTAAGCAATTTCTACCTTATTTCCTTTAGGCTTTTAGAAATATCATATTTATATTTTGAAAATGGTTTCTCTCAGTAGTATCTGAGACTCGCAAACTGAGTTAGACTCATTAATTTTGAAAAAAATTTGACCTTATTTTTGAAAAATTTTGAGAGAAAGATTACTATTGGACATAAAAATCACCTATTAAGGTATTCTATACCTACCATCCCACACTTAGAGGAACATTGTCCCTAATGTTCTCTTGAGTAGAGATTTTATTTATTAAAATCCCACACTTAGAGTTTGAACATGTAAGTAGATGTTTCTCAAGTGTTTAATTTGGGCTGGAATCCCACACTTAGTGATAAGTTTAGGAAGAGGTACAAAAATTAAATGTACTATCATAGGCATAATAAACATAATTGAAACGGGGAGAAAGGAACAGAGAGACTCCCCATTTGTGTTTACTGGAATAGACCAGGTTTGTGCAGGAGTGGTGCTAGTGAATTGCTGGATTTTTAAGGACCAGGCTCGTTTAAGATCATCCATTCCACACAAAGCTGAATTCTGCAATAAACCACGACGCACATATCATAGTATCTTATCTAGGTAACAAGTCTAAAGCGTAAGTACGGAGTCATAATACAGAAAGTAAATAATAAAGATAAAATCTAGTAATCATCAAGTAGGTCATCAGTGTCAGGATCAAAATCTGCCTCAACATCCCTGTCGAAAACAGAAGTCGGGGATGGAATGGAGAAATCCATAGCAGCCATAGCCTGACTCACGATCTCGTCAGAGGAAGTGACAGAAGTATGAGCATCAAAACTACCCAGAAGCTGCTTTGTGAGGCCGTGATCTGGTGATGCAAATCATGTGGGTAATGCTGGAGCAAGATCAGCAGCTGCAGTAGTGGGGCCAGTGGAAGGTCCAGCAGTAGAGAGAACAGGTGGATCAGCGGGAGGACAGAAGAACCATGGAAGTCGAGATGGTCCTGGATCTGGGCCAAGCCTGAAGGGGATGGCATCAGGTCTCGGAATCTCGAGCCGCTCACAGATAGAGGACATGATGTCATGCTGGATGGAGAGTGTCCGAAAGAGGGCCCACGAAGCAGCTGGGTCAGCCGTAGTGATACCGTACTCGAAAGTGGGTACGGGGGCTGGCAAAGGTGATGAGGGCCCCTCATCGGGCAACTCCTCGTGAGTGATCGGGACATCAGTCAGGTCCTCCTCAGTGATGGTCAGCATAGCCGCTCTCTGTACCCTGCGTCTACGGGGTCTGTGTCGTCTGCGTGGTCTCGCAGCTACATGATCAGCGTCAACAACGTCCATCCTGAAACAAGATAAAATAAACAGGTAATGCTAACAGTGATAGTTAATAAACAATACTTATCTCAGATTTTGCAATTCGAAGTCAGATAAGTGGCAAGCCTGCAATTTTATTAGTTCAGAGATAACCATACTTAATAAAAATAAACTAAGAAATAAAATAACAGAAATAAAGATAGGCTTGGGGTGCCTCCCAAGAGCGCTTGTTTTACGAGTCTCTAGCTTGACTCTTTGTACCTTCTTGTCGACTCACGGTGGTTCAAAGATAAAGACATCTTCCCTGATGGGAAAGTCTTCGAAGTAATGCTTTAAGCGATGACCATTAACCTTAAAATTACCTTCTGGTGCCTCAAGTTCGACTGCACCGTAAGGAAATACCTTTGATACTATGAATGGTCCGCTCCACCTGATCTTGAACTTGCCAGAGAATTTCTTGAATCGCGAATTGAAAAGCAGCACTTTATCTACTGTTTTGAATCGTGAGGGTCTCAGCTTAGCATCGTGAATTTTCTTAGTTCGTTCTTTGAAGTTTAACGAACTGTCATATGCCTGATCCCTTAGTTCGGCTAACTCATTCAACTGCATTCGTCTATTTGCTCCAGCTGTAGAAATATCTAAGTTGCAGTTCTTCAAAGCCCAGTATGCTTTATATTCCAGCTCAATTGGTAAGTGACATGCCTTGCCATAAACTAGACGATATGGTGTGGTTCCTAATGGTGTTTTATAGGCGGTTCTGAATGCCCACAATGCATCATCTAATTTTTCAGCCCATTTGTACCCATGATTACCAACGGTTCTTTCCAAGATTCTCTTCAAAGCTCGATTTGTTGCCTCAGCTTGCCCATTTGTCTGGGGGTGATAAGCTGTTGATGTTTTGTGAGTGACACCATACTGTTGCAGAACTTTCATGAATTGAATGTTGCAAAAGTGTGTACCACGATCACTAATTATTGCTTTTGGAGTTCCAAATCGACTAAATAGCTTTTTGAGAAATTTGGTTACCACTTTGGCGTCATTTGTTGGGAGAGCTTGGGCTTCGGCCCACCTGGAGACGTAGTCGACTGCAACCAAGATGTATTCTTTACTGTTAGATTTAGGGAATGGTCCCATGAAATCTAATCCCCAAATATCGAAGATTTCCACGGCCTGGATGTTTGTGAGTGGCATTTCATTCCGAGCTGTTATATTGCCTTGTCTTTGGCAGATATCGCAGCGTCTCACCAGATCGTATGCATCTCGAAATATGGTTGGCCAGAAAAAGCCGGCATCGTACACTTTTCTTGCGGTCATGTTGGTACCGTGATGTCCTCCAGTAGGTCCATGGTGGCTTTGGTGTAAGATGTGTTCTGCCTCTTTCCCATCAACGCATCTTCTAATGATCTGATCAGGGCAAACCTTAAAGAGGAAAGGGTTGTCCCAATAGTAATACTTTATATCGCGGAAGAATTTTTGTCTTCGAGAGGTTGGCATCCCTTTAGGTACAATTTTTCCCACCAAATAATTGGCATAGTCAGCATACCAGGGATCATTGGTAGATCGTAACCCTTGTTGGTATCTACCAATATGCATGAGTTGTTCTTCTGGAAACTTGTCTTGAATGTCTTTTTCGTGCAACTTATCTATTGAAGGATTCTATAATCGGCTGAGATGGTCCGCCGCGACGTTTTCTGCTCCTTTTTTGTCTTTGATCTCGATGTCAAATTCTTGAAGGAGTAAAATCCATCGTAGAAGGCGAGGTTTAGCATCTTGCTTCTTAAAAAGATATTTCAGAGCTGAGTGATCTGTATATACAATAGTTTTGGACAAGATTAGATAAGAACGAAATTTATCAAAAGCAAATACTACCGCTAGCAGCTCTTTTTCTGTAGTTGTATAGTTTTCTTGGGCGTCAGTGAGCGTTTTGCTGGCGTAGTATATTGGTTGAAACTGTTTCTCCTTCCGCTGTCCCAGAACTGCTCCGACTGCGAAATCACTGGCGTCGCACATGATTTCAAATGGGAGACTCCAGTCTGGAGCAACCATGATCGGTGCATGAACAAGCAGATCTTTCAGATGATCGAAGGCCTTGAGACATTCGTCTGTAAAGACAAACGGCGTATCTTTTTCGAGGAGATGAGTCATAGGTCGGGATATCTTAGAGAAATCTTTGATAAAGCGACGGTAGAACCCGGCGTGTCCTAGAAAACTGCGGATGGCTTTAACAGAGGTGGGTGGTGGAAGTTTTGAGATGGTCTCGACTTTTGCTTTGTCAACTTCAATTCCAGCTTTGGATATACGGTGTCCTAAAACTATGCCTTCTTTTACCATGAAATGGCATTTTTCCCAATTCAGAACTAGGTTCGATTCTTCACATCGGGTGAGCATCTTGTTCAAGTTAGAAAGACAAATGGTGAACGAATCTCCGAAAACCGAAAAATCATCCATGAACACTTCCATGCATTGTTCAATCATGTCGTGGAAGATTGCTACCATGCATCTTTGAAATGTCGCCGGTGCATTACATAAGCCAAATGGCATACGTCGGTAGGCAAAGGTTCCGTATGGACAGGTGAACGTTGTCTTTTCTTGGTCCTTTGGATCGAGAGGTATCTGAAAATAGCCATAGAAACCGTCGAGGAAGCAATAGAATTCGTTTCCTGACAATCTTTCAAGCATCTGATCAATGAACGGTAGAGGGAAGTGATCTTTGCGTGTAGCTTCATTTAGTTTCCGATAGTCGATACATACCCTCCAACCGGTGACGGTTCGTGTTGGAATCAACTCGTTGTCTTTGTTAGCGATGACCGTCATGCCTCCTTTCTTTGGGACGACTTGAACTGGACTGACCCATGGGGAATCTGAAATAGGGTAAATTAGACCAGCATCCAAGAGTTTGATAACCTCCTTCTTCACCACGTCTTGAATCTTTGGGTTAACTCTCCTTTGCCTTTGAATGGAAGGTCTGAAGTCATTTTCCATTAAGATCTTGTGAGTGCAGTAATTTGGGCTGATCCCTTGTATGTCAGAGATTTTCCATGCAATCGCTTTCTTATGTGACTTTAGAACCTTAATGAGTAGTGCTTTCTCTTCAGGCTTCAGATCTTTGGATATGATAACTGGTAAGTGCGAAGTTCCTTCGAGGAAAGCATATTCAAGGTGTGAGGGAAGTTCCTTTAGCTCCAATTCGGGTGGTTCTTCAGTGGATGGCTTCATCCTGGCAATCTCGTCTCTCTTAAGCTCATCGTATGTTGTTTGATAATCTGACTCAACTGCAGGTGCCTCTGGAATGTAGGCTGATGCTATTTCAACCCATTCTGTATTGTTGTAAAACTTATCTTCTCTTAGCTCATATTTTACTTGGGAGGATTGAGAGAGTGCATTATCTTCAGTGATTATTTCTTTGTTGTCCTTTGTGAGTGCAAATCTCTGAAACTGAGCTGAAGAAGATGTGGTAAAAGTAATCTCTGGGTTCAAGTTTTCACAACTTTTAGAGAGTTGCGGATCGGATGGTTTAAGCATTGACTCCATTTCTTTGAGAGTCTTCAGAATTTCTTCTTTTGAGAGAGATGAATCAGGTACTTCAGAAGTAGGGCTTCTTCTCAAAAGAGTGATCGGAGTGCCTTGCCCAAGTGGTACAGCAGTGATAAATCTGTTGGGCTGTAAGTTGGAATTCTTCAAAGGTAATAGTACTTCCTTTGATGCAATGGATGGATCCGAGATAGCTGAGCATAGACCCGCACCTTCTTCACAGATTTTCCTTGTTGTGATGACAGTGTTTGGAAGGGGATTAATGCTGCTTACTGCGAGGATTTCTTCCAAGTGTTCTTCAATTATTTCCTGTATAGAATCTACAAGACCAAGGTCTTCTCCCATAGGAAGTTTCATTAGTTTATCGACATTGAAGGTGACTTCCTCAGTTCCCACTCTAAGTTTTAAAAAATTTTCATTTACGTCAATGACGGCCTTGGCAGTATTTAGGAAAGGTCTACCAAGGATGAGTGGTACCTGAGTGTCTTCCTCAATATCCATAACAACAAAATCAACAGGAAAGACGAATTTATCAACACGTACCATAATATCTTCAGCAATTCCTCGAGGGAGTTTAACTGATCTATCAGCTAATTGGATGGTCATACGGGTTGGTAAAAGTTCGCTTAATCCTAGTTTCCTATAAAGCGAGTATGGCATAAGGTTTACACTAGCTCCTAAGTCAGCTAAGGCGTTACTTATTTGAACATCCTGAAGGTAACAAGGAATAGTGAAACGGCCAGTGTCTCCTAGCTTTGGGGGCAGTCCTTGTTGCATAATTAAAGAGCATTCTGCGTCTAAGGGCAAGTTAACTATTTGTCTGAGTTTTTCTTTGTTGGATATAAGTTCTTTAAAGAATTTGGCACAACTAGGCATTTCAACTAAAGCATCTAATAATCGCACGTTTAAGTGTAAGCTTTTGAACATCTCTAGATATTTTCCAAACTGGGCTTCTTGTTTCTCTTTCTTAAGCCTACCAGGGAAAGGTATACGTGTTGGTTTAACTACTTCTGGGGCTTTGGAAGATTCTGGTTCAGGAGAGGTGACTGGAGTGTCAACAGGTACTGAATCAGTGGGTAGAGAAGAACTAGAAGGCTCGTCTAGAGGAATATCTTTTGATTTCTCATTCTTAGTCTCTTTTCCGCCTCTAGTGACAACAAGGATATCATCATAATCATAAGATGAATGATGAATAGCCTTGCTAATCGCTTCTTCTCTTTGCTTCTCCTCAACTTAAAAAACAATCTTTTAACATTATCCTCCATGTTTTTAATTAAATCGTTTGAAATTCTGAGCAAATAATCAATTTGGTTTTGAAAATCAACAATTTGTTTGTTTTTATTATTTTGCTCAACCATGAAGTTATTGAAAATCGTATTGTTTAGACGAGAAGACAATTGAGAGGAAGTAGAGGGTGTAGAGGGAACTAACAAATGAGAGATAGGTTGTTTGGATAACCGCTGAGTGAAAGATTTTGAATGAATGATCTGATTAGTGGCTTTAGATGTGGCGAGAATGTCTTCCTTGGGCTTCGAGTGTGAGAAGAGCCGTTGAGGCTGCTTCCTAGATTTGGAAGAGTCTTGCATATCTTTAACAACTTTAGAGATGGATTCGAGTTGAGCTTTTAAAGTATCGAATGCTTGAGTAGAAGTGTCTTTGTCTTTCGAGGTTGATTCATCAAACTCCAAGTCATGTTGGTGTATCGTTATCGTCTCAATCAACTTCCAGGCTTCTTCTGAAGTATGTAGCATGAAATTTCCGGATGAAGCAGCATCGAGGGTTTGTTGGTGATGAGGATTCAGACTGTTGTAGAATGTGCAGACCAGATTCGTTTCAGCCAACTGATGATTTGGACATCTTCCAAGCAGATTCTTAAAGCATTCCCAAGCTGAGCTTAATGATTCAGTAGTTCCTTGACGAAAGTTAATGATCTCATTTTTGAGCTTGGTTTGTAGGGACGGAGGGAAAAACTTAGCCAAGAACTTAGTAGCCATCTCCTCCCATGTATGAATCGAATTGGGTTCGAGTTCATAAAACCATGTCTGAGCTCGGAAAGCTAAAGAATAAGGAAACAGGTGAAGTCGGGTGACTTTGACATTGGATCCGGTTTGTTCGAAAGAGCCGGAAAGGTTGATGAACTTGTTAAGATGGGCGTTTGGATTTTCAACCGAAAGACCATGAAATTGACACTGAGATTTAAGTAATTTAATGAAGTGTGGCTTGATTTCAATGGTTTCGTCGGTTGGTGATACGATTGGTCCTCCTCGTCCCTCTAGCAGTGGTTGGGTTGATGAGGCGAGAGTGATACGATTCGCCATAACTTGTTTTAAGAAGAAAATAGGGTTTTGGAAAGGATAGGTTTAACTAAGGATGGGAAATTAAAAACTAACTAACCTAGGGATAAAAACTGTAACTTGCGGATGATTTTGATCTTCCGTAAGGATCGCTAAATAACTAAGATAACAAAAATTCCTAAAGTCGGTCGTTGTAGTCCCCGGCAGCGGCGCAAAAAACTTGTCGCGGCCCCTATTGGTCGGACGGATTTGATTCCGGTCGTTGATCCAACAGCAATAGAGGCGGTGAACAGTGGGTTTTAAATTTGTAGAGCAGGGGAATCCTAAGCTGTATACTACTGACAGACCTAAAAGGGCAGCAAGTGGTATGTATGACTCAGGTGTCGTTCTTCAAATTACAACGGGCATGGGAGTCTAGGAAGTTTTATTATCTTTGGAGATCCAGCTGGGGTTTTTAAAAGCTTTTGGATAGGTTTGGTTTTTATAACTAAATACTAATTAAATAAAGAAAACAGAACTAAAGAGGTTTGTACGGAGACTCGGTCAACAGAGGATAAGCGAGTGTTTACTATGATTTCGTTAAATGTTATTGATGAATAGTCAAGGGTAAGGCTACTAGATGTGATGACTAATCCGGAGAGGATAGAAACATAATTAATGCAAAGTATTGTACCTACGACCGTTCCGCGGCTTCCATACGTTTGTACTCCACCAATGGGTGTTTCCAGCACTATACCGAGTAATAGGGCGTTTTACGGTTTTTCCGTTACATTAATTAGGGTTCCACATTACTCCCGCAGATTTCCTATATCCTAATGAGCTACAACTACGATCCTATTAAATATCTAACGTAGAGTTGTTCGCAATCAGATAAATAACATGTCACGTGGATAGCAGTTATAGAAGTCAGATACACCGGAAGTTCTCCCAAATGTACAGACCAATTTAACCGACGACTATCCTCGAATCCTGGTCCCCAGTCACAGTCATCAGAGATGTCTGTATCGTAGCGTGAATTGTTGATTGAACAAGAACACGAACGGGGATAATCCCGCGGACCAAGTTGAGATAATCGGGCTAACGATCAGTTAAATTGTTCAGCATTACATATATAAATCATCACAACTATTCCATGCATGTTAATCTACCGTGTAAACCAATATTCTGTGTCTGAAAACCTAATTATACAGTTACTGATATGAACCAAGGGGATAACTCTAGCATGCATCATTCCTAGGGCAACAATCAAACAAGAACATGCGATAGGGTAACACATAACAGAACACCGTAATCCTAGCATAGCAGATAACCAATAATTAGATCATAGATATCCCGAAAGTTCTCTCAAAGATATATAACAAATAAACATGAATCTAACCTATCTCTAATCCTACGCTCCGTGTCTCTTATGATTTGTTTCAACCTAGAGAACACGGCCATACCAAGTTCATTGATCATCAAGTATAGAATAGGTAGAGAACGTACCACTAGTAATTGGCCAAGTTCTAGTAGGAAGCTTCTAACCACAGCATAGGTTGGATAGATAAACATTCGAGATTCAGTTTACGAGTTCATACACAGTTTAAAGTAACACGGGCAGAGTAACAGCATGGCATAAACATTTTGACTATTCTAACATAACTACATCATAGTAAACACAAAGAAATGTCTAGCCTAACATTATATATCTAGCATACAATCCTAAACAAGCATAAACAAAGCAACACATGTTTAAAACTGGAAAGTAAGAGATATATAAATAGAACCTGATACGAATTTATTACAGACAGATCTTCGCAAATACAATGTCTTGGAGTGCCTCCGTACAAAAGCTAAAAGCTACCTCTACCTAACTATCTCTCTAGCTAGCTCAATTCTAGAGAGAGAAAATCCCTTAGAGAGAGAAACTAGAGAGAGAGTGATGTGTGTGAGAGAGAAAGTGTAGGGAGAGAATGAAAATGAGAAAGTTGGTATGTTGGTGAAGTGAGGGGTGTCAACTATTTATAGGCAAAGCATTAAATCGCACGTACAACTCATGAAGCAGCACGTACAAGCAAGCGAAGCACGATATGGGGGTGCAGGGGCCGTATACGGCCTTGTAGGGGCCGTATACGGTGTAGTGGGGGCCGTATACGGTCTCACAAGGGCCATATACGGTGTGTGGGGCCGTATACGGGCTCTATCTGATTTCGTTCGTTGCTTAAAACGTCTGTATCTCCTTCGTTATGCGTCCGTTTGACTTGATTCTTTCGCCTGTGGTTTCGTAATTCCGTTACGCTTATAATGATGCCAATCTCACAGAAATTGGATGTGTAGAGCTTAGGCTTATCCGAAATGACTTTTAATGGCTCTGAAAGCGTAGTGGTTTCTCCGTCCTTTGGCCGTTTCACTTGATTCCAGATTTTTCCGTCTCGATTTTTCCTGTGCAACAGATGGTAGAAGTTAGGAAGTGTGTCTTGACAGGAAAATGAGATCGGAGGAATCGGCCTGTATTAAAATGCTGTGTTTTGTGCATTTTTAGAGTGTTTTCAGTGATTTTTATCACAACGTCTACTTTTGAACCACTTTAGTGTATTTTAGTAAATAATCAATGTTTTGGAATGTTTTTACTAAAGAAAGGTTCAAAATGTGAGGAATAATGCTTCTAAAAACATGACTTTTTACGTCACATCACTAACCAATTGGGGATACCGTTTGGTCACTGACCCTGCCTCTATGATTTATGTATGACATAACTGATTACTTGGACGCTGATAAGTCTTCGGCGTCCCTTTTACCTTTGTGGTCTTGCTGCATGTGTTGTGCAGCATCCCTTGTAACTTGTAAATTTCCATCAGCATAAATACTCACGCTGATCACACCTTGAAGACTTGCAAGTTATTTATAGCTGCTGGAAGACACTGAAACCTGTATGTGAAGTCGAAGACTGAAGATAGAGATAGAAGATTTCTGATTGAAGTGGAAGATCAATAGTTATCTTAACTACTTCAGCAACTATTCCCAATACAAGCGCATAGGTCTGACAAATACCTGTGTACTTGTGAAGGCGTATTCTACAAGGTGGATATTAGCCGTATAACCGGCGTACAATAATACAGGAAGTCAACTACTTTCTTTTGCCGAAAAAGTACATTGTTTTTTCTGTAAATATGTATTATTATATTTTAAACACCTTCCCAAGGAATAGTCATTAAAGATTTGATACTTCCCAACCATATTTATCAAATATGTAAGGTTTATTCAAACGGTTATTTACATTATTCATTGAATAATATTGAGGATTTATGGCTATAAATACTCACCCCAACAACCGTATTGAATACACCTTCAACCACATTAAATATAACCTTTGATCTATAGCAGCCACTCCTGTTAGTCAGCGAGCATTGTGCCAACACTTAGGTAGTGTTGAGATCACTGATAGTCATCAGCGTCCCTAGCTGAGTGACTTGTTATACTTAAATTTGTCATCAAGTTACAATTACTTAGATTAGCGTGTCTTTTCTCTTTCGTAAGTAATTGTTGTAAAGTATTATTTTGATTCAACCAATAAAATTACTTTAAATTTGAAAAATTGTATTCACCCCCTACAATTAATTGTGTTAGTAGTGCTTAGTTTATTTGTTTAAACGGGACTAACAACTGGTATCAGAGCAGATTGAATAAATCAATATTCAGATCTGCAATGACTACTAACCCTACTCAAGAAAGTTAATATGCATACTTAGACAATGGATCTAAAGGTAAACCACCCAGATTTGATTCTGGACAGTTTACTCTATGGAAAGGTCGTATGCTACTCTTTCTAAGGGCTCAAAACACTTTGTTAATCAATATTTTAAACGAAGGTCCTGATATTCCTCGAATACTCGTTGAAAGAAATCCCACTGCCAGCGATGGTGATAATGAGGAAGATACTCCTAGGAGTATCATGAAACCTCAGAATCAATGAACTAAGGAAGATAAGAAATTAGTTGATCTCGATGCTCAACTTCAATCCTACATTGTCATGTCTTTACCTAATGATGTTTACCACTCAATTATTAACTGTACAAATGGAAAAGAAATGTGGGATACTTTGTGTACCATGTATGAAGGCTTTGATCTTGTCATTGAAAACAGACGTGTTTTTCTTAACCGACAATATGAATTGTTTATGGCCAGCAAAAGTGAAACCTTGACACAAACTTATAATCGGTTTAACTGTTTAATAAATGACTTGAGGGCTGCGGGGATTAAAAAGGAACCACTAGATATTATGAACAAATTCATGGACTCTCTTCCCAGTGTCTGGGAACACTCTATTGACATATTAAGAGATACATGCCACATAAAAAGCATGACACTAAAATCACTCTTTGGCACTTTTCTTAATAAATAACAAAATCGTGTTCAAAAGCTTGCCTTAACTGAAAGTTACAAACTAAACAACACTGCCTTAGAAGCAAAAGGTGTATCAATTGAAGATACACCTTCTTCATCAAATACAGACACATCCAAAGAAATCCCTGATCCATCTGGTGATGAAGCTGATGTGTCTGTAAATGACGATGAAAGTGATCTTGAATCACTCGCTGAGGAAATGGCTATGATGGCAGAAAAATTCAAAAGTTTTTCAGAACTGGGTCTCTTCCTCTAAATCTGGACAAACCTCTTTTTTCAGATATCCAAAAGAGTCCTACAAAAATAGGACTAAAGGAAAACAAAACTTTAACAAATCTGAAGTTTTGTGTTTTAACTGTCAAAAACTTGGTCACTTCGCATCTGAATGAAAATCTGCCTTAACTGATAACAAACATGCAAAGGAGACTGATAAAGCATCAAAATACAAAACCAAATATAAAAAGCTGAAAGAACTAACCAAAAGGAAAGAAAATGGTTTTCTAGCTGAGCACAGGGATGTTACAACAATCAGTGTCACTGATGAATCAACCAGCGAGTCATCATCTTCTGATTCAGAAATAGCTGGGTTATGTCTTATGGTTGACTCGGACAGTGATCTTGTTGGAATAATGTCCAAGGTCATAACTAAATTGGTAAGATTATCACTAAAAGTAGAGTCCTTTTTGGGTCGCCCTCAATGAACAGTTAAGAGAAATAAATGAGAGATAATATTAATTGGAATTAATATTATAAGTTAATTATTTGGTTTGTTAATTTATCAAAGTTGATAAATTAATTAGAAGCTAAAGGAAATTAACAGAAACGATAAAGAATGTTTAGTTGGTTTGTTAATTGAATATTAATAAGAAACCAAAAGGAATATTCTGGAATCTCCATCCATACAGCGGATGGAAGATCCATACGCCGTATGGATGCTAGGGTTTACAAGGCGGTGGGACGGTGGTCAGAAAGTTCTGGAAACATCATCCATACGCCGTATGGATTTCCATACGCCGTATGGATTGAAAATGATGTTGTCCCACATCGGTTGGGATATGAAACCTATGCCATCCCTCTTTCCTATAAATAGGGACCTAACCCTTAGTTTTCCATGCACCTTTTGAATTGAATAGTTTTCAATTCTAGTTCTCTTTTTCTTACTCCTGCTCCTTGTAAGAGTTTTACGACCTTAAGTCGTGACCTTAGGAGACTTGGGAATTTCTCTTTGTTCGTGGGTGTGAGCCATTAGAGGTGTTCTAGTTTGGGCACTCGCCACCAAGCAAGAAGGTTCTACTAGTTCGTCTACGCGTGAGAAATCATTTTCTCAAAGGTTAGTAATTTCTTATTTATCTTATTTGTTTATTTTATTGATTTTATTTATTCAAGTTAAGATCCTTAGGGTTTAGTTTCCTAATAGCCCTATATTAATTGTTTTGTTATAATTCCGCTGCATGCATATTAATCTAGTTAGGGAATAGAAAACCCAACAGTGGTATCAGAGCCTTAGCTTAATAAATACTAGCATTTAATTATATGCAATAGTATGTAGGTAAAGATAAATTGGAAATTGGCTTGTCTAAATTGGTAAAAAGTATTTACACTTTAGACCCTTATATTTTGAATTGTTTTAAAATATACTCCTGAATTTTAAAATGTTTTAAAATAAAACCGTAGACTTAAAGAGTTTAAAGAGAGACATTACATATATTATGAGCAATAAGTATATGTATCATTAAAGTTAAATACATCGTCAGTCAATTGATAAATCGGCTCACCCATAGTGAACAAACTATAAGAGAGGTATAAGGCGGGTTGCTCAGCTTCCCTAAAGAAGTCAGGTTTTTAATAGGCTTCGTGCTACCTGCTTCTCCGCTTCTTTGTGCGTTCAATGGAGCTACCGAGGACTTTTGATAGGATGATGTCAAGATCAAAAGTATGATCTAAAAGTACTGATGTGCTAAAATCAGGTTATAAAATATGAAACGAAAATACTAATTATCTAGACTAAAACACAACTAGGCAAGTGTACCTAATCGCACAATAGTATAGTAGTGGTAAATTCCGGTTAAGTTCGTCTCCTTAGGGAACAGTGTAATGATTATTTCAAGCGATTAATTTACCTAATAATTAAACTAACAAAACAAGTAAAGATATGGGGTTTTGTGTCTTTTAACGACAGACAGTCAAAAAGGATTTTATAAAATAATAATTAACTACAAACAGCAAATAAATGATAGATTAACTCAGATAGATTAAATATGTTTACGTAGACTGTTTAACCTCTAGTTATTGGATATATGGATTAAGCACTGGATCAGGATTAGTCAACCTAGAAGACACAATTCGGACTTATTAGTTGTCACGTCAAAGTCACTTAATTAAGATTATACAACCCAAGTATCCTTGAAATTTAAAACCTCTTAATTATAAATTGTGCAATCAATGAAATCACAAGTTAATCTGTATGACCTTATTTTCATAAAAATCACTAATCATGCAAGATGTCTCTAAACATGATCCACCAATGTTATTAATCAAATAATTCAATTCAACTCTTTCAATTTGGTCTAATCAAAATCCGCAATCAATAAATCATTTGACAAGAGCAAACAAGAACATGTAAAAGTTGTCACTAATTACAATCAATCAAGTTTACTAATTGAATGAATTAAATAACCAAAAACATCAATCGTTCGATGACTACCGTGAAATCAAAGCATATAATCCCAATCACGAATTAATACCCAATAACTAGAGTAATTAAGTCTAAACAAACATTAAGGAACTTAGCCCATAATCATGGGTTCAATCAAACAAGAAATCAAAGACAAAGTCATTTCAAAATCGAATAGAAATCAAGCAAACCAATTGTTTTCGATAGATTGTAACGATGTAGGATGAATCTCCACGTTTAGAACGGTTGAAAGTGGTCGATTCGGACTTAGGATGTCTCCAAAAGTCGTCCTCTAAGCTCCCAAGTCGGCTGGAATGAAGATTAGGGTTAAAAAGTGAGCTTAAAGTCGAATTTATACCCAAAATCTGCTGGCCGCGAATTTAGCCGCCGGCTAAATGGTTTAGCCGCAGGCTAAAATCTTCTCCATAAAGTCTGAATTTTTTATATGTTGTAGCCCTATCTGTTAGCTAAATTTGAGCGCTTGAATCAAATTAATCGGAGTTCGTATGAAGAAGTTATGGCCAAAATACTAACGCATAGCCGAAAACTCAGCTTTTACACTTTTCTTCCAGTTTCAGCTCATCTTCCATTCTTTTTCCGATTCAAGCTTCATATACACCTATTTTACAAATATTAAAGAAATGAGTACCTAAAATTACATAAATACAATAAAAGTATATAAACTTTGGGGAATATTAATATATAAATATAGTACTTATTTGATGCTATCAAATATCCCCACACTAAAGATCTGCTTGTCCTCAAGTAGATAATTTCATCATAAAACCTTGATAAGCATCAAACTAATATTTACAAATCAGAATACCTAAATTAAAAATCTGTTTCATACTTTAAAACTATAAACAATTTAATTAATATGGATAACTATATCGTACAAATAAAAATTTTCATTATTGTTCATGCAACATATAGCTCATAAATGATTACTAATATTTTTATCCACTCTAAACAATCTATACTCCTATTTCTGAATACATCTTTATTATTAGTATGTATATTACTTATGATTTCCACATATGACATACTCTTAAACTTAATCATGCAATTTACTTTTATATTCCAAATAAATATATGAAATCCATTTTTAAGAATCAAGACGTTGGTGACAGGTCTTCATTTCCATGCAACAGAGCGACATAACTTGATTCAGGTAAAGCATATTAAACTTAAAATCAAACCAGGGGTGACAGGTCTGTACAAACGTACAACAAAGCGACATAGTTTGATTATTTTAACTTTAATTTGAAAGATTTTTTTCTTTCTTTTGCTTTATTTTTAAGAATACTAATTAGAGACCAGGTCTGTACTTTCGTACAACAGAGGAAACAATTAGTAGACCCCAAATGTTTTCATATAAGTATGAAGATATATAAAATTATGCATGATAAATCTAAGAATTAAGACTTTTATGTCATACATCATATTATGTATCATAAAATAATATACAAGTTATTTATCAATTTCTTAAAATTCAGAAATCCTCATATAGATTGCCTATTAGTACATCATATCATGTAACTATATATTACTTATTATTACATTTATTCACTTTATATGTACAAAACAGTTAATCCACATTAAAGTCTAAACTTTTAAATATAAAACAAAACTTTTAACAAAAGCATTCTAACTAATAAATACTTAGTTATCAACTTAAAAATTTTAAATTTTGATAAAAATTTAGTAAAACTTTATTACATAAAGGACAAGTAAAGAATAAAAGAATATTTCTTTTCTACCGACCACTTCCCCACACTTAAGTTGTACAATGTCCTCATTGTACATAAACATATAAAAATAAAGTGAGTAAGGGAGAAAAGAAATTAGAACGAAAAACTCCCCTGACTGTGAAGCAATCATCGTCAGCGTCTTATGAGCCTTCGTAATAATTATACAACAAAGCACACTTTCATAGGCAATCACGATTGCATTTAGCATATGCAACAAGCCTTTAAACCCCCCAGTATCCCAGGTGGACGAGTTATAGTCTCGTGAGGGTTTCCAGGGAACACACCCACAAAGTTCAAAAGTTCCTACAATGTTAATGAACAAAACAAAACAACGAAAATGCAAATAATATACAATTTACAAATTACAAAGCTTATTTATTAACGAGTCTTAAGCTTGACTCAACCCCGAATATTATTATTTAGTGGGGCTTTAGCTTCCCCACACTTGTTTCATTGTGGGGGCTATTAGTGGAACGCGTACCTTGAATAAGAGAAGTCAACCAATCATTCGTACCTCGTGTGGTGTTGACAATCTCGAGAAGCTTTCCTTTCTCTTTCTTTGACAATTTTGGAATACTACGAGTACCACAAAAAGTATCACCTTTAGATGCGGCTTGCACTATCCGATTGTTTACTTTCTTCATTGACTTCTCAAGAATCGAATCACCGGCCTTTTTAACTTCATTCAACGTTCCATGGCAACTTTTCTCTTTTAAATCCCTCTTCTCTTTTTCATTGACCTCGTTGTTGATCAAGAGTTCATTTTGACTCACAACACAGGCGGAATCGGTATTCTCGGGTGAATGTGCCACAACCTGTTTATTATAAAAAGTAACCTCCGCATCATTAACTCTAAGGGTTAATTTACCACCCTTAACATCCACAAGTGCACTTGCAGTAGCAAGAAATGGTCGACCTAAAATGAGCGGGGTATTCCGGTCTTCCTCCATATCAACAATAACAAAATCAACCGGAAAAAGGAAATGCTCAACCTTAACTAGAACATTTTCCACGATACCTTTAGGATAAGTTAATGACCTATCGGCTAATCGTATACTCATGTTTATCCTGTTAGGCTCACCTAAGTTGAGTCTAGCATACATCGAATAAGGCATTATATTTATGCTAGCTCCTAGGTCGGCTAAAGCATTGCTTGCGGGTAAATTACCTAATTGGCAAGGAATAATAAAACTCCCTGGATCCTTCATCTTTGGAGGTATTTTACCTGTCACTACTGCCGAGCACTCACCATCCAAAGTTACATTCGATAACTCATCAAGCTTCTTCTTGTCTTTTAATAGTTCTTTCAAAAACTTAACATACTTTGGCATGCGTGATATAGCTTCAACAAAAGGTATGTTAATATGAATACTTTTTAAAAGATCAAGAAACTTACCATGTTTCTGTCGAACTTCATCTCGTCGAATCACATTTGGATACGGTAACTTTGGCTTGTATTCTGGTACAATGGGTTTAGTTCGGACAGTTGGTTGTGGTGTTGGGTTGTGCTCATGGTGAGGTTCATCTTCTACTCCTTCTCTTTCCACAACCGTAAACACGGCTTTTGCATGCTCATTTCGTGGGTTAACTTTCGTATCACTTGGTAAAGAACCCGGTTGCCTCTCAGCTAACACCCTCGAGATGTTGCTAACCTCTTGCTCTAAATTCTGAATGGAAGCCTGTTGATTTCTAAAGGACTGATCGGTTTTCTCGTTGATTTGCATTTGAGCATTCACAAATCTTTCAACAAGATTTTCCAAACTTGGTTTATTTTCCTCCGGTTGTGGTGGTGTTGGTTGTTTTTTATAGTAACCCGGAGCGACCTGTGTATAAGAAGAATTTAAGTTCCTATTGAAATTATTTCTTCCCCCTTGAAGATTATTAGATCCATGATTCACGAAAGAAACATTTTCCAACTGCTCCATAAGTTGATCTGCATTACAATCCTTCATTAAATGCCTACCCCCACACGTCTCACAACCAACCTGTATGGCATGAATGTCCTTTGTCATTTTCTCCATTTGTCTTCCAAAAGTTGCCATCTGAGCAGTTAAAGCGGCAATACTATCACTAGCTTCGGCACTAGCTACTTTAGATAATCTAGATCTCTCCTTCTTTTGATGCCATTCGTGAGTGTGAGAGGCTAAATCAGCAATGATCGTATGAGCTTGGGCAGCTGTCTTCTTCATAATAGAACCCCCTGCTGCAGTGTCGATAGCCTTTCTGGTATCCAAATCGGCTCCCTTATAGAAAATCTGCACCTTTTGAAAGGTGTTCAACCCATGTTGAGGACAACTCCGTAACATTTTACCAAATCTATTCCAAGCTTCATATAGAGTCTCGGTAGGTTTCTGCTCGAATTGAGAAATCTCTCCCTGTAGCTCAGCAGCTTTTGAAGCAGGGAAAAATCTCTGGAGAAACCTGTCAACCATGCCTTGCCAAGTTGTAATCTCTCCTTCTGGCAATGAGTCTAACCAATCTTTAGCCTCTCCCGTGAGAGTCCAAGGAAACACTCTTAAGTAAATCACTTCATTCTCGATAGCTCGCAAGTTGAAAAGTGAACAAATCCCCAAGAATTTCCTCATGTGATCATTTGGATCTTCCTTCTCAGTTCCACTAAATTGGCACTGATTATTGATCATATGCAAGAATTGCCCTTTAATCTCAAAGTCATCAGTAATCGCGGCCTGAGTGATAGCTGAACCCTGACCATCTCGGGTGGCCTTCATCCGAGCTTCCATTGTTTGGTTATCCATTGTGGATTCTGGATTTGGTTCTAATTGAAAAGTGGTAGGTGTGATGTTAATCCGTGCTAATATCCTAAACTCTCTTTCTGGGTCAAAGAATGGCTCAAAAAGTGATGATTTGGAGGAACGGGTCATACACTACCTGTAACCTGTAAAAACACAAACACTAAAACAACTAAAAGCACCAACTCTATGAAATAAAAATAAATAAAAACTACAACTAAAAACAACTAAACTACTAAAATAAAATTAAGAACTTAAAATAACGCAACTGTTCCCCGGCAGCGGCGCCAAAAACTTGATGTGCTAAAATCAGGTTATAAAATATGAAACGAAAATACTAATTATCTAGACTAAAACACAACTAGGCAAGTGTACCTAATCGCACAATAGTATAGTAGTGGTAAATTCCGGTTAAGTTCGTCTCCTCAGGGAACAGTGTAATGATTATTTCAAGCGATTAATTTACCTAATAATTAAACTAACAAAACAAGTAAAGATATGGGGTTTTGTGTCTTTTAACGACAGACAGTCAAAAAGGATTTTATAAAATAATAATTAACTACAAACAGCAAATAAATGATAGATTAACTCAGATAGATTAAATATGTTTACGTAGACTGTTTAACCTCTAGTTATTGGATATATAGATTAAGCACTGGATCAGGATTAGTCAACCTAGAAGACACAATTCGGACTTATTAGTTGTCACGTCAAAGTCACTTAATTAAGATTATACAACCCAAGTGTCCTTGAAATTTAAAACCTCTTAATTATAAATTGTGCAATCAATGAAATCACAAGTTAATCTGTATGACCTTATTTTCATAAAAATCACTAATCATGCAAGATGTCTCTAAACATGATCCACCAATGTTATTAATCAAATAATTCAATTCAACTCTTTCAATTTGGTCTAATCAAAATCCGCAATCAATAAATCAATTGACAAGAGCAAACAAGAACATGTAAAAGTTGTCACTAATTACAATCAATCAAGTTTACTAATTGAATGAATTAAATAACCAAAAACATCAATCGTTCGATGACTACCGTGAAATCAAAGCATATAATCCCAATCACGAATTAATATCCAATAACTAGAGTAATTAAGTCTAAACAAACATTAAGGAACTTAGCCCATAATCATGGGTTCAATCAAACAAGAAATCAAAGACAAAGTCATTTCAAAATCGAATAGAAATCAAGCAAACCAATTGTTTTCGATAGATTGTAACGATGTAGGATGAATCTCCACGTTTAGAACGGTTGAAAGTGGTCGATTCGGACTTAGGATGTCTCCAAAAGTCGTCCTCTAAGCTCCCAAGTCGGCTGGAATGAAGATTAGGGTTAAAAAGTGAGCTTAAAGTCGAATTTATACCCAAAATCTGCTGGCCGCGAATTTAGCCGCCGGCTAAATGGTTTAGCCGCAGGCTAAAATCTTCTCCATAAAGTCTGAATTTTTTATATGTTGTAGCCCTATCTGTTAGCTAAATTTGAGCGCTTGAATCAAATTAATCGGAGTTCGTACGAAGAAGTTATGGCCAAAATACTAACGCATAGCCGAAAACTCAGCTTTTACACTTTTCTTCCAGTTTCAGCTCATCTTCCATTCTTTTTCCGATTCAAGCTTCATATACACCTATTTTACAAATATTAAAGAAATGAGTACCTAAAATTACATAAATACAATAAAAGTATATAAACTTTGGGGAATATTAATATATAAATATAGTACTTATTTGATGCTATCAAGTACTAAAACAAAATCCTGTTCTAGATACTCAAATGTGAATAGTATGCTAACCCATGAAAACCGTACATCTTTCGTATGGTCTGTTAATGGAGCGTGTGTGGTTTACCGGTACATTAATATGAGATCATATTGAGAGGTGATGTGGAACTCGCGATTCTCGAGCGTACTCGGGCCGGGGACCACGCGGGTTTTGCATGGTTAAGTTCACCGTCTTGTTCATGATCCTCGGCATACCAGTCATGAATGGTAGATGAGCATAATCCGAGATTAACATGCCATTGATGGAAATCAATGAATCTCAAAAGAACTAGGAATTTCATGGAGAATGAAATTGACAAGAGCATTGTCTACCTAAAATAAATTCGCGATATGATTACGGCAAACCTCTTCATAAAATGAATCTAAAATATGGATCCTAGCCTTAATTTAAAATTGGGTAATTTAATTAAGGAATACTAAAAATAACTAAAACTAGGTTATCTCAAAGATGTCTGCTTTAAATGGTAATAATCCTCCTGTTCCTAATTCAACAAACAACTCGAATTCCTCACTACTCTCAGTTCTTGGGAGGGAAAGACTAACCAGTCCAAACTGTATGGACTAATGCGAATCTTAGGTTCAGCCTAAAGTATGAGAACAAGGAGTATGTTCTCGATGAACAGATTCCCACAAATGATAATGATTCAACCCAAGAGCAGATTCAATCTCACCAGAAACATTATGATGATGTGATTAAAGTATCTAGCATCCTCCATGAACCCTGAATTGCAAAGGACTTTTGAGAATTCTTGGGCTCATAAAATGAACCAGCAGTCAAAAGAAATGGTTCAGACAAAGGCAAGCAAAGAACGCCTTGATGTGGTTAGATCTCTCATGGCTTGCAAACCCAAACCTGGAACCCCTAATTGTGCTTTCGTCTTGGAGATGAAAGGGTACTTTGATAGGTTGGAATCATTGAATATAATGTTTGATACATAATTTTCCATCGCCATAATTCTATCCGGTCTACCAGCTGTATACAACCAGTTTGTAATCTCATGTCAAATAGATTTGAATAAGAAAGACATCTCAATAATGGAACTCCAAAATTTAAACCGCTGAGCGAGGGATCAATAAGGATTTGCCCTCTGGCTCAGCAGCTCCTGTGTTGTAAAATTGGTCGTGATGCAAAGAAAGGATGAAATCTGAAATAGCTACGAATGGAAGGACCAATCGTAGGGCTAAGAGAAAGATTGAATCTGAGATTTCACCTACAAAGTGATCCAAAGAAATCAGTGTGTTTTACTACAACATAGAAGGGCACTAGAAGCGTTGCCGCCCAAAATATCTGAAGGACCTTAAAGACAGTAAGGTTGAAAAGGATTCAGGTATATAAATAATCGAACTCCACAATACGACTTATAATTCGTAGGTCTTGAATATAGGGTTTGGTACTCACATTTGCACTATATTGAAAGGCCTAAAGGAAAGTAAAAGTCCGAAGCATGGAGAGCTCAACTTAGTCGTGGGAGACAAGAGTGTCATGCACATTGGAAAATTTGAGCTCATGCTAAAATCTGGAGCTAGGATACATTTGTTATTCGTCAGAAATGACAAGGAATATAGATTCATTTCATGCTTGTTTAAAGAGAGTTATCAGTTTTCATTTGGAAATGAAAATGGTGATAAAGCGTCTACTTGAAAAGGCATATATGATTATGTTGAATATGTCAGCAAAGGAATTTAAATGATGGTTCGTCTAATGAGCATGATAAATCCAGATTGTGGCAATTATCATCTTATGCATGTAAACAAGAAACGCATCGCCCAACTCCAAAAGGATGGAGTGTTGGAATCATTCGACCTCAAATCGGATGATGTATGCGAATCTTGTTTATCGGGCAAGATGACTAAATCACCATTCACAGAGTCATGTGAAAGGGGTGAAAGAATATTAGACTTGGTACACACGGATATGTGTGGACCATTCTGATGCGCTACAAAAGATGGAAATCACTACTATGTATATGGATATGTTTATCTGATTAAACATAAGTTAGACACTTTTGAAAGTTCAAAAGGTGTTAGGACGTAATATAGAGAACCAAATGGGCAGAAAGATAAAGGTACTCCAATCCTATAGGGGAGGAGAATACTTAGTATCAAGTTTCTTGATCATCTTAGAAACTGTGGAATAGTTACACAGTTGTCTCCTCCTAGAACACCATAGCCTTATGGAGTTGCTAAAAGGAGAAATAGAACCTTGTTAGACATGGTTCAATTTATGATGAGTCGGGCAATACTTCCAATAAACTTTTGGGGTTAGACATTATAAACATTCTCTCGCATATCTTAAATCTAGTATTCACCAAGAAGAGATGTGGAAGGGAAAGGTTTTCTCTTAGGCACATCCAGATCTAGAATTGTGAAGTTATCGTTAGACGAGAAACTTAGCACAAAAGCCAGATCTAAAAGGTATTTCTCATCGGTTATCCACAGGAGTCGTTTAGATACTTGTTTATAGCTCGAAGAGGAATGTTCCTTAAGAAAGAAACAATATCTAAAGAGGACAGTGGGAGTATGATTGATATTGAAAAGATTCAAGGATCTACCAATGAAGAAATTATGATAAACACTGACGTTCAACAAGAGGTGGTGACACATATTGAACTTGATGACATATTCTTACCTACTCGCAATTGTAGAGTTAGCAAACCTCCTCGGTTCTATTATGGTTTCCATAAAGAAGAACAGGATAAGATTAGTTCTGATAACTACAAGGAAGCGATGGTTGGCCTTAAGGCTGCTAAGTGAAAGGAAGCCGTGAAAAGTAAGATTTAGTCTATGTCTGACAACCAAGTTTAGAATTTGGTTGGCACTACACTCAGTTGTTAGTCCCTGTTTAACTTAATAAACAATCTTACTTAATAAGCCTTGAATATATTATTGAGAAGTTGCGGAATCACACTCAATAATATTAAGAAGATCAATGAATATTAATTAATTTAATGAACACACAATATACCGAAAGCTTCAATCTTATTAATGATATAAGACGAATACACTTGATGTATTAGGGTTACAGAAAACCTTGAAGCTGCGCAAAAATCATTAACCTATCTAGGTCTAAAGGATCTCTATTTATAACATATAGAGTCCTATACAATCTCCTACAAATATGGAATAAACTAACTTCCATAACCGACTCATACTTATCACAAAATCATAAACAGTTTTAACTACCATTCTGATGTAAACAGTTGTAACTGTTACACATTCAGTGGTAACTGCTTCAATTGTAATATACGACTAAGTACAAATATATAATCAGTGTTAACTGTTTCATATATAACTAACAGTTACTAATACATAAGCAGTTTTAACTACTTACAGACACATAACTATCAGTTGTAATCTATCTTCAATCAGTTGTAACACTTGTCTTCTCTTCAGCTTTCTTCTATCAGTTGTAACTTCATAAAGACAGTTTTAACCTTCAAAGCAAACAGTTTTAATCACTTATACTCTGTCTTCTCATCAGAACTTCAACTCAGACCTGAAACAGTTTTGACCCAACAATCTCCCCCTAAACTTAATCTGTCCTTCACAGCATTAAGTTTCTTCTAATCCTCCATTATAAGCTTCACAAAATTCTTTCAAAACTGTTAGTCATTTCTTCTCTTCTTCCTATCAATCTCCTCCTTCTTATGAATCTGATTCAGCACCATATATACCAATTCCAGAGCTACATCATCTAAAACTGCAGCTTGTAGCCTTGCATTTCTCAAGCCCATCAAAAATCTCAGATTTATATCATAAAATCTATCTGTCAATAACCACATAAACACTGCATCCTCCATAACAATCTGATGTACTCCAGGTTTGGCATGATAAATCCAATTTCTGACCTTGCTAAAAGTAGCAAACTGAAATGGAAACTCTTCTGGCTCAAACATAGCTTTAATCCAATGCCATGTAACTTTTTCAACCAGATTATCAAACCTTTTCAAATCTAAATTCTTTTCCATTCCAATCTCATACATCCTCACCAAATCAGTCCTACTAATCCTCTTTATCAAATCCCTAAAAGATCTCCACCAAGATATATTTCCATCTGCTCTTTCAATCTTAATCTTGTGAATCTTAACAGGATTGACAAATTGCTCTATAGACCAATCAATGATACCAGGTAATTCAATTCATCAATATTCCTTTCTCTATCAGGAATTTCATCTAACTCTCTCTTCTTTTGCTCAAGTTCATCTTTCCTCCTCTTCTCAGCCTCTATCTTTTCTCTTTTTTCTTTTTCTTCCTTTTCTTTCAATTTTCTTGCTCTCTCAGCCTCTTTCTTTTCCTTTTCAACTTCCTGCTTTTTCTTCTCAGCTTCTTTCTTTTCTCTTTGTTTCTTTTCAATCACATCAGGATTCAACTCATCTTTATCCCATAACTCCTGCAATCTCTCTAAACTCATCTGTTTCAAAGCATTCAAAGGAATATACCCACCTTTCAACTTTGCAATTAAATTCTTCTTCATTTGAGCTTTTGTTGGTGGTTTTGCAGCCTTCTTCTTTCTTCTTCTTAAGCTGATCAACTAGATATTCAATATCATCCTGTCTCTGCTCTTTCAACAAATACTCATCCCATTCTGCCACTTGCTCTTTTGTCATTTTTACAAATTTTCCTTCCTCAACCTCAACATCAATCAAGCCCTCTGCATTTAGCTCAGCCTGTAATCTTTCTGCATATTCAGTGTCATGAGCAGTTACTTCTGGTGGCACTGGATGTTGTTTTAACAGAGATCTTTTATTCTTTTTGGTGTTATCATTACCACCAAACCTCTTCTCAATTGCCTCCATCAGTATCTTGGGATCTTCACAATTATCAAATCTGCTCTGATGCTCATTCGGAATGGAAAGCAACAGAGTACTAAGTGCTTTGTACTCAGTAGATCTGATTTTCCTCTCTGCTTCAGATGTTGGTGGTGCTCTTGGTTGCTTTACTCCATCTCCATCAAGCGTTACTGGTATACCATTAACAACAACTTCCCACATCTGATAATCCGTGAGAAGCATATATTGCCTGATTCTGACCTTCCATAGATCAAACTCATCAGGTTTAAGCATTGGTATCTTTGTTGCTTGAATTCCTTCATTGCCTTCAGACGCCATTGAAATCAAAACTTAATATCTGAACTAAACTCAAATACTAATACTAATAATCCCAGATCTTCCTGTCTTCAAAGCTTCACAAGCTTTGATACAACTTTGTTAGTCCCTGTTTAACTTAATAAACAATCTTACTTAATAAGCCTTGAATATATTATTGAGAAGTTGCGGAATCACACTCAATAATATTAAGAAGATCAATGAATATTAATTAATTTAATGAACACACAATATACCGAAAGCTTCAATCTTATTAATGATATAAGACGAATACACTTGATGTATTAGGGTTACAGAAAACCTTGAAGCTGCGCAAAAATCATTAACCTATCTAGGTCTAAAGGATCTCTATTTATAACATATAGAGTCCTATACAATCTCCTACAAATATGGAATAAACTAACTTCCATAACCGACTCATACTTATCACAAAATCATAAACAGTTTTAACTACCATTCTGATGTAAACAGTTGTAACTGTTACACATTCAGTGGTAACTGCTTCAATTGTAATATACGACTAAGTACAAATATATAATCAGTGTTAACTGTTTCATATATAACTAACAGTTACTAATACATAAGCAGTTTTAACTACTTACAGACACATAACTATCAGTTGTAATCTATCTTCAATCAGTTGTAACACTTGTCTTCTCTTCAGCTTTCTTCTATCAGTTGTAACTTCATAAAGACAGTTTTAACCTTCAAAGCAAACAATTTTAATCACTTATACTCTGTCTTCTCATCAGAACTTCAACTCAGACCTGAAACAGTTTTGACCCAACATCAGTCTCAAGACGGTGAGTTGTAGGTGTATCTTCAAAAGGAAGATAGACATGGATGGGAAGTACACACTTATAAAGCTAGGAAGGTAGCGAAGGACTATACACAAACCTTCGGGATTGATTATGAGGAAACCTTCTCACCAATAGCTGAAATAAAGTCAATTAGGATATTGCATGAAATAGCTGCATTTCATGGTTATGAAATTTGGCAGATGAATATCAAAACTACTTTCCTTCACGGGAAACTGACAGAGGATGTGTTTAATGCACAACCAGAAAGTTTTGAAAAGCAAAGTATACTAATAGAATGTGTAGGCTTCATGGATTAGATAGGCTTCTCGTAGCTGGAATCTCTGCTTCCATGAGAAAGTCTAACAGTTTAGTTTTCTAGAAGCAAAGATGAGTCCTGTATATATGTCAAGTTCAGTGGGAGTGTTGTAGTCTTCCTAGTATTATATGTGAATGATATAATACTTCATAGGAAATGGAATCTCAACATTACAAGGTGTAAAGGATTGGTTGGGAAAAGTTTCGCAATGAAAGATTAAGGAGATGCAACATATATTCTTGGTATAAAGATTTAAACGATATAGGTCGAAACGCTTCATAGGACTTAGCCAGGACTTGTACTTAGAATAAAATTCTAAAAGGTCTTAGAAGGAGAATTCTAAGAAAAGGAATCTACCCTTACATCATGGCATAAAAGATTAGAAGGGATCTATGTCCAAAAGACTTAGCAAGAATTGGACGAAGTGAGTCGATTCCCATAAGCTTCGGCTATAGGATCGATCATATATGCAATGACGTGTACAAGGACTGATGTCTCATTTGCCTGGAGCAAAGTGAGTCGACATCGGCACAATCCTAGTGAAAGTCATTTGACAACTGTAAAGAACATTTTCAAGTATTTGAGAAATACTGAAGACAGGTTTTTAGTGGAGAAAAGGAATTCAGAGTAACAGGTCATAGTGACGCAAGTTTCCAAACAGATAGAGATGATAGTCGTTCACAATCTGATTTGGGAATCTTACTGAATGGAGGAGCGGAGACATGGAAATTCAAAACGTTTTGAAAAGAAATACCATTTTGTTCGGAAAAGAACAAGTGATTGTGAAGATCTAGAGGATAGTCCGGTTGATCCGTTCACAAAGACACTGACTAAGTCCAGACACAAGAAAACCGCTAGGAGCATAAAGGACACGTGATTGTGAGGATTAGAGGATAGTCCATGTAACACCCTCAAATTTCGGTTTGCGGAAGCTGTCGGGTCGGGTGTTACTAAATCAAATATCACAGCATAAGATACATAATGAACGACTCTAAATGAGACGTTTGAAAATGGTTATACATTTCGTAAATAAAAATGTTTACAACGTTATAAGTTTAACAACAAATTCCAAATACATAATTGGAAAATATGAAAGTAAATGCAGAGTAGTCCCATTTGTTGAAAATATGCGACTCGAACTAGTAAGATCTTGTAGTAATCCTAATCCTGCTGGGCACCTGAGAACACATGCTAAAACAGGTCAGCTATAAAGCTGGTGAGTTCATAGGTTTGTTAGTTGAATACATAAAGTATAAATCTTGTATGTTTTGAGAAATTGTTCAGAATCCACGATTCTGATTTGTAGCAAATTGTAGTTGTAATTACCAATGTGTAATTCGAAAGTTTAGGTATCTAATACCTAAGCAATTGTAGTCCGTACCTAAGTACAAAATAATTGAGGCATACCGAGCCTGAATACCTATCTGGTATGAGTAAGTGTATAACGGGAGGCAATACCTGCCTAAGTTGTAACCAAATAACTGTATGACCACGTCATATGATAGTAAGTAACTGTAGTCCCGTAGAACTAGGATTTAATATATGAGGTGTTGCATCCAGCAACAAGTGATTGTAGACCCGCAGATCTATGTTTGAATGTTTAGCGTGTCCGTTTACCCGATTAGCATAAGCTAACCCGGACATGAATTGAGCTAACGGCCTCGCGTGGCAGCACCACCGATCCGTTAACTTATTGTGAATCCCGAGTATAACTCGCTGATCCATTGATTGAAGTTTCGTCCACTGCAATACCGTGGTTTCATTTTGTGCCCACTTTACCGTGGCATCGTTTGGTGCCCGCTGCAATACCGCGGCATCGTTTTTGAAGTTGCTCGCAAGCAATTTGTAATTGAGCCGGCAGTACAACGACATGCCCGACTAAGTTGTTTGAGAGCCAGCAGTACTCGACATGTCTGACTAAGTAGATCGTATAATAGTATGTAGATATTTATCAGGTGACACCCCCACGGTTGGACTGCATCCTGGGCCGGGGGACCATCCCTGGTTGGATTACATCCTGAGCCAGAGTCGTCACCAGTTGTGTCGTTTTAATATAAAGAGTCTGTACTAACTTGTGATAATATTGTATACTCCTAGCCTAAAGCCTAGCAAGTATATATATAACGGAGTCTTGGGAAAATGTTCACTTAAGTTCAGTTCCCATTCTAATGATAATGGAGTGTGTCGACAGTTTTAGTTCTTAAAGAATAACTAAACTTGTAACAGTATAGATGTTGTTCAGTATAGGTAGAACTAACTAGTTCTAATGTATTCAATGATATTGTCCCGTGACAATATGGCCAAAAGATTGTGATAACTAAATCAAGTTATGTGTTGGTAATCGTTTCCAATGACCTAACCGGGTACGATTGTAACCTATCTAGGTTAAGTATTGATATTGTTCTAAAACAATATTGCGGGTGTAATTCCTAAGTATTACACATTTCGTATTACATACAGTAATATAAATAGTTGTAAATTATAAACGATTGTTAATATGATTTGAAAACAGCAATTGAGCATGTGTTTCACCCCAAAAATAGTAAAACAGTTGAAAGAGTGGGGCTATGAAACTCACCTGTGAGTTGTTAGCGATACGATGATACGCGCGTCGTCCGAATGGTAACCTTCTAGTGTCCTAAACACGTGAGGTTATATAAGTATGAGACAAATCAGTTTGTCTAAGCGAGTTGTTCATGTATGCATTTGTTGTTGAAGTCTGGGAATGGTGTACGGGGGTCCGGGGGCAGCGCCCCTGGTAGCGGGGTCCAAGGGGTGGCAACCCCTGGCGGGGTCCAAGGGGCAGAGCCCCTGGCTGGGGTCGAGCTGCCAGGTCAGCTTGGAAAATTTTTATTTCTACTATATTGCTTTAATGAAAACGCTTTCGAAATCCAAATTCGGTTAAAATCGAGTGGTAAAATTTTGTTGTCAATACTTAGTGAAGAACATAGGTTTTTAAGGTTCTGCGACGTCAGATGCGACGTCAGATGCGACGTCAGATGCAACGTCAGATGCGACGTAGGGTGTTACGTCGCTATGTGCGACGTTCGCAATCTAATGCGACGTTGTGTCCTGCGTCGCAATGTGCGACGTAGAATTTGATGGCGACGTAGGGGCTTACGTCGCATTATGCGACGTCGGGATGTTTTTGCGACGTTGGCTGCGACGTCGGCTGCGACGTCGCAGCACTGTTTTTGGTCCCTGCGACGTAGCGGACTGTTCGCCGGAGTTTGAGTCGGAAACGAGTTTTCCGGCTCCCGTTGAGTCCGATTCTTTTACCCAACCCATATTTAAGTATTTTACGCTTATCTAAACCGCAAACAAGCAAAATAACAAAGTTTTGAGAGATTTCGAGAATTGTCGGAAACTTACAAATCCGCGCGAGGAGAATCCGAAAAGATAGGATTGTAGATCGTTGCGTGGTGATCGTTTTTCCCTAAATGAGCTTGAAGATTTGAGGTCGTTTAGTGGTGTTAAATGGCGGATTTAGGTGGCGGTGGTGTGATGTTAGAGAGAGAGATGAGAGAAAAGTTAGAGAAGAGAGAGAGTGAAAGAGGTGGAAATGAGAAAGGGGGAGGAGGTTTCCTCCTTTTTGACTGACTCGGTGGAGACACCGTCTCCCAAATTGCAGTACAAAATACTCGTGTTTATTTATCCGATGTGATTTAAAATAACTTTTTAAGTTCAAAAATTTATTTATATTCTCTCGAAACGTTTTTGTACCGGAATATTTTATAAAAATATTATTTTGGGATTTAAGGTTTAATAATTTGTTTTCGCGCGATTTCGGATAATTAAAATGCGTTTTAAATTAAAACGACTTACATTTTTGAATATTTTGATGTAATCGCATATATATAATACAATTATTTGAAGTTAAATTTTGGCGCGAAAGTTGACTTTTTGACCGGGTGTTACAGTCCAACTAATCAGTTCGCAACGTCATTGGTTGAGTCCAACACATTAAACTTGCTAGGAGCATGAGGTTGCGAGATAACATAAAGTTTTAGTTGTTAGTTTGATTTTGAAACGTTACAAACAATGATGGAAACATGAATAGACTTGGTGATTAAATAATGAAGATTTATTTATTGGAAGGAGTTCTACCATTTACTATTGTTTGTCATTGTGTTTCAAGTTTAGCATGTTTAGACACCACTTCCAGAGTAATAAGATTTACTCAAACCTCCTCAGTCGATCACACTATAGGAAGTATGTGGTGAATTAAGACTGTCATGGAGTGTTAGTAGATTGTCTATGGAGATTAGACATTGCATGGAGATTGCTGCAATACTCATGGGTACTTAATGGGGATTTAAGTATAGGAGAGACCCGCACTCATGGAAGTTACTTCATGGATTGAAATCATAAGTAACTCTGAGATGATAATATCTTATATTCTTAAAATGGAGATACATTGAGTTTCTAGTTTTTCAAGTCTGTTATACTTTAGTCTACTCAAAAGCTGTGCGTAAATGCCAGTTATAAAGGGTATGCTAGGTATGACATGATGAGTTGACTAGTGCTATGTAGTCGAAATTTATTTGTTCCTTTTCGCCTAATGGGAAAAGCGATATCATGGGCCCTCTGATGATTAAATGTTGACTAATAAAGCGCTTGGTCAAGCCAGGACTAAATTGATGTATACAATTTTGTAGTCCTATATTGTCAAATTGATCGGAAATCAGAAAACACAATCTTGAATCTGGAGATTGATTAAAATCCATGTCACAGTTTCATACGATATCAGAAACAAAGGAATATATGATCACTTGTCTAAAGGGCTGTCTCTAGATATGAATCACCGTTCGGCAGTTGCATTGGATGGCACTCTCTGCTTAGTTAATGGGATAAAGCTTAGACCAATAATAGTTGATGACTTGTCCAAGTGTGAGACTGTTGGAATAGTGTCCAAGGTCATAACTAAATTGGTAAGATTATCATTAAAAGTAGAGTCCTTTTTGGGTCGCCCTCAATGAACAGTTAAGAGAAATAAATGAGAGATAATATTAATTGAAATTAATATTATAAGTTAATTATTTGGTTTGTTAATTTATCAAAGTTGATAAATTAATTAGAAGCTATAGGAAATTAACAGAAACGATAAAGAATGTTTAGTTGGTTTGTTAATTGAATATTAATAAGAAACCAAAAGGAATATTCTGGAATCTCCATCCATACGGCGGATGGAAGATCCATACGCCGTATGGATGCTAGGGTTTACAAGGCGGTGGGACGGCGGTCAGAAAGTTCTGGAAACATCATCCATACGCCGTATGGATTGAAAATGATGTTGTCCCACATCGGCTGGGATATGAAACCTATGTCATCCCTCTTCCCTATAAATAGGGACCTAACCCTTAGTTTTCCATGCACCTTTTAATTGAATAGTTTTCAATTCTAGTTCTCTCTTTCTTACTCCTGCTCCTTGTAAGAGTTTTGCGACCTTAAGTCGTGACCTTAAGAGACTTGGGAATTTCTCTTTGTTCGTGGATGTGAGCCATTAGAGGTGTTCTAGTTTGGGCACTCGCCACCAAGCAAGAAGGTTCTGCTAGTTCGTCTACGCGTGAGAAATCATTTTCTCAAAGGTTAGTAATTTCCTATTTATCTTATTTGTTTATTTTATTGCTTTTATTTATTCAAGTTAAGATCCTTAGGGTTTAGTTTCCTAATAGCCCTAGATTAATTGTTTTGTTATAATTCCGCTGCATGCATATTAATCTAGTTAGGGAATAGAAAACCCAACAGATCTTAATTATGATGGTGATTTTGATGACTTCGGCGATGCAACTGCAAATGATTTGTGGAATTTGTTTGAGGAACTCGCTGCTTCACCAACAACTGTGCTTGAATTTCCTGAATCAATATACTCTTCATCTGAAGAAGAAATTAAGGAAATGGAGTATCCGATGGCTCAAACCGAAGCAAGCACCAGCACATCTACTAAAGCTGACACCACATCAGCTTCTGTCTGGAACAAGGAAACTCTTACCAAGATACACAAATTTCACTTGCTTTCAGAAGAAGAAAAAGTTGACACACTTGAAGCTCTAATATGTGATGTTGAATGTGCTCATAAAATTGAAAAAGATTTAAAAGAAAAAATTTATCTTTTAACAAATGAACTCTCGGCATGTCACAAAGAAATACTAGAACTTAAAAATGCTAAACATCAGTTAGCTGAACAGTGCCATGCCAACGCTGTTCTCATGAAAGAAACAGCTCAGGCTCAGAAGGACTCTGCTAACCTTAAACAGGTTTGTGAGTCATGGTGCAAATCAGCTAAAATGGTCACTGAGTGTGTCAACAATCAAATTACAAGACAAGTTCAAGCTATCATCGGAGGAGATTATGAGCTCACTGCCACTATAGCTGATGAGTCAATAATCTCTCATGATGATACATCTGATGATAACTCATATCCCATGACCAGCTACACTTGGGGGGATGGAAACAAACCAAATAAGTTTGTCAGGGCCTCAAAAACCTCTGGTGAGGAAGCTGATGATGAAAAATCAGTGAGTACAATCAGTGAACAGTCAAAATGTGCTGACACACTCTTACCTACTCTCACCCTAACTCCCATAAAAACCAAGATTTCTGAAAAGGCAAACAAGAGTAAATCTATAAAAAGAAACACAAAAGCTGATGTTACCTCATCCTCAGGGACTGTTAATTCTCAAATTGACTCACTGAGCAATCAGCTTCAGCTTCTCACTAGCTATGTAGTCAGTGAAAAGCAAAAGGGAATTCTTGGACCTGTCCCCACACAACCATCATCTTCCACATCTTTCAAACGCAGAAAATGCTATAAATGTGGAGAAAAGTCACATCTGGCCAGTGACTGTAAAACTGATGGATTTATTCGATCCAAAATATCTATCAGCGATGGGACATCAAAAGAAAAACTTAGCGTCTCTATTGCTACCTCTAACTCTTCCACACTTAACATAAATGCCAAAAGGGCATCTGAACCCACTAAAAAGTGGGTTCCCAAAAAGAATTAATTTTGTTTTGTGTGCAGGAGGGCAAGAACACTTGGAATCTAGATAGTGGGTGTTCTAAGCATATGACTGGATCAAAAGCTCTCCTCAAAAATTATCAAGAAAAGGAAGGTCCCTCTGTTTCTTTCGGTGATAATTCAAAAGGTTTCACAAAAGGTCATAGAACAATTAGCAATGGAAATGTTTCTTTTTCAAATGTCTCATACGTTGAGGGTTTGAAACACAACTTACTAAGTGTAAGTCAAATCTGCTCGCTGAAAAATAAAGTTTTATTTGATGAATACGCTGGAACCATTCTCAATAAAGAAGGAAAACCAATTCTCGTTGTTAAAAGAAAAAGAAATGTGTACACCATCAACATGGCTGAGGTAAAATCTCAAAAAGGTCTTTGTCTCTACTCTCGATCAGTAGCTGAAAAGAATTGGCTGTGGCACAAAAAACTCTCTCATCTCAACTTCAAAACTATAAACAAGCTTGCAAAGAATGAACTAGTTTATGGTCTTCCCTTTATGAGCTATTCAAAAGACAAACTATGCTCAGCATGTGAAAAAGGGAAACATCACAAGTCATCTTTTAAACCTAAACAATATTCTTCTATCACTGAAGTGTTCCAACTAATTCACATAGACTTATTTGGACCTGTCAGCACAACCAGTTTAGGAGGAAAGAAATATGCCTTGGTAATAGTCGATGAATACTCAAGGTATACCTGGGTTTTCTTTCTGAGAAACAAGACTGATGCAGCTGATGAAATCATCAGCTTTGTAAAAAGAATGGAGACGCTGAATGGCAAAAGAATCAAAATGATTAGAAGTGACAATGGAACTGAATTCAGAAACAGTTCACTTGAATCATTTTGTGAAGAAAAAGGCATATCTCAAAACTTCTCAGCTCCTAGGACTCCAGAACATAATGGAATCGCTGAAAGAAGAAATAGAACTCTTGTTGAAGCAGCTAGGTCTATTCTCGCTAAAGCTGGACTTAAAGGTTATTTCTGGGCAGAAGCAGTCAATACAGCTTGCTTTACTCAAAATAGATCAATCATTGTCAAACGTCACAATAAAACTGCTTATGAAGTTCTAAGAGGAAGAAATCCAGATATCAGCTTCTTTCACGTCTTCTGAAGTACATGCTATGTGCTTAACACTCGTGATCAGCTTAAAAAGTTTGATCCCAAAGCTGATGAAGGCATATTCATTGGATATTCGTTAACATCCAAGGCATTTAGGGTCTACAATCTCAAAAGAGATTGCATTGAAGAATCTGTTCATGTCACTTTTGAAGAATGTTTTAATCCTCAAAGATTTCAACCAAATAAAGATGATATGTTTCAAGCTGAGGAAACCTTTGATATGCCACTGATCAATTCTGTGCTATCAACTCCATCTCCACTCCCTTCAAATCTAAACTCATCAATACCTGAACCATCTCCACCATCATCACCTGAAGCAATTGACGATTCCAATCCACTTGATTTTCAATCCAATGATACTCCAGCTGAACCCGATCAAACTGTCACTGATAACGAAGTCCACCCACAGTTAAATGAATCTGACGAAGAAGTCAACTCTGCTCCCATCAGAACAACAAAGTGGACTAAAAGTCATCCAATAGATCAAATTATTGGTATTAGGAACATTGGTGTTCAAACAAGAAAAGTTGCATCAAGTAACATCTATCTATATGTAAACTTTGTGTCACTGATGGAACCTAAGAAGATAGATGAAGCATTCTGTGACTCTGATTGGATCACTGCCATGCAAGAAAGAACTGCTTCAATTTGAAAGAAATAAAGTTTGAAATCTGGTGCCAAGACCTTCAAAGAAAACCATAATTGGTACCAAATGGGTATTTCGAAACAAAATGGATGAACATGGCATTGTGACTTAAATTAAAGCTCGATTGGTAGCTCAAGGGTATCGACAAGAAGAAGGGATCGATTACGATGAAACTTTTGCTCCTGTTGTTCGACTGGAAGCAATTCGTCTATTCCTGGAATTCGCTGCTTATAAGAACTTCATAGTTTATCAAATGGATGTAAAAAGTGCATTTCTGAACGGTGATCTTCAAGAAGAAGTTTATGTTATGCAGCCACCGGGGCTCACTGACCCTCAGCATCCTGATCATGTTCTTAAGCTGAACAAAGCTTTGTATGGTCTTAAACAAGCTCCACGTGCCTGGTATGAAACACTTTCAGATTTTCTTTGCAAATCAAATTATTCACGTGGCATCATTGATAAAACTCTGTTTTACAAAAGAGTCAACAGTGATTTAATAATGGTTCAAATATATGTTGATGATATCATCTTTGGTGCCACTGATGAAAATCTGTGCAAAGAATTATCCTCCCTTATGTCCAAAAGATATGAGATGAGCATGATGGGGGAACTAACATTTTTTCTGGGCTTACAAGTTAAGCAATCCGAGCAAGGCATTTTTATAAATCAAAGTAAATATATTAAGGATCTCCTTGTAAAATTTAACTTTGAAAACTGCTCCATCATGAAAACTCCAATGGTACCTCCTGTTAAATTGGATGCTGACACTGATGGCAAGTCAGTGGATGTTACCATATACAGAGGTATGATTGGATCTCTACTCTATCTCACTGCAAGTAGACCTGACATTATATTTTCTACCTGCCTTTGTGCTCACTACCAAGCCAATCCAAAGGAATCATATTTGGCTGCAGTAAAAAGAATCTTTAGGTACCTGAAAGGTACTCCCAACCTGGGTCTCTGGTATCCCAGATGCTCAAGGTTTAAGCTAATCGACTTTTCAGATTCTGATCATGCAGGTTGCAAGATAGATAGAAAAAGCACTTCGGGTGGTTGCCAACTCCTTGGTGGAAAATTGGTCAGCTGGTCCAGTAAGAAACAACACTCTGTTTCCACCTCCACCGTTGAAGCTGAATACATTGCTGTTGGTCATTGCACAGCTCAAGTTCTCTGGATGAAAAATCAATTGGCTAATTATGGGATTATGCTGAAAAAGATACCCATTCTTTGTGATAATCAAAGCGCAATTGCCATCACCAACAATCCTGTTCATCACTCAAGAACCAAACATATCGATGTAAGATATCATTTTATTAGAGATCATGTTATGAAAGGTGATGTGGAATTACACTTTATTCCAACTGAACATCAGCTCACTGATAATTTTACCAAACCACTGGATGAAACTAGATTTAACTTGTTAATCAGCGAGCTTGGGATGTTAAATGCATAATAAGTTTATGCAATCACTATTTGCGCTAACTATTTTCTTATTAATTCCCTCTTAATCAATATTGTACAGGATAGTTTTCTTTAACTGTTTATATTTGTCTTTTTCCTCTAATTATTTTACTACATAATTATCATAGATTAAAACAACTTATTCACATCTTTTTATAAAAACAGTACTCTTCTTTTACAGGGATATGTCTTTCAATCCACTATTTTCAAAATATGCTCATAATTTCTATCTGCATTTTGCTCTTTAAAAAGCCTGAATTACCAACCTAATTTTTGCACAACGTCTCTACACATCCTCATTCTCACCTTTCCTTAATCAAAAAAAAAGGGGGGGGGGGGGGGGGGGGGATGGAATACCAATCCAGTTCTACCACTCCAGAAAATAAAATTCAGGAGGAACCCCATCCTGAATTCATTAGTATGGACGAGTTTGGAGATGTCAGACTTTTTGATTAGGTTGGAGCAATATTCGAGCAACATGAAAATGCACATGCATACGAAACCCTGCAAGAACAAGTTACTCAGTTGAATCAATGAAACTTGGAACTAATGCACAAATGCAGGAACATAGAGACTCAACGAAGGATAGCCAAGCATTCTATTCCTATCCGTCTCAGGGATAGGGTTAGTCACTGGAAGAAAGTGGTGAAGCGGCCAAAGAAGGCTGCTTTAGCGTGGATTAAATGAAAGGTTAATCATTCTGCTGACGCGCCTACCTCTTACCCCTCAGCTGCTCGCTTTAGAGCAGGGCTTGAGGATCGCTACTATCCTCAGGATATGTCTTTCTTAGACATAGATGAGTGGTAAGTCTTGGATCTTAAAATTAAAAAAAAAATAAATAAATAAAAATCTTTTATGATTCAAGTTTCACTGATTTAGTCAGTGGCCTCTCCAACTGATTTATCAGCGAGAGTCACTTCTGTGATCAGTAATTTTCAGCAATGAATCGTTTTTTTAAGCTGTTTGGTTATCTCTAACTGATTCATCAGCGAGAATAACCTTGGAGCTTGTCCTTGAAACCTTAATTGTTTTTTTTCTTTCTTTTTCTTTCAAGTTGAAAAGCTGTTTGGTTATCTCCAACTGATTTATCAGCGAGAGTAACCTTGGAGCTTATCCTTAAAAACTCTGTTAAAATCTTTCAAGTTGAAAAGCTGTTTGGTTATCTCCAACTGATTTATCAGCGAGAGTAACCTTGGAGATTATCCTTGAAAACTCTGTTAAATTTATTCAAGTTGAAAAGCTGTTTGGTTATCTCCAACTGATTTATCAACGAGAATAATCTTAGAGCTTATCCTTGACCTTTTGTTTTATATAGTGCAAGTTGAATGGCTGTTAATTTATCTCCAACTGATTTATAAGCGAGAATAACTTTCGAGCATGTCCTTGCATCTTTTTCAATCTATGGTTAAATAAAACCGAAGTAATATTATTTCGAATATATTACTTCATTTAAATAAAATATATTTATTTTAAAATGTTTTGAAAAAGCAAAATATATTGTGAAAAGACGTGGGCAGTCCATCAGCCCACTTTTCCTCTCTCCTCACTTTCTCTCTCCCACTTTTCCACCAATCACATACGATCAAAATACATATAAATACCCTATTTCCGTTTCCATTTCCATTCATCACCCCCAAATACACTCTCATATTACTCTCAAAATCCCCAATCTATCAAAACCCTAATTTCTCAAATCAAAAATAATCATGCCTCGTGTCAAATCCTCTCCTACTGATGGAATCCCATTTGTTCCTAGCAATGAGGTTAAAGCCCTCAAAGCTTCGCAGATTCAATTTGAACCAGCTTCGATTGCCATTAAACCCAGCAACTATGTTGCTAATTTTGACATTCCTACTAGCATTCCTAATTATGAAGATATGGTTAACTGCCTTATCTTTTCTTCTATCTCAAAAGCGATTACCAGATATCCGAAACCAATGTATATTCCTTATCTTCATGAGCTTTGGTATACCCTTCATTGGGCAGATAATACAGATGAAGACCAATATGTAGGGTTCAAGGGTACTGTTGATAATGGGAAAACAGAAATATGTTTTCAGCTTGGTCGACTTAGAGCTGCCTTGGGCTTAAATTACAAGAGGGTTTCTGAAGGAGAAATTACTTGGGCAGAACCTGTCAGCGCTGAAGAATCAAAGAAGGTAGTTGATCTGATTGATTATGATCATGATGGCGCTGATGCCAAAGTAGTCAGGAGCAGAATGAGTGGAGAGTGGAATCTCTTCTTTGCTCATATCATTCAGTGCCTAGGCACAAATGTTGGCTCTCATGATCAAGCCAACACGATCTAGCGACAGATTGCTCACGCTATTATTACAGGTAGCGATATTGATTTTGCTAAATTAATCTTTGATGATTTGAAAGCTAAAGTGGTATTTAAGAAGATAGATGCTACTATCCCATACCCAAGATTTCTATCGCTGGTACTCAAGAGAATCATGGAAGGAACCTATGGGCAGAATGCATCAGGTGAAGCTTACGGTATTGGTGCTACCTTACCTGTATGGAGGATTGGGAAGTCAGTATACATGAACAAGTCTGCTTTTAGATCAAGAGCAGATGGTTAAGCTGCAGCATCCACCATTCCAGCTGTGATGCTTGCTCGTATACCAGCATCGGAAGATGAAGCTGAAGAAAATATTAATGTTGTAGTACACGCTGAAACAACCACTGAATTTACTCAGCCACCAGCAGAACATGTGGAACCTGAGCCTGCAGCTACCACTGTATCCGAACCTTCAGCTTCAGTGCCCTCCAACATCCCACGACGACCACGCACCAAGGCACCAAAGGAATCATCTGGCACTGGTCCGTCATCTGAAGCTATCCCAATGGATACATCCCATTCAGAAGAAACAGCAGAAACCGACACTGCAAACTTATACTTGGAAGCTTTATCTCATTATGGCTTATTGCCCACTGCTGACTCCACTGCATTTTTCGAAGACACTGTGAACATCAGTGATCTCTCTAGGATAGCCACAGAAACAGATGAAGCAACACCCGATGATATTGTGCACAGGGCTCAATCAGAGACAGGTTTTGATTCAGATTATCAGGTAACTAACATTACCTATGATCAATTTAGACATGTTTCCCCTTTTGTCTATATTTCTGTATAGCATTCACCATCTCCATCGCCTCGGTCTTCACCACATAATACTCCACCTCATATACCATCTCCACCACCACATTTGTCTCCACCACCACATCCCACAAGCAAGTGGTGTTGATAGAATTCTGGAAAAGATCGAATAGCTGGCTTCAATACAAGAAAACTACATGAATGCCACTGAAAAGTCCTTCACTGAGCTCAATCAGAAGTTGACCATCCTCACTGCTGAAGTTTCAGAACTAAAAAGTAAAGTCAAATTCATCTGTGCTCCATTACTTCATCAATCACAAATTTAGCGGGTAAATTCGTAGCTGAGCAGAAAAAGCTACAAAGTATGATTCCTTCCAACCTAGGTACACAGCTTCAGAATCTTGCATATAAGGTTGAAGAAGTAACCACAGCTGCTAACCCTATTCCCTCAAAGGTTGAGTCAATCATCTCAAGTGTCACTGCATTCGAAGCTCATATTAAAAAGGCACTAAATGATTCCAACTTCACCTCTAATGATAGTGAAGCTCTTCATGATGCAAGGGGCTTTCAGGTAGGGGAAATGGTTGCCCTCAAGAATCTTGGTGAACATCTATTAGCACTGAAAGATGTTCTCAAAAAGATGATTTCTAATTTGCTATCTAAGGTTCCTGCTGCTAGTGCTATTCCCCCACCAGCTGAGGGGGAGAAATCTATCATCATTGAAGAATTCATAACTGATGATGCATTAACTGAGGGGGAGCATATAGAGAAAGTGATGTGTAGCAAAAAGTCATTTTTTATGCACATATTTCCCGCACATTTGACCCAATTCTTGGTGAAAACACTTGAATTAAACGTTTATCTACTTAAATTTACAAAGTTGGTCAAATTATAGGCATTGCTATAAAAAGAGCTAAAAGCATCAAAAAGGCATGTAAATCGAGGCAGATTATTCTAAACACTGATTCTTACATACTTTTAATCACCTGATGTTACAAAGTTCTTAATTAGCCTCATATGATGTCTCAGGTTATTTTAAGAATGTAGAATCAAGAATCGTGCAGATCGGATGAAGAACAAGGAAGATGGAGCCATCTAAGCACAAACCGAGAGCATTCCGCACACGCCAACTCTAGAGACATCTAAATTTTGCATATTTGACATCATTAGAAGCGTAATGGAATTACAAGATCATAGGCTAAAGAATCAAGTCAAACGGACGAGAAACGAACAAGATACGCGCGAATTAAGCAACGAGAAAAAGCCAAAAATAGCACACGGGGCAGCACACGGCCACCCTGAGACCGTGTACGGCCTAGAGAAGGCCGTGTAAGGCCCTCAAATAGCCATGTACGGCCTGATTGAGGCTGTGTACGGGCCTGGACACCCCCCGTGTGATCTCGTTTTGCTTCGTTTGCTTGTATCTTGATGCATTGGACTTGTACCCTTGATCCTCACCTATAAATAGATGGCCTCATTTCACACACCATTCTACACCTCTCATCATCATTTCATTCTCTCACTTTCTCTCTCTCTCTCTCTCTCTAGAGTTTCTCTCTAGATTAGGGTTTTAGGTAGTTAGTTCTTGGTTAATATTTAACCTAGACTAACGGAGGGGCTACTTTTGTAATAGTGTAGGGAATATTTTGAGGGGCTTATTTGTAATATTGTCGAAGATATTGCGGAGGTTCCGTTCGTGTATTCTTTCAACATTATTCTATCTACGCATAATCTACGGTTACTTCTTTTCTTTTCTATTATGATGATTGCTATTATTGTTATGATAGATTTATGATTGTTTGCCATGCGTAGTGAGTAGTTCTCTTATGTGCTTGTTGTGATGTAGTTAGCTTATATATGTTAGGGGTGATGTTACTTTAAATACACAAATGAAAACCGGTGTACTGCTAACTTTGTATTTATGAATTTCTAAACCAAAATTGTCTTTCCGCTAATAAAGGTGGTTAGAACTTGTATGACAAGGAGTCGCGAACCTTGATCAACCTGTAACTACCTATCTATTTTTTCAAATAAGAACATGGTCTGAATTGTGTAACTGTGGAAATAATGTCAAACTTATCGTATAGTACACCGTGAATCAACCAGGGATTTATTGGGATATGTTTAAATAGTGAGGGTTGGGCCATATCATAGATGGTCAAGCTTTAATACCAACTTAGTTAAGCTAGTCTAGAGTGAACGTAAAGTTTGTGGCGCCGGAAAGACCTTAAAATGGCACAGTACTTCATATAGCGTTGGAAACACTTCAAGTGGAGTTCAAACACATGGAAGCTAAGGAACTGTCGTCGGTTGAAGACTGTGTCACATCCTGGTTGAACCACACAGCTCTGGACTGAACAAAGACCATTAATATAGAGTTAGCAGTCACCAAACCAAGTCTTAATCTTAAATGCTTTGCCTAGCCTTAGTATCCCCGTATTGTTAAGAACGGTCAGAACTTTTAGTGGGTCTGTTACTCTATCTCAAGCGCCCAGGAATACCTTTCCAGAAAGGGTCACTGTTCTGTCATATGGAAAGTGTTGTAGAGTTGAGCAGCCTCCTCTGATCAGAATCACCATAGCTAGGCATGTACAAAGTCGGATATCCGAATTTCGGATATCTGAAATTTCGGATACCTGATTTCATTATCCGAATCCGAAATTTCGGATATCCGAAATTCGGATATCCGAAAATTCGGATATACGAACTCGGGTATCCGATTATCCGAAATTCTACACATGTTCAGATACAAGGTCGCACGTCGCTGCTACAATCTTCATTATCATTAACCACCATTGGGTTTTTATCAATCTAATGCACAATAAGAACACAAGTCAAACTCAAATAATTAGAATTAATATTCACACCGTGGTATATAGATATATAGTAATACAAAGTTACAAACCAACATTATAAGCATCAAATCATAGCTTATTTATCTGTTTTCGATTCCTCACAAAAACAGCGTTCCTTTAAAAAGTGGGGGTATAAATATTCACCAACAAGTGCAACGCACATGCTTACAAAATTTGGGAATTATATCTAAAACCTTACCTCCTCTGAGTCCCTGATGACTTTGCCGATTACAACAAACAACCATTGTTCTTCAAATATGTAATTCTTGTTGATTCAATACCTTCTCGATTGAAAATATTATGGTTTCTATTTTATTGGATTTAGGCATGAACAGAATTAAGAAATTAGAAGAGAAAGAAATACGAATCATCAGACATCTAAAATCATAAAAAAATTTGAAACATAGCTGGTAGATTTGAATTTTGATGGTGTTCTAGTTGAGTTGTTGTAGGAGGTGTTGTGATATTTAGGGTTTGGGTAGAACTGAATGAGTGAATGACCATCTGTCCATCTCTATCCTATTTATATTATTACCATTTAAAAATAAAATAATAAAAACAAAAATTAAGTTTCGGATTTCGGGTATCCGAAGTATCCGAAGTTTTTAAAAATTGGTATCCGAATCCGAAAATTCGGATATCCGAAATTCGGGTATCCGATTTTCGGATAAATTCGGATCAGATTTTCAATTTTCGGGTAACGGATTCGGATACGGATATTTTTGAACAGCCCTAACCATAGCCTAGCAACCCAGTGACATGTTGTCTGAGAAATCAGGGAGTAGGGTGTTAGTGTTTACACTACGAATACTTAGGCAAAAGCAAGACACAAATCTTTAAAAGACGTTTTCATACACAAACCCTAGACATCACCCCATAATATAAACTAACAAAATCATAGCAAGCACTATCCTCCATTACTGATTAAACCCTATCTTTTATTTACTGTTTTGTTTATTTGGTTTAAACGGACCTAAAACCAAATCAAAACTCTTTTCAAAAACCCATCACTGAATTGATTAGTTTGTTTTGACGATCCGCTTCACAATACGATTGATCTTAAGAACGACCCTGAGTTATACTTGCCTCTGTAAGTAGAATTTAGGTCCCCAGCTTTTATAAATTTAAAACCCCCGTTGCGCCCGTTGCGTGAACGACCGTTTCGGGCGTAACAAGTTTTTGGCGTCGCTGCCGGGGAATCAATCGTAAGACCCAGAGGCGTCCTGACGAACCTTTTATTTTTAGTGATACCTTTACATTTCATACTTTACTTTTTACTTTCTTTGTTCCAGCCAAAAATAACTTACCACAACACACAACAATATCAGACCAGATCGTTGGAATCTGAACCACTCATTTTCAACCTGATCCTGAGTCTATTATCCGAACCATCCGAAAACAAAAGCGCTTACATATTCCCGAAATGGCCGCTCATGTCACTCTTGCCGATAACACCAAGCCATCCATTAAAGGACGAGGAGGACCAATCACCTATCCGGAGATAGAGGGAGCATCCTTCGAGCTGAAGCATCACATTGTACAACTCATCAAGGACAACTGTCAATTTCACCGACTACCACGTGAAGAACCTAACGCTCACATTGACAGTTTTATCCACATATCAAACTCCTACAAGAAGAATGGGGTCGAGCAGAACATAGTTCGCCTATACTTGTTCCCCTATTCTCTCACTTTACATGCACTCTCTTGGTTTGAGGGACTTGAGACCGGCTCAATCACCTCATGGACAGATATGGGTAACAAATTTCTTGCCAGATACTTTCCCCCTTCCGAACAAACCAAACTCGAGAATGACATTGCGCACTTTGAACAAGCTCACGATAAATCAATTTACTCGGCATGGGAGCGATTCAAAAGTTTAATAAGGAAATGTCCAAATCATCAGATGACAAAAACTGACAAGTTGTGCACCTTCTACAATGGTCTCGATCCAAATCACCGCATTACCCTTGACGCAGCTGCTCAAGGTAACTTTATGAAGATGACCGATGATGAAGCATGGAGCTTGATCGAAGACATGACGATGCATCACCACGACTGGAAAGCTGATGGGCAGTCCTCATCAACACCTCTCTCCGCTCATAACTCCATCCAAGCTGAAGCTATCAAATCTCTAACGGAACAAATAGAAACCCTAACGAAGCAAATTGGAGAGCTTAAGAAGCAGCCGCAGCGAGTTCATCAAGTCCAGGCTTGCCAGAATTGTACCAACCATCCAACTGAAGAATATGAGGTTGAGTACAAAGATCCGACTGACGGTTCCGTCTATTATGCCCAATTCCCATTCAGACCTCCAAACCCACCTGGCTTCGCTAGAACATCTCCACCCAGAAACCGAGGAACTCAGTATCCTCCAAGAAATAACCAACCACCTTACCCACAGAGATTTTAGCCACGCTATCCGACATATCCACAACAACCCCAACTTCCTTACAACCAACCTCTGTCATTAACTGCACCCGAAGATGTCCAGCCTACTGAACCTGCAAAGACTACCATACCAATCACCAGTGCTGACGACCATCTTAACAAATTCATCCAGGGACAGACTGCTTTCAACCAGAAGACTACGGCCAGAGAAGACCAGACGGACCTATTCCTTAGAAATCAGCTCTCGGTTCTAAAAAGCCTTGAGAATCAGATTGGTCAGTTGGCCCAACATCTCGATACCTAACCACAAGGATCTCTACCAAGTAACACCGTTCAGAATCCTCACGTTGAAGAAGCAAAAACCCTGAATTCTCCTTCAACTACTTCTACTCCAGTAAAGGAACATACTCCTGTCCCGCCGACAGTTGAGACCCGATCTGTACCAACTCCGACTCATGAGGTGCGAGTTCCTTTCCCGAACCGTCTATGCAAAAAGTACAATGCCAAGTCATTCAAACTTGATGAAAAATTCATGGACACCGTGTCTAGAATCCCTTCCGGCACTAAGTAATAAGTATATCCGACGAATACTGGCTACTAAAGACAAGGTTTCTGAAACCCCCAAAATCTCTCTGAACGCTGAATGCTCAGCCGTCATCCAGAATAACCTACCGGAAAAACTAGGAGACACAGGTCGATTTACCTTGCCCTGTTCTATCTATCACTCAGGCATGATACGTTCCTTGGCCGATCTTGGAGCTAGCATCAATCTTATGCCCTATTCACCTTACACCAGACTAGAAATAGGACCTCTCCAGCCCACTAAGATGAGTGTCCAGCTTGCCGACCAGTCCATTCGAAATCCAAAAGGCATAGCCGAAAACGTCATGGTTAAAGTTGATAAGTTTTGGTTTCCCACCGACTTCGTAGTGATGGATATTCAAGAAGATATCAATATCCTTATTATCCTAGGTAGGTCATTCATGAATACTGCACATGTTGTTATTGATGTTTATTCTTAGGTTATTAGTTTGCAAGCACATGGACAAACTGTATCCTTCAAGATTGATCAAGACGAGTGTTCACTAGCAGAACAGGCAGAGATATACGCAATATCAACAGGCAGAATCATATCAGATGATGACACTTCTGACTCAGATCCAGAACCATACAGACCAGATGATCACACCTGTCTCATCTCGGCAACAGAGGAATCAGAATTAGAAGAAGAGGAGAGGGAGGAATCAGAACCAGAGGAGGAAGAGGTAGAAGAAGAAATGGATGAATCAGAGGAAGCACCAGAATCAGAACCAGAGGAGATGGAAGAATCAGAGGAAGAACAGGAAGAAGATTCAGAGCCCGAAGAAGAAGAGGAGGATGTATACCAGTCTATACCACCGCATCAGCACTTGCCAGATTCCCACCTTCCGATAGCTGAGATTATGAAGATTGAAAATTCTATCTCTCTATCAGATGTTGATTATGATGCAGGATTTGGTATTACTATGGAGAAGCTCTTAGCATCTGTCATAAATCCTTCCCAACCTCTTGTCTCACCTCGACTTAACGTTCTGCTTAACATTGAGAAGACCATTACTTTTTCAAAGCAACACCCAAAGCTTAGAAATAAACTCCTAAAGAAAATATTGGCATACAAAGAATCCATGCTACCGGATCTTTATTCAGACTTACCTCCCCGAAGGATTCAAGCCTTCGATGCTTCTGCACCCCGAACTCTGTTCGAATGGGGAGATACTTCTGAATCCAGCCATGATTCTGAGGAGATAGACATAGAGATGGATTCTTCTCAGCCGATATCCCAGATCACCGATGACATCCAGCTACCTTCTAACATTGTTGAGTTCCCAGACTCTCAAGATATGGATACTCAATCAGCAGAGGATGATAAGGATAGCATTGTATACATCAACGTACCGATTGATATCTGCTCTATCCAACTTCCGAAACCTCTAGCTATTCCCACGGTTTCTAATCACGAAGAAATGATTAGTGCTATTGAGGCATTTGAAAATGACCTCCCCTCAATGATGAGCATTATCATTAATTCTACCAATGAGTATACACCGCGCCAAAGGGACCTGATAGAAGAAATCAAGGCCGAATATGATGTTTATCAAGCCAGCAGCAGCCGAGACCTACAATTCTTTCAAAACCGCCTTCATGCCATCGCCGAAGATCTCGCCACTCAGCTTCTACACCAAAATGACGAACCTACATTTGAGGATTTGGAGTTCTTCGAGGACCAGAGGGCCATGTATCGAAAGATACATGATGTACTGATCAGATCTGCATTCCCATTCTCTGCGCCGCAAAATGAGTACTTAAGCTCATATCGCAGAAACATGTACTAAGCTACTGGGAACCTTGATGCAAACGCAGACGTCCGGCTAATGAATGATCTTTGACGATTAGTGAACTCTATGGCTGAAAACGATCATATCGACGATTCTTCTCCACACAGGTTTTATATTGACTGTACCATTGAGTATCATGCTCACAAGATTGTCCATGATCTCGAGTATGAGAGTTTTGATGAAAGAACGCGTGTCATCCCTTCGTCCATACCTGAAGGTTCGATGGTTAACATCGCGAACTTCCTCTCAGACCGAATCAAGGAGATCTTCTGTGAGATTCATCTGGAGGAGCATGGCCAGATTTTCCACTATGGATTACGAGAGGTGTATGATATAGTCAACAACATCTTCCATGACTCTACCCTCACGTTCTCCACTCATCAGGCCCATCTCATCCAGAGCATTCATGAGTCCGTCCGAGAAATAAGAGGAAACGCTAGCCGAGATGATCATGAAAATATCCATCAGAAATTCCTCAGACTTTTAGACTCGTTGAAGCAAGAACATCTAGAACGGGAGTTGATGGAATCAAACGGAGTATTTGTAGTTGATCCCCATGGAGTTATCTCCAAAACAGTAAAAGACATCACTTGGGATCTTGATGTAGCGTAAAAAGTCACGTTTTTACCTACATTATTGACCCCATATTTAGGCCTTTTATAACAAAAACATTCTTAAAACATCATTATTTATCATATTTTGTTATAAAGGTGAAAACTTGACGGACTTTCCAAAACTATACGAAAAGGGCTGAAAATACACTGAAATAGGCACCAAATTGAGCCAAGCCCTAAATCTACTGTAAACTCCATACCAAGACCTCACATTTATCTTATTTTGTAGCTATGGAGATTACGAGAACGTGGATATAAGGATTGCTCAAAACGGATAAAGGACGAAAAAGTTATGCAAGTTACAGCGCAGCCGAAAGCTACAAAACGTATTCTGAACACGCATGGACCCCACACATCCAATTTCTACCAAATTGACATCATTAGAAGCGTAACATAATTACGAAGCCGTAGGCGAAAGAATCAAGTCAAACGGACGCAAAACGAAGAAGATACGGCCTACCGAAGATGCGAGAAAAGTCAGAAAAATCACACGGCCTAGCACACGGCCACCCCAGGGCCGTACACGGCCTATACAGGGCCGTACACGGCCTGTACAGAGCCGTACACGGCCAGTATAGGGCCGTACACGGCCTCTTTTGGTCACACATGGCCTCCGTCTTGCTTCGTTTGCTTGTACGTATGCTTGTGTGCTTGTACTCTTGGATCCATGGCTTGCCTATAAATAGTGACCTCTCCATCCTCATTTGACACACCAATTCTTTCATAGAATTTTCACTTTCTCTCTCACACACTCTCTCTCTCTACTTTCTCTCTCTAGCACTACTCTTAGGAGTTAGAGGAGAAATAGAAAGAGCAGCTAGTTAGCGTAGCGGTAGTTGTAGCGTCTGTACGGAGTCACTCCGAGACTTTGGTCACGAAGATTTGTCTGTAATAAATATTCAGGTTATATTTATATCTCTTTTCTTTATTTCGTAAATATGATTTGCTTATATTATGTTTGCGTTATATTGATTGCTAGAGATGCCATGCTAGGCTAGACAAATCTGTGTTTGCTATGATAATGGTTATGCTTAAGTAGTTATGATTTAATATGCAATTGGGATGACCACATTATGAAACAACGGAGGTAACGTTATACGGCTTTCATTCGTATAGCGCCGGAACCATCACGAATGTGTGTAGTACGGAACGTGGAAGCTATGAAAGTCGTGGGCACAATCCGTTGTGGAAATAATGATCCCAATTGTAAACATGCTGTTACTCTGTCTGTGAGAATATTAAACTGTATCTGAATTTATGAATTGAATATCAATTGTTTACCTATCCAACTTATGCTGTGGTTAGAAACTTCCTGCTAAAACCTGGCCAGTTATTAGTGGTACGTAATCTACCTATTCTATGTATGATGAAGCATTTGAACTCGACATGGCTGTATTCTCTAGATTGAAACTATATCATAAGAGATGCGGAGCATAGGATTAGAGATAGGTTAGATTCAAGTTCATATATTGAATATCTTTGAGAGACCTTTCGGGATATTTATGATCCAATTATCTGGTTATGTGATATAGTATGAAATAGGAATAGTTATCTGTGTGCCTTTCTATTGCATGTTCTTGTTTGATTGTTGCCTTAGGAATGCTGCATGCTAGAACTGTACCTCTGATTTCTATATGTAACTGCATGATTAGGGTTTTCAGATATAAGTTGATGTTTATACAGTAGAGTGATGTGCATGCAATAGTTAAGGTGATTTATATGATTAATGATGAACAATTCAATTGACCGTTAGACAAGTTAATCCAACCTATTCCGTAGGATAACTCCTGTTCACATTATTGTTTATTCAACAATTCGTGCCATGATACCGACACACATTTGTCAGAGATTGGGGAATAGGATTAGAGAATAACTGTTGATTGAATTGATCAGTACATTTGGGAGAACTTCCGGTGTATCTGACACTATATAATTGCTATCCATGTGACATATTATTTATCTGATTGTAGAGACCTTTACGTTAGATATTTGATAGGATCGTAATTATACATCATTAATAATATAGGGTATCCAATGAGCAAACTGGTAATTTGAATCAATGCTAAGGAAAAACCATAAAACGGCACAGTACTTCGTATAACGTTTAAATACGCGGGATAAGCTAAGGAACTGTCGTAGGTATAATACTTCGTGTTAATTTAAGTTCCGGTTACTCAACGGATTAATCATCATAACTAGTGGCTTTAACACCCATAACTACTATCTAAAGCATATACCAGCATCATAGTAAACACTCTCGTATCCACTGTTCTCTGAGCCTCCGTACAAACATCCTTTCCTTTTCTGCATTTATTTTCCGTAGATTAGTTATAAAACCAAAACCAAATCCACTTTAGTTAAGCCCTAGCTAGATTACAAAAGATAATTAGAACGCCTAAGATCCCATGCCCGTTGTAGTGTAAGAACGACACCTGAGTCAACATACCGCTTACTACCCTAGTAACCTAATTAGGGCTGAAAGTAGTATTAGCTTAGGATATCCCCAGCTCTATAAATTTAAAACAACCCACTGTTGTGCCCGCTTCGATAACGACCGTTGCGGCACGCAACAGGTTTTTGGCGCCGCTGCCGGGAACTACAACGACCGATTTTAGGTTTTTAGTTATCTTAGTTATTTAGCGATCCTTTCGGAAGATCAATATCATCCGTAAGTTCATTTTCCTGTCTTTAGGTTAGATTTCCTTTTCCGTTCTTAGATTAGTTTAAACCCATCCTTTCCAAAACTCTACTTTCTACCAACAAGTTATGACGAATCGTATCACTCTCGCCTCATCAATCAAGCCACTGCTAGAGGAACGAGGAGGACCAATAGTATCATCTGCTGACGAAAACCTTGAAATTAAGCCACACTTCATTAAAATGATCAAATCTCAGTGTCAATTTCATGGTCTTCCGGTTGAAAATCCAAATTCTCATCTTAATAAATTCATCAACCTTTCCGACTCCTTCGAACAAACGGGATCCAGTAATGAAGTTACTCGACTTCACCTGTTTCCCTATTCTTTAGCTTCTCAAGCACAAACATGGTTTTATGAACTCGAACCTAATTCGATTCATACATGGGAGGAGATGGCTACCAAATTCATGGCTAAATATTTCCCTCCGTCCCTACAAACCAAGCTTAAAAATGAAATCACTAACTTTCTCCAAAAGGATAATGAATCATTAAGCTCTGCTTGGGAACGCCTGAAGAATTTGCTCGGAAGATGTCCGAATCATCAGTTTGCTGAAACGAATCTGGTCTGCACATTCTACAATAGTTTGAATCCTCATCACCAACAAACCCTCGATGCTGCTTCATCCGGAAATTTCATGCTACATACTTCAGACGAAGCGTGGAGGTTGATCGAGACGATGACGATGCATCAACATGACTTGGAGCAAGATGAATCAACTTCGGAGGAAAGGAGTACTTCTAATGCCTTGGACACTTTGAAAGCTCAAATTGAATCAATCTCTAAAGTTGTCAAGGACATGCAAGAACCTTCTAAACCCAAACACGAGAAGAAACCTCAAAAGCTATTCTCACGCCAAAGGTTCAAAGAAGATATTCTTGCCACTACTGGTGAAACCTCTAATCAAGCTCATCATTCAACATCTTTCATTCAGAGGCCAACCAGTAGACCTTCTTCTCAATCGTTAGTTCTTTCTTCACCCTCTACTTCATCTCATTTGACTTCTCGTCTAAACACCGAAATTTTCAATAACTTCATGGTTAATCAAAATAATATTAATAAACAAATTGTTGATTTTCAAAACCAAATTGATAGTTTGCTTAGAATTTCAAACGATTTAGTTAAAAACATGGAGGATAATGTAAAAAGGTTGTTTTTAAAAGTTGATGAGAAGCAAAGAGAAGAAGCGATTAGCAAAGCTATTCATCATTCATCTTATGATTATGATGATATCCTTGTGGTCACTAGAGGAGGAAAAGAGACTAAGAATGAGAAATCGATAGATATTCCGACAAACGAACCTTCTATTTCTTCACCTCTCACTGACTCAGTGCCAGTTAAGACACCTGTCACTTCTCCTAAGCCAGCACCTTCTAAAGCCCCAGAAGTAATTGTTCCTACACGTATACCTTTCCCAGGTAGGCTTAAGAAAGAGAAACAAGAAGCTCAGTTTGGAAAATATCTAGAGATGTTTAAAAGCTTACACTTAAATGTCAAACTTTTAGATGCTTTAGTTGAGATGCCTAGTTGTGCCAAATTCTTTAAAGAACTCTTGTCAAATAAAGAAAAACTTAGACAAATAGTTAACTTGCCTTTAGATGCAGAGTGCTCTTTGATCATGCAACAAGGACTACCCCCAAAACTAGGAGATACTGGCCGTTTCACTATACCTTGTTATCTACAGGATGTTCAAATAAGTAACGCCTTAGCCGACTTAGGAGCTAGTGTAAACCTTATGCCGTATTCCCTCTATAGGAAATTAGGATTAAGCGAACTTTTACCAACTAGTATGACCATCCAATTAGCCGATAGATCAGTTAAACTCCCTCGTGGAATTGCTGAAGATATTATGGTACGTGTTGATAAATTCGTCTTTCCTGTGGATTTTGTTGTCATGGACATTGAGGAAGACACCGAGGTTCCACTCATCCTTGGCAGACCTTTCCTAAACACTGCCAAGGCCGTCATCGACGTAAATGAAATATCTTTAAAACTTCGAGTTGGAACTGAGGAGGTCACCTTCAATGTTGACAAGCTAATGAAACAACCTATGGGAGAAGACCTTGGTCTTGTAGATTTTATGCAGGAAATAATTGAAGAACACCTGGAAGAGATCCTCGCAGTAAGCAGAACTAACTCTCTTCCAAACACTGTCATCACCACCAGAAGACTTTGCCAAGAAGATGGAGGTCTATGCTCAGCTATCTCGGATCCACCAACTGCATCTAAGGAAGTGCTATTTCCTTTAAAGAAATCCAGCAATCAGCTTAACAGTTCTATCACAGCTGCTCCGCTTGGATCCGGCACACCTGTCACTCTCTTAAGAAGGAACCCTACTCCTGAAGTGCCTGATTCATCTCTCACAAAAGACCAAATTCTGAAGACTCTCGAAGAGATGGAGTCAATGCTTAAACCACCTTGTCTACAATCTGAAAGATCAAATCCAGAGATCACATTCAGCACATCTTCTTCTGCTCAAATTCAGAGATTTGCATTCACGGAGAACAACGATACCATAATCACTGAAGACAATGCAATCTCTCCCTCTTCAAAAGCAAAATACAAGCTAAGAAAAGATGAGCTCTCCGATAAACCAGAATGGGTTGAAATAGCATCAGCCGACAGTCCAGAGATCCCTGCAGAAGATTCAGAATTTCAAATGAAGTTCGACGAGCTTAAAAGAGACGAAATTGCAAGGATGAAACCTTCCATAGAAGAACCACCCGAATTGGAGCTGAAGGAACTACCCTCACACCTTGAATACGCTTTTCTCGAAGGACCTTCACACTTACCAGTTATCATATCAAAAGACCTGAAGCCGGAGGAGAAAGCCAAACTTATTCAAGTCTTGAAGTCACATAAGAAAGCAATTGCTTGGAAGATTTCTGACATTCAAGGGATCAGTCCGAACTATTGCACTCACAAGATCTTAATGGAAAACGACTTCAGACCATCAGTACAAAGGCAGAGGAGAGTCAACCCGAAGATTCAAGAAGTGGTTAAGAAGGAAGTTATCAAACTCTTGGACGCCGGCCTGATTTACCCTATTTCAGATTCCCCTTGGGTCAGCCCAGTTCAAGTTGTCCCAAAGAAAGGAGGAATGACGGTTATCGCTAATGAAAATAATGAATTAATTCCAACACGAGCCGTCACCGGTTGGAGGGTGTGTATTGACTACCGGAAACTAAACGAAGCCACTCGCAAAGATCACTTCCCTCTACCGTTCATTGATCAGATGCTGGAGAGATTATCAGGAAATGAATTCTACTGTTTTCTTGATGGATTCTTCGGTTATCTTCAGATTCCTCTCGATCCAAAGGACCAAGAAAAGACAACATTCACATGTCCATATGGAACTTTTGCTTACCGACGTATGCCGTTTGGTTTATGTAATGCACCTGCTACATTTCAGCGATGCATGGTGGCAATTTTCCATGACATGATCGAACAATGCATGGAGGTATTCATGGACGACTTCTCAGTCTTTGGAGATTCCTTCTCTACTTGTCTTTCCAACTTGGATAGGATGCTTGCCCGATGTGAAGAATCAAACCTCGTTCTGAATTGGGAAAAATGCCATTTCATGGTAAAAGAAGGAATAGTTTTAGGGCACCGCATATCAAAAGCCGGAATTGAAGTTGACAAAGCTAAAGTTGAAACTATCTCAAAACTCCCTCCACCTACTTCTGTTAAAGCCATCCGAAGTTTTCTAGGTCACGCCGGATTCTACCGTCGCTTCATTAAGGATTTTTCCAAAATCTCTCGACCTATGACTCATCTTCTCGAAAAAGATACTCCGTTTGCCTTTACAGATGAATGTCTCCAAGCTTTTAACTACCTGAAAGATCAGCTTGTACATGCACCGATAATGATTGCCCCAGATTGGAGCCTTCCATTTGAGATCATGTGCGATGCCAGTGATTTCGCGGTTGGAGCTGTATTGGGACAGAGGAAGGATAAGCACTTTCAACCAATATACTATGCCAGCAAAACGCTCACAGACGCTCAAGAGAATTATATAACCACAGAAAAGGAGCTGCTTGAGGTAGTATTTGCTTTCGATAAATTTCGTTCCTATCTTATGTTGTCCAAAACTATCGTCTATACAGATCATTCAGCCTTGAAGTATCTTTTCAAAAAGCAAGATGCAAAGCCTAGACTGCTGAGATGGATTCTACTCCTACAAGAATTCGATATCGAGATCAAAGATAAGAAAGGAGCAGAAAACGTTGCAGCAGATCATCTAAGCCGATTAGAAAATCCTACACTACAGCAGCTTAATGAAAAGGATATTCAAGACCAGTTTCCTGAAGAACAACTCATGCACATCGGCAAATACCATCAAGGATCCACATCCAAAGATCCTTGGTATGCTGATCATGCTAATTTCCTGGTAGGAAATATAATACCCAAAGGAATGCCGACATCTCAGAGACGAAGATTCTTCCGCGATATAAAGAATTACTATTGGGACGATCATTTCCTCTTTAAGGTTTGCCCTGACCAGATCATTAGAAGATGCGTCGATGGGAAGGAAGCAGAACAAATCCTTCGACAAAGCCACCATGGACCTACTGGAGGACATCACGCAGTTAACTTAACAGCACGAAAGGTGTATGATTCTGGCTTTTACTGGCCAACCATCTATCGAGATACTTATGACCTGGTGAAACGCTGCGACATCTGCCAAAGACAAGGCAATGTGTCAGCAAGGAACGAAATGCCACTCACTAATATCCAGGCTTGTGAAATCTTTGATATATGGGGGTTAGATTTTATGGGACCTTTCCCTAAGTCTAATGGAAAAGAGTACATCCTAGTTGCTGTCGATTATGTCTCCAGGTGGGCCGAAGCACAAGCTTTCCCGACAAATGATGCCAGAGTAGTGACAAAGTTTCTCAAACAACTATTCTGTCGATTCGGAACTCCAAGAGCTATCATAAGTGATCGTGGCACTCACTTCTGCAACACTCAATTCATGAAGGTTATGCAGCAGTATGGCGTCACTCACAAGATGTCCACCGCCTATCATCCACAAACAAATGGACAAGCTGAGATCACGAACAGAGCTTTAAAGAGAATCTTGGAGCGAACAGTCGGAAATCATGGGGATAAGTGGGCTGACAAATTAGACGATGCGTTGTGGGCATTCAGAACTGCTTACAAAACACCTTTAGGTACCACACCATATCGTCTAGTTTATGGCAAGGCATGTCACCTACCAGTGGAGTTAGAATACAAAGCATACTGGGCGCTGAAGAATTGCAATCTGGACACTTCTATCACAGGTTCCCATCGGAGAATGCAACTAAATGAATTGGCCGAATTAAGAAATCAAGCATATGAAAGCTCCCTGAACTACAAAGATAGAACCAAGAGGATTCATGATTCAAAGCTTAAACTCTCAAGGTTCAAACTAGGAGATAAAGTGCTTCTCTTCAATTCGTGCTTCAAAAAGTTCTCTGGAAAATTCAAGATCAGGTGGACCGGACCATTCATAATCTCAAAGGTATTCCCTTATGGTGCAGTCGAACTCGAATCACCAGAAGGTAATTTTAAGGTAAATGGTCATCGGTTAAAGCATTACATCGAAGACTTCCCCATTCGTGAGGATGTCTTTATCTTCGAACCACCTTGAGTCAGCCAGAAAGGTACAAGAGTCGAGCTAAAAGACTCTTTAAACAAAGCGCTCTTGGGAGGCACCCCAAGCTTATTTTACTTTTCCTGTCCTTTTTATTTCTTAGTTTATTTTTAATCTAGTATTGTAATCACTGATCTAATGAATGCAGGCTTGCGACTTATCAGACAATCAAATAGCTTTATCTGAGATAAGTTTTATTTACACAAGTGCAAAAAGATTAGATGGCATTCCATCTGTCCTTTCTGCATTTGTTCACTTTCTATCTAGCATTACCTGTTTTATGTTTATTTCAGGATGGACGCTCAGATCGAGACTGAGGATCATGTTGCTAAGAGGCAACCTAGACAGAGGAGACGACACAGACCCAGGCAGAGGAGACACAGGAGAGCTTTACCTGCTATCCCTGAGGAGGGACTTGTAGATATTCAGTTAGAGCATGAGGAGGAGGCCACATCACCTGCAGCCCAGCCTGTGCCACCACAGACTACTCCAGCGATCAGACAGCCACCTACTCTTGAGTATGGCATTACCCTGTATGATCCCGCTGCTACTTGGGCCTTATTCCAGACCTTCACTGCACATCATCAGATCCTTTCAGCACTGTGTGAGGTAGCCGGATTGCCGAGACCTGCGGGACCACCTTTCAGGTTGGGACCAGACCCAGGACCATCTCGACCACCCTGGTCTTTCATCCCTGCTGCTGGATCTTTTGTTGGACCTACTGCTGGACCATCTACTGGACACCCTATTTCTCCTGCTGCTGAGCCTGCTGCCTCTGGGACCTCTGCATCTATGGATCCAGTTCTTCGTGAGCAGCTTTATGCCATGCTTGATGTTTCGAGCCCAGCTCCTGCACCAGTCTATGACAGGACTACAGAGGATTGGTTTGATCCAGATAGCGATGACTTGCTAGATGACTATTATTAGTTTACTTTATCTTTACTTTATCTTTATTTTATTTCGTATTATTACTCTGTACTTATGTTTTGACTACTGAGAAGTGATACTCTGATGAGGTTGTGATTACTGCAGAACTAGCTTCGTATGGAATGGCTGAGCCTAAACTTCTGAAATCATTTGCACCACTTCTGCACGAACCTGGTCCAACTCCAGTAACCACTATTTATAGGGAAGTTCCTTTTCAGTATTTTCATTATAAATATTTTGCCATGACCCCTATTTCAAACTCTAAGTGTGGGATTAGCAACCCCATTCTTAGAGAATACTTGAAACTAAAAATTGTTCAATAAAATCATTAAAACCCTAAGTGCGGGATTCTCCCTACTTAGTGGCAAAAACATTGAGGACAATGTTTATTTTTAAGTGTGGGATAGCAATATACCCTACTTCGTATAATAAGCTTAAATTTTTTCAATTTTTTCAAAAATGTCCTCAAATTTTTCAACTTGTTCTCGCATAAAGCCAATATGTCATCACTTTACCCTAAACTTTCAAAACCATTTTGAGTCAACAATATATGTAAGGCTACAAAATTTTCAAATAAACTCAAAGGTTAAGCAGAAAGAGGTAGAATCAGGTCAGATTCCAACTTTTTCTTAATGAAAGTCTAAGAGGGGCATCACATGGCTGGGCACATACAACCCAATAAACTTGCGGTGAGGTATCTTGAGCCTAATAGCATTCATTTTTAATGCTTCACTTTTCGTTTCTTGTGTGTGACCGGTGCATGTGTTCTGAATTAGAACTTGCTCCTGACATGCGTTTCGAGACCATATTGACAGGTGCCATACGTGGCATAGGTGCAATTAGATGACCTGGACATTTTTAGGAATAAACCCTTTTTCTCATATCTTTTCAAGCCAACCCTTTTCCGACACTTTAGTGTTGAAGATCCCCTAGAAAACCCTGTTGAGCCTAAGCCTTTTCGTTTCTTTCAAAACCCTAAAAAAAAAAAACCCACATTTCCACTCACCACCAAAACGTCTTGATAAAAGAAATTTCTGAGGAAATGAGAAACAGCTATTTGGATGTCCTTACCCACTCGAGCAATTGCTCCCTCAAGTCATAAATTCCTGGTGACGAACTTCAAAAGAAGAATATCAAAAGAAATCACCCGAAGCTCCCAAAAGAATCATCCATGGAGCCATGAAAATTATCTTGAAGAAACTGCAAAAGCAGAAAGAGGATGAGGCATCTAAAAAAGCAAAAGAAAAAAAAGAAAAAAAAATAGAAAAGAAAATGCCTCAAGAAAATACAAAAAGAAAGAATAAAAGATCCAAGGAAGTTCAAGAATCATCCAAAAAGAAGAAATTCTCGGTGGATTCCCCTTTCTATAGGATTCAGTGAAATAAAGGTTTCTCACGACCTTAAGAGTTTCTGGAGTCAAGATCAGTCCTTCCTTCCATACCCTACCAACCTTTCCTTTTTCAAAAATATTTCCCTTTTCACCCCCAAAATACAACCCAATCAAATGTCCTGGGATAATTAGTGCCGTCCCTGTCTAAGTGGTGGAGATTCGATTCTCGATCAAGCCTTTGACGATGAATGCTGCATGACTGGTATTATGAGCGATTTCGTTTGATCTAGATTATTAGGAAACCCGATACACTTGTGTGAATTGAGTGACAACCCAGTGAGGAATCGCCCAGTCATGTATATTCCAAGATCACGAGAATTGAAAGCATGCCTAAGATGATCATTCTGAAAATTTGGATACGTCGTGTGCATATCTCCTATGTTACACCTGAGGGATTATTTGATTATTTTCGTATTTTTACTTATATTTACGACTCCCTTAAAAACATTTGTTTCAGAAAAAGTTTCTGGGTATAGTTGACAGGCGGAATTGCTTGAGGACAAGCAAAACTCTAAGTGTGGGATATTTGATATAGCGTAAAAAGTCACGTTTGTACCTACATTATTGACCCCATATTTAGGCCTTTTATAACAAAAACATTCTTAAAACATCATTATTTATCATATTTTGTTATAAAGGTGAAAACTTGACGGACTTTCCAAAACTATACGAAAAGGGCTGAAAATACACTGAAATAGGCACCAAATTGAGCCAAGCCCTAAATCTACTGTAAACTCCATACCAAGACCTCACATTTATCTTATTTTGTAGCTATGGAGATTACGAGAACGTGGATATAAGGATTGCTCAAAACGGATCAAGGACGAAAAAGTTATGCAAGTTACAGCGCAGCCGAAAGCTACAAAATGTATTCTGAACACGCATGGGCCCCACACATCCAATTTCTACCAAATTGGCATCATTAGAAGCGTAACGGAATTACGAAGCCGTAGGCGAAAGAATCAAGTCAAACGGACGCAAAACGAAGAAGATACGGCCTTCCGAAGATGCGAGAAAAGTTAGAAAAATCACACGGCCTAGCACACGGCCACCCCAGGGCCGTACACGGCCTATACAGGGCCGTACACGGCCTGTACAGAGCCGTACACGGCCTGTATAGGGCCGTACACGGCCTATTTTGGTCACACATGGCCTCCGTCTTGCTTCGTTTGCTTGTACGTATGCTTGTGTGCTTGTACTCTTGGATCCATGGCTTGCCTATAAATAATGACCTCTCCATCCTCATTTGACACACCAATTCTTTCATAGAATTTTCACTTTCTCTCTCACACACTCTCTCTCTCTCTACTTTCTCTCTCTAGCACTACTCTTAGGAGTTAGAGGAGAAATAGAAAGAGCAGCTAGTTAGCGTAGCGGTAGTTGTAGCGTCTGTACGGAGTCACTCCGAGACTTTAGTCACGAAGATTTGTCTGTAATAAATATTCAGGTTATATTTATATCTCTTTTCTTTATTTCGTAAATATGATTTGGTTATATTATGTTTGCGTTATATTGATTGCTAGAGATGCCATGCTAGGCTAGACAAATCTGTGTTTGCTATGATAATGGTTATGCTTAAGTAGTTATGATTTAATATGCAATTGGGATGACCACATTATGAAACAACGGAGGTAACGTTATACGGCTTTCATTTGTATAGCGCCGGAACCATCACGAATGTGTGTAGTACGGAACGTGGAAGCTATGAAAGTCTTGGGCACAATCCGTTGTGGAAATAATGATCCCAATTGTAAACATGATGTTACTCTGTCTGTGAGAATATTAAACTGTATCTGAATTTATGAATTGAATCTCAATTGTTTACCTATCCAACTTATGCTGTGGTTAGAAACTTCCTGCTAAAACCTGGCCAGTTATTAGTGGTACGTAATCTACCTATTCTATGTATGATGAAGCATTTGAACTCGACATGGCTGTATTCTCTAGATTGAAACTATATCATAAGAGATGCGGAGCATAGGATTAGAGATAGGTTAGATTCAAGTTCATATATTGAATATCTTTGAGAGACCTTTCGGGATATTTATGATCCAATTATCTGGTTATGTGATACAGTATGAAATAGGAATAGTTATCTGTGTGCCTTTCTATTGTATGTTCTTGTTTGATTGTTGCCTTAGGAATGCTGCATGCTAGAACTGTACCTCTGATTTCTATATGTAACTGCATGATTAGGGTTTTCAGATATAAGTTGATGTTTATACAGTAGAGTGATGTGCATGTAATAGTTAAGGTGATTTATATGATTAATGATGAACAATTCAATTGACCGTTAGACAAGTTAATCCAACCTATTCCGTAGGATAACTCCTGTTCACATTATTGTTTATTCAACAATTCGTGCCATGATACCGACACACATTTGTCAGAGATTGGGGAATAGGATTAGAGAATAAATGTTGATTGAATTGATCAGTACATTTGGGAGAACTTCCGGTGTATCTGACACTATATAATTGCTATCCATGTGACATATTATTTATCTGATTGTAGAGACCTTTACGTTAGATATTTGATAGGATCGTAATTATACATCATTAATAATATAGGGTATCCAATGAGCAAACTGGTAATTTGAATCAATGCTAAGGAAAAACCATAAAACGGCACAGTACTTCGTATAACGTTTAAATACGTGGGATAAGCTAAGGAACTGCCGTAGGTATAATACTTCGTGTTAATTTAAGTTCCGGTTACTCAACGGATTAATCATCATAACTAGTGGCTTTAACACCCATAACTACTATCCAAAGCATATACCAGCATCATAGTAAACACTCTCGTATCCACTGTTCTCTGAGCCTCCGTACAAACATCCTTTCCTTTTCTGCATTTATTTTCCGTAGATTAGTTATAAAACCAAAACCAAATCCACTTTAGTTAAGCCCTAGCTAGATTACAAAAGATAATTAGAACGCCTAAGATCCCATGCCCGTTGTAGTGTAAGAACGACACCTGAGTCAACATACCGCTTACTACCCTAGTAACCTAATTAGGGCTGAATGTAGTATTAGCTTAGGATATCCCCAGCTCTATAAATTTAAAACAACCCACTGTTGTGCCCGCTTCGATAACGACCGTTGCGGCGCGCATCAGATCTCCTACATATGCAGAAAGTCACTAAAGATCACCTTGAGAGCTTCCCTGATTTTGCATCTCATACTGCAAACATCGTCAAAATCATCACTCACCAGTTTCTGCGAATCTATCCATGCAACACTTGGGCGCCACGCACTTCCGGCCCAAGTGGTTCCGGTTCTCATTAATCTCCAGGAAGGCAAAGTTGAGCTCTCGAATTTAACAGCAACACTTCTCGGGAGGCAACCCGTGCAATAAAAAGAGAAGATTGAGTGTCAATAAGTGAAGCAGAATCTCCGACTATCCTTCACACTTGGTTATGCCTAAAAGTATTTTCAAAATCATTTCTCAAAAATAACTCATTTTGCAAAACACTCGTCTCAGTTCAAATAAGAATTAAAAATAAATAATTCACTTGTTTCGAGCATTTGAGGTACTTGCATACTACTTTTATGCATTATGCTCAAACTCGTTTGAGAACAATGTTTTATAAATGATTTGTCATAGAAAACATCTCTTCAAAATCTGAGATGGTGACCTCATTTTAATTTGCAAAATATATGAGTTTGTTAAAAGGCATATCCAACGTGTTCACACTTACGAGATCATTTCACAAGAGAAAAAGTCTGAATAAATGAAGTTTTGAAGTGTACAAGAAAACCCTAGCAAGAGTCTCAAGGATAAGATCAAAAGGAAATACAGAAATGGATCCCGGCAAATCTCATTTCAGCAATTTTCTTATCATAAGCATCCGAGCATCTCGCTATTCGGGGAGTTTCCTTATTCTTTCTTCACTTTTCAATAAATAAATAATCTGCTTTTGTTTAGTGTGTTATCTATGCCGTATCCTAAACTTATCACTAAGTGTGGAATTCTAGCCCAATAATGACACTTGAGAAACATTTTCTATATGTTCAAACTCTAAGTGTGGGATTTTACTTGTAAAATCCCTACTCAAGAGAACATTAGGGACAATGTTCCTCTAAGTGTGGGATAGCATCTTGGATAGATTTTATGCCTTTTTGTCCAAATAGTAAATTCAGAAAATGTTCCTCAAATTTAAACTTTTTTCAAAAATAATATAAAAAGTATGAGTTTTTAACTCTGCTATTTTGAAATCTAAAAGTTCTGAAGAGGAATCATTTCCGTATATGAGTACGCTATTTTGGAAACTAAGGAAAATAAGGTAGGAATCTCTCAAACAAAAATGATAATCTAAGAGGGGCATCGCATGACTAGGCATATATAACCCAAAAAACTTGCAGTGAGGTATCTTGAGCCTTTATAAGCATTCATCTTTAATGCTTCACTTTTCGTTTGTTGTATGTGCCGATGTATGCATTTCTGAATTAGAACTTGCTCCTGACATACGTTTCGAGACCATATTAATGAGTACCGTACGCGGCATAGGTGCAATTAAATGATCTTGACATTCCCTAGGATTTAACCCCCTTTTCTCATATCTTTTCAAGTCCAAAACCCTTCCGATGCTCATTTTTAATATCGATGATCCAATTAGTAAACCCTGCTGAGCATAAACCTTTTCGTTTCATAAAACCCTCATTTCTAAAACCCACTTTCCCAAAATTCCCAAAAGCTTATCTCAGAATTTCTAGGTTACGAAAAACGCCTTTTAGAATATCCTTTTCACTTGATTCAATATTCCGCTTTCTCGAAATCACCTATCTCACAAAGTCATCAAAGTTATATATGAAGGAGAAAGAAAACATGGTGCAAAAAATTGGCACCAAAGCAAGAATGCTACAAATGAAGAAGTTAAGTTAGAAAGGGTTTTCTAAGGGAGCTAAAAAAAATGAATGAATAATCCCTTAGAAATTCTGTGGCAGAGAAATTCTCAAGAAGAAAAAGAAGAAAAATAGTTAGTCTAAGAATAAAGCTAAGTGCTTTCAAGTAGTATCAAACTCCAGAAAGATCCGATAGAATCAAAATAGCTATCTAGTTCCGTTTCCGTATTTGCAGTATTCTAAATAAAGTTTTTCATAGTCTTAGAAGTTCTAAGGTAATGCTAAACCCTTACAACCAAAACAAACCATTATGCATACCCTTTCACCCTCACAAACATTATAACCCTCATGAATATCTTGGGATAATTAGCACCGTCCTCACTTAAGTGGTAAAGATCCGATTTTCGATCAAGCCTATGACGATGAGTGCTGCATGACTGACTTTTGAGCGATTTCATTTGTTCTAGAATGTTAGGGAACCCGATACACTTTGAGTGAATTGAGTGACCACCTTGTGAGGAATCGCCCGATCATGTATACTCCAAGATCGCGAGAGTTGGAAATATACTTAAGAAAGTCATTCCTTGTTTCCTGGACGATTGTCTTATTATTCCTTATTTTCTATTATGGTTTGCTAATATATGGGATGATTGCTCCTAAGGACCTTAGAATTCACCAAATCTGCTTAAAACCGTTTTCATAAAAACTGAGTTTTACTTGAGGACAACAATGTCTAAGTGTGGGATATTTGATGTGTAGCAAAAAGTCATGTTTTTATGCACATATTTCCAGCACATTTGACCCAATTCTTGGTGAAAACACTTGAATTAAACGTTTATCTACTTCAATTCACAAAGTTGGTCAAATTATAGGCATTGCTATAAAAAGTGCTAAAAGCATCCAAAAGGCACGCAAATCGAGATAGATTATTCTAAACAATGATTCTTACATACTTTTAATCACCTGATGTTACAAAGTTCTTAATTAGTCTCATATGATGTCTCAGGTTATTCCAAGAATGTAGAATCAAGAATCGTGCAGATCGGATGAAGAACAAGGAAGATGGAGCCGTCTAAGCACAAACCGAGAGCATTCCGCACACGCCAATTCTAGAGACATCCAAATTTGGCACATTTGGAATCATTAGAAGTGTAACAGAATTACGGGATCATAGGCGAAAGAATCAAGTTAAACGGACGAGAAACGAACAAGATACACGCGAATTAAGCAACGAGAAAAGCCGAAAATAGCACACGGGGCAGCACACGGCCACCCTGAGACCGTGTACGGCCTAGAGGAGTCCATGTACGGCCCTCAACTAGCCGTGTACGGCCTGGTTGAGGCCGTGTATGAACTGGACACCCCCCGTGTGATCTCGTTTTGCTTCGTTTGCTTGTATCTTGATGCGTTGGACTTGTACCCTTGATCCCTTGCCTCACCTATAAATAGATGGCCTCATTCCATCATTTCACACACCATTCTACACCTCTCATCATCATTTCATTCTCTCACTTTCTCTTTCTCTCTAGAGTTTCTCTCTCTAGATTTCTCTCTCTAGATTAGGGTTTTAGGTAGTTAGTTCTTGGTTAATATTTAACCTAGACTAACAGAGGGGCTACTCTTGTAATTGTGTAGGGAATATTCTGAGGGGCTTATTTGTAATATTGTCAAAGATATTGTGGAGGTTTCGTTCGTGTATTCTTTCAACATTATTCTATCTACGCATAATCTATGGTTACTTCTTTCCTTTTCTATTATGATGATTGCTATTATTGTTATGATAGATTTATGATTGTTTGCCATGCGTAGTGAGTAGTTCTCTTATGTGCTTTTTGTGATGTAGTTAGCTTATATATGTTAGGGGTGATATTACTTTAAATACACAAATGAAAACCGGTGTACTGTTAACTTTGTATTTATGAATTTCTAAACCAAAATCGCCTTTCCTCCAATAAACGTGGTTAGAACCTGTATGACAAGGAGTCGCGAACCTTGATCAACCGGTAACTACCTATCTATGTTTTCAAATATAAACATGGCTTGAATTGTGTAGCTGTGGAAATACTGTCAAACTTATCGTATAGTACATCGTGAATCATCCAGGGATTTATTGGGATATGTTTAAATAGTGAGGGTTGGGCCATATCATAGATGGTCAAGCTTTAATACCAACTTAGTTAAGTTAGTCTAGAGTGAACGTAAAGTTTATGGCGCCGGAAAGATCGTAAAACGGCACAGTACTTCGTATAGCGTTGGAAACACTTCAAGTGGAGTACAAACACGTAGAAGCTAAAGAATTGTCGTCGGTTGAAGACTGTGTCACATCCTGGTTGAACCACACAGCTCTGGACTGAACAAAGACCATTAATATAGAGTTAGCAATCACCAACCCAGGTCTTAATCTTAAATACTTTGCCTAGCCTTAGTATCCCCGTAGTGTTAAGAACTGTCAGAACTTTTAGTGGGTCTGTTACTCTATCTCATGCGCCCAGGAATATCATTACAGAAAGGGTCACTGTTCCATCATATGGAAAGTGTTGAAGAGTTGAGCAACCTCCTCTGATCAGAATCACCATAGCCTAGCAACCCAGTGACATATTGTCTGAGAAATCAGGCAGTAGGGTGTTAGTGTTTACACTACGAATACTTGGGCAAAAGCAAGACACAAATCTCTAAAAGACGTTTTTATACATAAACCCTAGACATCACCCCATAACATAAGCTAACGAAATCATAGCAAGCACTATCCTCCATTACTGATTAAACCCTATCTTTTATTTACTGTTTTGTTTATTTACTGTTTTATTAGTTTAGTTTAAACGGACCTAAAACCAAATCAAAACTCTTTTTAGAAACCCATCACTGAATTGATTAGTTTGTTTTGACGACTCCACTTCACAATATGATTGATCTTAAGAACGACCCTGAGTTATACTTGCCTCTGTAAGTAGAATTTAGGTCCCCAGATTTTATAAATTTAAAACACCCATTGCACCCGTTGTGTGAACGACCGTTTCGGGCGTAACAGAAAGCAAAGACTGGGGAGCACACTGATAAGAAAGTGGCAGAGAAAGAACCTGATAATGAACTTGAAAAAGAAACTTCGATCCCTGTGAAGCCTTCATCTGATACTGCAGCAACAAGCTCACATCCAGTGCAGCCATCCAGACAACGAAAAAGAAAACTAATCATGGATGAAGAAGATGAAGGATGTGATGATGATCAGAAGGGAAAGAAGATTAGAAGGGAAAGCTCGAGCTCTGATGAGCTGATGGGAGAGGAAGAAAAATTGAAGAAAGTAGCTAAGAATCTAAATCTTCCACTAGAAGACATTCGTGCTGCTTATCTACTAGAAAAATCAAAGGAGCTTGAGAAAGAAAAGGCTGATGAAACTGATAAGTTGATTTCTGAGCTCAAGGCGAATGTTGAAAATGAAGCTGTGAAAAAGGGCACTGATGCTCTTGAAATTCAAGAGGAAGTGATGAAGCAGGGAGCACGGAATCTTAAAGAAAAAGATGAACAAATCAAGTTCATTCAGAAGTTCATCTTGTTCAGAAGGTTTCCACAGAAGATTATCAAAGTTACCCCCAAATTTTTCAAAGTCCAACAAGCAAGGAACAATTTAGAACTGATCAGAGAAAATAAAAACACAACTGGCATTTTCTCCTTATCCAAGCTGAAGACAACTTTAGGTTTCTCTAAAATCTGTGAGCTCTATACCTTCATTCAAAACAGCTCTACCTCTTACAAACCATCTCTGCTGAAGCTTCTAGACAAAATCATCACTGACCTTAATGAAGCTGAGAAGACCCTAAAGTTACCTATCTCTCATCTTTAAACTGAGCTTAAAGGTACCTTTGTCATCTCTGGCAGAAAAATGGCCAAAAGACCAATCAAAGAAGATAAGCTGAAACAAACGAAAATGCATCAAAAGATGAGCTTTCTTCCTGATTGTAAAGGAACGAACCACATTCTGCGGTTCTGAATGCTGGTGTTCATTTCATGCCTAGAAGAGTGATCAGGAGTCCTGAGTTTAGAATGTTCTATGTGGATCCTATCACCAAGCAAAGCTTCCAAAGAGCCTCTGAAATCTCCATTGCCAAAACAGAGCATATTGCTGCTGTTCGATTCATGGGGAGATCCAGCAATGCTGATGAAGAATTTCTGAAGTTAATCGATGAAGAGCTAAAGCTGAGGATGGCTGAAGACACTAGTGACTCATATGTAAAATGAAAGCAAGTATATGAAAATGTCATGTTATAGTGTTCTTTTTGTAAAAACTTTTGATTATGATATAAAATCAAAGTTCATTACTTTCTGCTATTTATTTATGCCTGTTATGTATTTGTAAAATCTCATTAATAAGTAGCTAGTAAGTAACACTTGTTCTGTCATAAATAAATAGCGGGAGATTGTTGGGTCACTGACCCTGCCTCTATGATTTATGTATGACAGAACTGATTACTTGGACGCTGATAAGTCTTCAGCGTCCCTTTTACCTTTGTGGTCTTGCTGCATGTGTTGTGCAGCGTCCCTTGTAACTTGTAAATTTCCATCAGCATAAATAGTCACGCTGATCACACCTTGAAGACTTGCAAGTTATTTATAGCTGCTGGAAGACACTGAAACCTGTATCTGAAGTCGAAGACTGAAGATAGAGATTGATATCGAGTAAAAAGTCATGTTTTTACTACCGATATCTCTCTCATTCTGGAACGATTCTTGGCATTTTAATTCAAATATAGTACAAATCAATAACATTATGCCAAGACGGTCAAAACAAGGTTGCACGATAAAAATCAAGCAAAACGGATGAGAAACGAAGATTCCACACACGTTTGAAGATCCAAGGCATCAAAACAAGATTTCAAGACTAAAGTATCCTTCACCAACATCCATTCTATCTAAGATGTTCGTTTTCAAAATACGAATCCAACAGAAGAAGAATCAACTAAAACGGATAAAGAATGAAGATTCTACGCCCGCCGGAAGATCCAAATGATTCGTACGCAATATCTGGAGCTAGGAACCTCATCTCAGGGCCTATCTTATGTCAAAATCTTCACTTTTGATTTACGAATCCAACAAAAAAGGAATCGACGCAAACGGACGCATAACGAAGAAAATACGCACGAATCAAGAAACGAAGCAAAAGACGGCGAAACGGGGCGGGTACAGGCCAGCCGCCGCCGGCCACCCTTGCCCCACCTTGGTTTCCATTTTTGGTAACTTTTGGTACCTGGTGCGCCTACTTTTCATGTTGTACAGTACCCGGTGCGCCTACTTTTCGTGTTGTACGGTACCTGGTGCACCCTTTTGGCCACCTTTTACTAACATGCACCTCTTGGTGCTAATGTGAGCCAAAGCTCACCTATAAATAGGAGGCTTAGGTTCATTTGAAACACACACCACATATGCACACATTCTAGCATATTTCACTCTTTCTTTCTCACTAGAAAATCTTTCGTAGTCTTTTAGTCTTTCTCATTCTAGGAATATTGTAATTAGTCCACAGACTAACGTAGAAGCTAGGGCGAACGCTAAAGATTCGGAGATCAATCTTTGTACATGTGAAAGAGTTTGTCAATTATAATAATACGCTGCTACGCATTTAATTCCGGGTGATATCTAAACTTTTATTATACTTGTCTCATTTCATATTTTGAATATGTATTATTGCCTGGTATGTGATTTATTTGTTGCCATGAATTGCGAGTAGTTTATTATTGTGATTGCTGATGATGTAGATAATTATAAGTAAGGATGTCATTACACAGTCAGTGCACGATAATCGTAAAATGATATAACGGCCCCTATTCAACTGTTTATTCGGTATAGTGCTGGAAATACGTTATGCAAAGTACAAACGTACGGAAGCCGGTAAACGACCGAAGGTAGTTATATCATTGGAATCAGCTCTGGTTTAAAAGTTGGAACTCTCGAAGGATAATACAACTACACAACTAACTGGTGTATCCTACGAGAGTCAATGCATTATAAAATAATGTTCGTAAAACACGTTCAGATAAAATAGGAGATAATAATCTTTGTACCGTTAGGACTTTATGAATTTAAGTTTAGTTTATGGAGTACCCTTTCCAGTTATCCACGTGACTGCAACCTAGTAATTAGGACCTGATCAACCTTAATTATGGTAAGTAGTTATCTGTGCCCATGACACGCAATAAGTAAGAAACAGTGAAATCACTCGTTGTATATATTAGGTTTACTTTTCTGCACTACTTTACATTTAATTAGTTAGAGTGTCACTTTCACTGTCAATTACTCTTGACCGCGTGTTGGATATAAGAAGCAGTGGAAATCTCATGTAAAGTACACTGTCTATTATTGAAAGGCATGGTCCTCATATGAAACACGTTTTATCAAACTGCGGATAATCTGGAGATGTATAACTGTTTGAAAAGGAGAACTTAAGTCATAAGTCGAAGTAATTAGAACTTAATTAAACAAAGACGAGACTTAGGGATAAGAACAAGTCCTAGTTACCTAGAGTTCATAAAACACTAAGTCTTACATAATCGGCGGTCTAAACATACAAAGCTATTAATCTTCGTGCTAATAGAGTAGTAAACTACCTTAGGGGTTAAGAACGGTCGGACCTATGAGACGATACGCTACTGATTCATGCACCTCGGTATAACACCAAAATAGGTTGCTCATCTTTCAACTAGATGAGTATTGGAAGTTTGCGTATTGCTCCGATCAGAATCACGATAACCTAGTTCCAAGTGACACGCCAATGGGAAACTGAGTTGGTAGGGTTCTAGAGTTTACACCTAGTAGTTTATCCGCCACATTTAGTATCAACCCTATTTGTTCTGTCATCCTGAAATACTAATTATCGAAATCTCAGCAATCACATCTTTATCTGCTTTCCTGCATTTTAATTTCCTGCAATTTACTTTCTTGCATTTTAATTATCTGTCTTTAAATCCCAAACCTACCTACTTTATGCCATCCTAAATACTTCTCTACTGAAAGTGTCAACTTTAATCGCCCACACGTTTGGATTCATAGAACGATCTTAGGTTATACTTACCGCTTACTAATCAAGTAGGTAGTACGGTTAATTTAAGCCCCGCAAAATATAAATTTAAAACCCCTGCTGCGCTCGCATCATCATTTGAAAAACAACGACACGGTGTGAGCACAACAAGTTTTTGGCGCCGCTGCCGGGGAATCACAAACGTAGATTCAAGCCACCTTAAGTAGTAGTATTTAGGAGATCCTTCCGATTGACACCTTCTTAGAAATCTCTCGAAAGTTACTTTAAGCTGTTTTAATTTAATTCGCTGTTAATTTAGTGTTAATTAGGATAATATTAGTTTAAACATGACATCTAAAAAACCCACTTCTATTAGTACTTCAAAGGATGAATTATATGCTTCCCTAGAAGAATTTAGGATCCCACATTCCATTCCAAACCATTTCCTGGACTTTGATGTCACGGATCAGCTACCTGACCTGGCATCATCTCCAGAAGATCACTCTCCAACTTTGCAAATGCCTAAAGTGTCAAATTCTGTCCACTTCGATTATTTTCCCGAAGAAAATAATGAAGTAAAGCCTCCAAAAACGTGTGACCAAATTACCCTCATTCCTGAGATATCGATATATGCCCAAACTACATCCGATCCTCACAATGACGGTATTTGCCCATTCTCTTCATACGAACCTAAATACACCATATACCGAGTAGTGGATAAGGTTCCATCCGTCAAAATAGAACAACCTTGTTTTAAGGAACGCCACCTTGGTGCTTCTTTCGATACTTCCCGAAGGGTGGACGTCTATGAAGCATTCGTCATGCAATTGACGTATGCCAATCTCCCGTTTTCCTTCAACCAACAAGAAACGATTGCTGGATTAGAAAAACAAGTAAACCTTTTTCTTCGTCTGTCAAATCAAGAATGCGAAAGCCCCTCCACAAATTTCAAGGACCAAGAACTGAAGTTTGTAGAAGATTTAGATCTTCTCTTCGAATCATTTGCCGACATGGATTACCTTCCAATATCTATGATATTAATAAATCACAATGTCGCCACAATGATCAACAAACTTGAGTTCTGGATAGAACAAAACCCGATGATTCCTATCACATTTCTTGGTAAAATTCCGTTCTTTGTTGACCCCGCCTCTTACCTAATCTCAAAATTGCGAGAAGTTTTCCCTAATTCCACAAAGGAAAGAATCGACACAAGCTTCTTTGAAAAAAGAAAAGACCTTCACGTCAAGCTTGTTCGAATCTTCACCTTCACCAAATACCCCTTCACTTCCACACAAAAAGCCGAAATTAGTGAACTCTGTAAGCTAGTTAAACTTACAACCGGAGAACCTGATTCACCGGAAGAGAATGCGTTTATGGAAGCTGTGAATAAACTTACTCACAATCTGTACTACAAAAACAAAGGAGAACGCGACGGTTTATCAAATCCCAAGAAGATAAGGAAGGCGTATAATAAGTTGATTGATGATCTTGTCAATTTAGGGTATGAGGAACGAGAGATCCTAGGAGGTTTAGAGGATCATCATTTTCTAGTTTACAATGTCATCTGGGAGCTATCAAAATGTTTTGTACCGAAAAATGTTCAATTAAGGGAGCAAATTTCGACCCTTTCCCTATGGAGGGAGCGGAACGAATCTTAAAGCAATTCCTTCCCTATACGGTCAAGGCTCGCGACTTTAAATGAGCATATTTTAATACATATATATAATAAATTTTTGAAAGTTCCCTTTAATAGAAAACATTTTTTTTAATTATTGTCTGAAAATGCACGCACTTCTAAAAGAACGTACACCTTTTTAGCATTCTGCCGAAACAGTAGTACATTCTATAAACCTGCGTCAGACAAAGATTTTTAAACACCAAAAATAGCGTGAGTTTAATGTTTAAAGTTGATTTTGATTGTTCCACAAAAATTTGCGCGTTTCTTAAATTATTTACAACGTAACAAGAGACTAACAAGTAACTAGTTACAAGTAACACATTTAAGATTCCCCATCATTATTAGTGGGACATTGGAAATTAATCCAAGACATTAATTCTTGACATTCAATTCACCTTAGGGACCATATGAGTACCATAGTACTTAGGGTGAGTACATGTACCCTAAAGGACCACTATGAACCTCCTTAACTCCCCAAAATTCAAATCATCTAACAAACTTCATCTTCCTCCCTCCTCCCTCTAAAAATCGGCCATGCCATGACCACCATGAATCCACCATCAAAACTCCATCAAATTACATAATCTCTTATCCTTTCGAGCTCCTTGTTGCATATACTTCGCGGTTGTACTTTCGTTTTTGCATTTCATTCACTAAAAGCAAGGTATGATCACAAAACCCACTTTGAACTTGAAAAAGCTTGTTTCTTGAAGATAGCTAGGTTAGTAACTAGGAAATATAGTTTTTCTTGATTAAATACTTAGTTACTACATGTTCCTACCACTTAGCCATATGTTTGACTTTTTCAATAGGAATAACTTTGACCCATTGATTTAGCTTAGAATTTTGCTTAATTAAGTGTTAGTATGCTAAGTATCTTAGTAATTATGGTGTTTTGTATGATTACTCTATGTTAATTGCATTACGTGAACAACTTAGGGTTAGCAATTTTGACTTTTGAAAGTCAACAAAAAGTTGGCTAGCTTGCATGAATAATATGATAAGTTGAAAATTGCATGACCACACTTGTACTTACTTGACTAGTCAAACTAGGCAATATAACTAGAGAATCATCACTTTTAAATAAAAAGTCTTGGACCACACCAAATACATGGACATAATAACTTTTTATGCACAACGTGGTTTGCTTATCAATTAGGAAATGCTTAAAATGACTTAGAACATGCATGCATGAATAGGTTAAAATTATGGCATGCGGACATTTGAAAATATCACTTGAAGAAAGCTTTGACCTGAAAAGTCAACCTGAAGTATTGAATTTTTAAGACAAACTACTTTATTCAAAAACCTTACTTCAGCCTGCACTCTTAAAGTCAAACCCTACCGATAATGATATTACCATGAATTGTGAATTCCTGTCGTTTCCAACTTGGTTTGCACCAAACTTTGTAAATAACAGTACTTCACAATAAGACAACTGCCATTCCATGACTACATTTTTCTAAGTGACGATATTGCCTTGATAAATAATTGACTATTTGCTGCATGAGAACATTTTATGTTTAATGTAATCTTTAGATTGTCTAGAAATTAAAGCCCCCACTTCGAAATTCTTCGGAGCGTGCTTTGAATTTCTCTTTCTCAAAGGATCCATTACTTTAAATGTTCTCAGGTACAATGGCACGAAAGAAGAAATTAAACCCAGCACGACCCCTTGCAGGATCCTTGGCATACATGAGTGCCACACCAGCTTACGACAAGATGGCACGTATCTGGAGAGACAAGAAGTTTGGGTGTCTCAGGCACATTGACTGGAATATTATGCAAGCATTAGGATTTAAGCAAAGACTCGAAAGCATACTTACCTATACAGTTGATGGGCAGCAGTTTGAATCATTCAAGAGATTATTCAGTATTGATGAGCCAGTATATGTGGAGATGGTTACTGAATTTATGGCCACCTTCAAATTTCAGAAGAAGCAGAGAATTGAAGAATGTTCGATCTCATTTCAGTACATGGGCAACCCGCACACTTTATCACTCGCCCAGTTCTCGCTCCACCTAGATTTGTACACACCAGAAGAGATACAATCACCTCTGTTCATCACTGGAGCCACCTCTGTTTCCATCGCGACAACACACGCTGAAGCATGGAGTCGATGGTCACCTACACCATACTTCTCGGGTATTAAGGCAACCCGACTCAGAGACCCAGTCCTACAGATCCTACACAAGCTCATAGCTTGTTCATTTGACGGGAAGCATACGACTAGCGGTCGATTTTCTGGATTTGATGTCGCTCTTACGGCATGTATTCTCGACAAGAGAAACATGCAGGTTGCTTATTTAGTTGCTCAGCAACTTTTAGAAGAAAAAGGCTTTGGAAAGAAAAGATCGTACTTGGGCTCAGTAATCACCAGATTGATACGAAAGATGGGATTACTTCGGACAACAGATGTCGAGGGATTTAAATCAGGATGGAGCTCTAAGCCACTCGACTACCATTTTCTTAGGAGTATGGAAATACTCCGGGTCATGAAAGATAGTGCTGTTTACATCAAAGCACGGGCAGCGGATCCTGACAGTGTTGACACATTGATACCAGACCTGGTTCTGCCAAAGGAAACAAAGAAAAGGAAACGCCAGCAAGGACCTAGTGATTCAGATACAGATGACGATGATAATGATGACGAGGATGATGATGATAAGGATGATGATGATGATGGTGACATCCCACCACCACCACCAGTGGTGCCACCACATACTAGGACAGGACCTTCTACTCCTGCCCCAAGACCGCGAGTGCCCGCATACATCTACCACTACGGGGCACCTCCAGGTCCAGATTATTGGTATTGGTCCATGCAGATACAGATTAGGATCTATACAGCCATGAGACAGCAGGGAGCTGGGATGCCCATTGTAACACCCCCAAATTCGTTGATTTTGTTTAGCGGAAGCATTTTAGTTTAAGTACGGGGGTGCCACAATAACAAAGCATGCATACGTATCAGAGCTTATGATTACAACAGAACATATATATTAAGATGCCAAAAGTGTTAATTACAAAGTTTACGATTCATCGAATCGTACAAGTTAAAAGTAATAAGTTTACAAAAGTAGATTTCTGGAATATGACTCAAACAGTTTCAGTTATACTAAAGAAATCCATATGTTTCCAAAAAGTTGGCATCCTAAACTTCACGGGTCACCTAATTCTCCATGTGTGTTAGCGATTCTTACATGCGCAGCTAATTCCCTGAAAAACATAGTAAAAGTCAACAACTAGGTTGAGTGAATTCACAGGTTTTAAGTTTGCAATAGTTGAACCAAGTTTGTAAGCACAGTTGTTATCTAAATACGTTCACAAATAGTAATTGCCATAATAGTCGAGAATACGTTTAGTGGAATGTAATCCAAATACAAGTTTAGTGGGTTGTTCGCCCAAAGTTTAGTTTACGTGGGATGTCACCCAAAACAGATACGTGGGATGTTACCCAAAATGTCAGTTTAAAACACGTGCTAGTCGTTCTCCAGCGGTTTACAAACAGTACCGGTCGTTCTCCGGCCAAATACGCACGGGTCGTTCTCCCGTTCAAATAAAACAGTTTAATACGCACGGGTCGTTCTCCCGTCCAAACACTGCTGGTCGTTCTCCAGCGAAACACAGTACCGGTCGTTCTTCGGTCAATACGCATGGGTCGTTCTCCCATCCAAAGACGCACGGGTCGTTCTCCCGTCCCTTGGCCAGTCGTTCTCTGGCACTAAAATACGTAGCTGGTCGTTCTCCAGCGTTTATATAAAAGTACCGGTCGTTCTCCGGTATACCAAACAGGTTTAAAGGTTTACAGTCGTTTGCAAAACAGTTTACCGGTCGTTCTCCGGTCTAGTTAAAACAGTTTGTCGAATAATTTATCCCATTTGTTCAGTGTGTCAATATGAAAATGTTATTTCATAAATTCCAGTTGTTCAATAGTTTAATAGTTCAAAGTACTCTAATAGTTCGAGTAAAACACGTATGATAAACAATCATATAAGTAAAAGCAGTTATGGCAATAAGTAAAACAGTTGACTATGTTTTCCACCCCTGTTCAAAAGCAGTTAAATCAGTAAAAGTAGGGGCTGTGAACTCACCTGTTGAGTTAAGTAGTTGTGCGAGTGCTAGCAACCTAAGCCCAAGTACCGTCCTGAATCTCCTAACGTCCTAAACGTATGAGATTTTATAAGTATGTGGATGTCTAAGCTAATCATTCATGCTATTGTTTGTATAACCAAGTCACGTCCAAATCGTTCGTTTAAGTGTTTACGTTTGTATTTCGTTGTGGTGAAAATGTATACGACTCATTGGTGATAGTTTGAAATCATAATTTCAATAAAATAGCGTGTCTGTAATGTTTGTAAAGTTCACATATAGCATTGTATGTAAGTATTCGTTATCGGTTAAGTTCGTCACTTAGTGTGAAAATAGTTTGTAACGTTTCTGTTTTCTGCGACACAATATGCGACACAATGGTTGTGTCGCATGGTGCGACACAATTCTGCGACACATGAGTTGTGTCGCAGAGATTCGAGGTGCTGAGTCAACAGCGACATAAAGCGTTGTGTCGTATGGGTTTTGCGACATAAGGTGCGACATAATCGTTGTGTCGCATAAATACGACGTAAGATGATTCGGTGCGACACAATCGTTGTGTCGTATGGTTTCTGCGACACGGTATGCGACACAATGGTTGTGTCGCATAGATGAACACCAGCCCAGAAACATCGGCTGTCGCGATTTTTCCGATTAAAAACCCAATCCAAACGTATTTTTAAGCTATAAAATCGTGTTTTCTTTGTTGCATGGGTTAATACCAAGTATATTAAACACTAATATGAAAGAAAACTTCAAAATCAAAGAATTTACGGGATTTGTCGGAAACTTACGAGTGTCGGATTTGAAATCCGAGAAGATGGTTGTGTAGATCGTGATCCCGTGATCGTTTTTCTCTAAATGGTTAGAAGATTCGGCGCGTTTTTGGTGATTTTTGGTGTGATGTTTTTAGAGTGAGAGAGAGTTGAGAGAAAAGAGGGTAGAGAGAGAAGTGAGATGAAAGAAAAATGAAAGAAAGAAAGTGGGAAGGTGGGTTCTGTCCCCATTTTTCGTCTCCGTGGTTGCACTCCGTGTTTGTTTACCCGATCGTTAAATGTTACATTATTTTAACTAATACATTTTTAATTACATATTTCATTATATTTTTAATTAGGATCTTTTTATGAAACCAAATTAATTTAGTTACAAAATTTTTAAACTTTGTTTTATTTTAATTATACAATTTACGTTTTATGTTATCAAATGATATGTAAATATTATCGACATAATATTTAATTGTTAATGACGTTATTTAAAAATTTCGTTTTATTAAATAAATTCGTTCACCAACAGTCGTATATATTTGTCGTGTTTGCTCAATTCGTTTCGTATGTAATTACATCTAATTACAATTAAGTAATACTACGCGTATTAACTAGTTGGGCTTTGCTAGACATACCTCTAAAATGCGTTGTGAATTCACTCGAGTAGGGAATTAGCCTAAAATGCAAATGTTTAGCGTTAATAATAGTGTTTAAATTTGCGGGGTGTTACACCCATGACTCCACTACCACACTTACCATGTGGGATGGGCCGAGCACCACCACACATATATCCACCTGTAGTCCCTACTCCAGCACCTCGACCACCGCCAGGCCGTGGGCATGTTATACCACCTCGGATCATCATTCCTAGACCACAGCCACCTCCAGCGCAGGTCCCAGTCACTAGACAGACTATTCCGTCAGTTGTTGGATCATTTAGAGTACACACATCGAGAGGCAGCAGGACATCTAGAGTATCTACACGAATTGTCACAATTCAGAGCCCCAGGACTAGCAGACATACCATCTCTTCAGCTACTATACCTGTGCTGGTCTCCTCTCACAGACAGACAGATCTCTTCCATGACAACACACACCAAGGATCAGCCATGTTCCCGTTCGACAGCTTCGAAATACCATCCGGGCCACTAATCGATCAGCTAGTAGATCAAGGAGCTTTTACAATCGGTATGCCAAACAAAGAAGCTATCCATGATGCATCAAACGAAGGAACCAACGATCAGCATGATGACTCTTCATCAGACGAGACTTCTCCTGGACCTACCACATCTACTGCAGCAGCATGATCATCAGCAGAGCAATGGATTGCTCCACTTTCTGACTTCTCTCTACTTTCTACCAAAACTCTATTTACTATTTTATTATTATCTGTATTGATGTACGATTGATGCTTCGACATTCATCTATCTATTTACTATTTTATTATGCTTTCACTTTATTTTTCTTATTAGCAGCTATTATTTGATTGTTGAATGGATTGTTTGTTTGATCAAACGACTATTTATCGAAGACCGGATCAAAGGAAGCAATAGACGCATACAGCAAAAGTGGTACACCGTTCCAAAACCCTCTATCCGTTTAAAGCTTCGATTATCTCACCCGATATTCCAACACTAAGTGTGGGATCCTTAATACCACACAACACTTATGAAACAACCCAAAGATAAGTAGAATCTCTAAGTGTGATACTTCATCAAGAGGTGTTCAACAAATAGATTCGAACATTAGGGACAATGTTCCTCTAAGTGTGGGATATTTGGTCTACAACCACAAGTTTTACCTCTTGTCCGTAAGCAAAACAATATTTTCATCAAAAGGCTAAAAATGGAAAAAATTTCAAATTTTTCGGATTCAAAAACATCTCTTTAGAAATCCTATCTTTCAAAACTATGAATTACAGCGAGAAACGAGTTTTAACAAAGAAACAAAACTGTTTTAGAATAAGATACGGACGAAAAAGGCAACACATGGTTAGGCACATACTAACCAAAACATTCGACTCGTGAGGATTGAGCCCATAATTAGCATTCAACTTTAATGCTTCACTTTTCGTTTCATGTGTGTGCCGATGTATGCATTTGAATTAGAACTTACTCTTGTAATGCATTTCGAGATCACATCGATGAATGCCACATGTGGCATAGGTACAACCTATCTTGATAGCTTCCAAGGAATCCAAAACACCTTTCCACCATCAAACATTCACCCACTCAACACCCACTCTTCACACCCAATAAAGATCTCCTGTCATTTATCCCGAACCTACGGAAGTCTCATCAACCCGAAAACCTTCAGAGACACTCCCGAATTCCTAAGACCTTTGCAAGAAAAGCCAACATAACCCAAATCATTAAAATCCTTCCAGGCCACGAAGTACATTATTAAGATCGGCAGAGTAGAAGAAAAGAAATCGAAAGAATCACGCCGGCACAATCATAAAAAGGGCCAAGGAAAAGGAAGAATCTAAAAGAAAAGGCTATGTATTCCTTTCAAAAAGCTAAGGAACTCCGAAGAAAAGCTTCAAGAAAATACAAGGAAAACCATCACATCCCTCACCACTTACCTTCTTCAACCCAAAAACCCGATTCCTTCCAAGATATCTCGAAAGGTTAGTATCATTCTCATCAAAAGTGATAGAGATTTGATTCTCGATCAAGCCTATGACGAGAATGCTGCATGACTGGCTATCCGAGTGATTGACACAAGTAAGTAGGAAACCCTAAACACTTGAGTGATTTGAGTGACCCACTTGTGAGGATTGCCTAGTCATGATCACCTTATAAGTTGCCCGAAGAAGGTATCAAGTTCTATACACCCTTAGTTTCCAGTAAAAAACTCTTTCATAACCATAATTTTATATTTTCTGAAAATAGTATTTCTAGCAAATGATGCAATTAGAATCCTTCCAGAAGTTTTTATGAATGAGTTTGCTTGAGGACAAGCAAAGTTCTAAGTGTGGGATACTTGATATCGCGTAAAAAGTCATGTTTTTACTACCGATATCTCTCTCATTCTGGAACGATTCTTGGCATTTTAATTCAAATATAGTACAAATCAATAACATTATGCCAAGATGGTCAAAACAAGGTTGCACGATAAAAATCAAGCAAAACGGATGAGAAACGAAGATTCCACACACGTTTGAAGATCCAAGGCATCAAAACAATATTTCAGAACAAAAGTATCCTTCACCAACATCCATTCTATCCAAGATGTTCGTTTTCAAAATACGAATCCAACAGAAGAAGAATCAACTAAAACGGATAAAGAATGAAGATTCTACGCCCGCCGGAAGATCCAAATGATTCGTACGCAATATCTGGAGCTAGGAACCTCATCTCAGGGCCTATCTTATGTCAAAATTTTCAATTTTGAATTACGAATCCAACAAAAAAAGAATCGACGCAAACGGACGCATAACGAAGAAAATACGCACGAATCAAGAAACGAAGCAAAAGACGGCGAAACGGGGCGGGTACAGGCCAGCCGCCGCCGGCCACCCACCAGCCGCCGCCGGCCACCCTTGCCCCACCTCGGTTTCCATTTTTGGTAACTTTTGGTACCTGGTGCGCCTACTTTTCGTGTTGTACAGTACCCGGTGCGCCTACTTTTCGTGTTGTACGGTACCTGGTGCACCCTTTTGGCCACCTTTTACTAACATGCACCTCTTGGTGCTAATGTGAGCCAAAGCTCAACTATAAATAGGAGGCTTAGGTTCATTTGAAATACACACCACATATGCACACATTCTAGCATATTTCACTCTTTCTTTCTCACTAGAAAATCTTTCGTAGTCTTTTAGTCTTTCCCATTCTAGGAATATTGTAATTAGTCCACGGACTAACGTAGAAGCTAGGGCGAACGCTTGAGATTCGGAGATCAATCTTTGTACGTGTGAAAGAGTTTGTCAATTATAATAATACGCTGCTACGCATTTAATTCCGGGTGATATCTAAACTTTTATTATACTTGTCTCATTTCATATTTTGAATATGTATTATTGCCTGGTATGTGATTTATTTGTTGCCATGAATTGCGAGTAGTTTATTATTGTGATTGCTGATGATGTAGATAATTATAAGTAAGGATGTCATTACACAGTCAGTGCACGATAATCGTAAAATGATATAACGGCCCCTATTCAACTGTTTATTCGGTATAGTGCTAGAAATGCGTTATGCAAAGTACAAACGTACGGAAGCCGGTAAACGACCGAAGGTAGTTATATCATTGGAATCAGCTCTGGTTTAAAAGTTGGAACTCCTGAAGGATAATACAACTACACAACTAACTGGTGTATCCTACGAGAGTCAATGCATTATAAAATAATGTTCGTAAAACACGTTCAGATAAAATAGGAGATAATAATCTTTGTACCGTTAGGACTTTTATGAATTTAAGTTTAGTTTATGGAGTACCCTTTCCAGTTATCCACGTGACTGCAACCTAGTAATTAGGACCTGATCAACCTTAATTATGGTAAGTAGTTATCTGTGCCCATGACACGCAATAAGTAAGACACAGTGAAATCACTCGTTGTATATATTAGGTTTACTTTTCTGCACTACTTTACATTTAATTAGTTAGAGTGTCACTTTCACTGTCAATTACTCTTGACCGCGTGTTGGATATAAGAAGCAGTGGAAATCTCATGTAAAGTACACTGTCTATTATTGAAAGGCATGGTCCTCATATGAAACACGTTTTATCAAACTGCGGATAATCTGGAGATGTATAACTGTTTGAAAAGGAGAACTTAAGTCATAAGTCGAAGTAATTAGAACTTAATTAAACAAAGACGAGACTTAGGGATAAGAACAAGTCCTAGTTACCTAGAGTTCATAAAACACTAAGTCTTACATAATCGGCGGTCTAAACATACAAAGCTATTAATCTTCGTGCTAATAGAGTAGTAAACTACCTTAGGGGTTAAGAACGGTCGGACCTATGAGACGATACGCTACTGATTCATGCACCTCGGTATAACACCAAAATAGGTTGCTCATCTTTCAACTAGATGAGTATTGGAAGTTTGCGTATTGCTCCGATCAGAATCACGATAACCTAGTTCCAAGTGACACGCCAATGGGAAACTGAGTTGGTAGGGTTCTAGAGTTTACACCTAGTAGTTTAACTGCCACATTTAGTATCAACCCTATTTGTTCTGTCATCCTGAAATATTAATTATCGAAATCTCAGCAATCACATCTTTATCTTTATCTGCTTTCCTGCATTTTAATTTCCTGCAATTTACTTTCTTGCATTTTAATTATCTGTCTTTAAATCCCAAACCTACCTACTTTATGCCATCCTAAATACTTCTCTACTGAAAGTGTCAACTTTAATCGCCCACACGTTTGGATTCATAGAACGATCTTAGGTTATACTTACCGCTTACTAATCAAGTAGGTAGTACGGTTAATTTAAGCCCCGCAAAATATAAATTTAAAACCCCTGCTGCGCTCGCATCATCATTTGAAAAACAACGACACGGTGTGAGCACAACAGAGATAGAAGATTTCTGATTGAAGTGGAAGATCAATAGTTATCTTAACTACTCCAGCAACTATTACCAATACAAGTGCATGGGTGTGACAAATACTTGTGTACATGTGAAGGCGTATTCTACAAGGTGGATATTAGTCGTATAACCGGCGTACAATAATACATGAAGTCAACTACTTTCTTTTGTCGAAAAAGTACATTGCTTTTTCTGTAAATATGTATTATTATATTTTAAACACCTTACCAAGGAATAGTCATTAAAGATTTGATACTTCCCAACCATATTTATCAAATCTTTAAGGTTTATTCAAAAGGTTAATTACATTATTCACTGAATAATATTGAGGATTTATGGCTATAAAAACACACCCCAACAACTGTATTGAGTACACCTTCAACCGCATTAAATATAACCTTTGATCTATAGCAGTCACTCCTGTTAGTCAGCGAGCATTGTACCAACACTTAGGTAGTGTTGAGATCACTGATAGTCATCATCGTCCCTGGCTGAGTGACTTATTATATTTAAATTTGTCATCAAGATATAATTACTTAGATTAGTGTGTCTTTTCTCTTCCGGAAGTAATTGTTGTAAAGTATTATTTTGATTCAATCAATAAAATTACTTTAAACTTGAAAAATTGTATTCCCCCCCCCCCCCCCTCTACAATTAATTGTGTTAGTAGTGATTAGTTTATTTGTTTAAACGGGACTAACAGATACCTCAAGTGGTACCGCCACCGCAAACGCCCATGCCTCACATTTGTTCGAATCCGTTCCTCAGCACATGTGGGTGCTTTGTGGCTATGTGATTTGTCCGGCGTTGATGATCTTTGTGGGTGGGGTGAACGTTTACCATTGAAATATGGTATGAGGGTCAGATGTACCATCCAAATTACCCTTTTGACATCACAAGCTAATATAATTTCTAACAAGATTTATGCGTTATAATATGAAATTATAATAACTTCCGGCCAAAATGGATTCGGGACAGAACGGGTTCTGATCAAAAGGGTTTGATCAGATGGGTTATTTTCAGAATTGGCTTTAGAATTTAAAACAAATTAATTTTCTTCGATATTTAATGATGAGTTTTTTGGTATCATGCTAAATATCATGTTAATAATTTATATGATTTAAAAAAGGCTACAATAAACATAATATAAAAAAAAATTATATTATGTCATCTCTTTAAAAAAGACTACTTTTGGCTTGAAGTAGCTTTGGTATCAAGTGGCACCGGAAGATAAAAGTTTCGTACTTAGAACGCACGGTGTGCACCACCACACTCACATGACGCTCATGTACTACTTGCTCGGTCGTGATTGGGTGTACCATCTTTATAACAATGGGGATTTTTTGGTATCCCGCGAGGTTGCCACAAATAGAACTTAGTAGGAACCTATAGTTCTAGCATATTTTATAATTAAATCATGTGTGTATACTTAGTAAAAAATACACACAATTACCTCTATTACATCCAACCAATCAAGTTTGAGTTCAGGCGTCATTGAGTCACAGCTGCTTCTCTTAAGTTCTGGGCTAGCAACAGGAACGTTTTCTATCCTACAAGTACCGAAGTAACAAATGTACTAAATACGGGTCACCAGACGTACACCTCAAATCCAACCAGGGGAGTTAGCGCATGTCTCTCTAAATAACTTCTTATGTGCATTTGCCCTCATTATTTTAGTAATAAGATTGAACTTTTCTTTTTGTTGTCAACACAAGATCCAAATAACCCTAAAAATCATCAGTCAAATTAAAGTGAAAAAGATCAATATTATCCAAAAATAGTATCCAAATTAAGTAAAAAATAGTCAAAGAAAGTCAAATTCAATTCTAAACAGACAATTTCAGCCCTAAACACTAAAAAGCAAATAAATTAAGTCAAATACAAAGTCAACAAAAGTCAAATATAGTCAATCAAAGTTCACCAAAGTAAACGAAAGTCAACACAAGTTAAAAGCTCTGATAATTTTTAGTTATGTCAAAGATAACCAAAAGCAGTCAACTCGATTAATCGAAAGTCAAACAATCAACAAAAGTCTATATTGGTGATTGTTGGCTAGGATGCGAGTGGCGTGGCTGAGAAACTTGGTAGTTGGCCGACAACGTTACTTTGGTACAACCAGATTTTTTGGTCATCACCACTCGCATCTCGGCCGAGGCAAAAGAGGGGAAAATGATAAAAAAAAAAAAGTTCGACACAATATTAACCCACAACAACACATAAATAAATAAAAAATCTTAACAACAAAACAAACTATTCTAACGCCTAAAACAACTAAAACCCGCACGCACAAGAGGTGTTCGATGAAATGCTTGAATGAAGATTCAATATCAAAACTAAAATATCTAAGTAAAGCTCTTTTTTACTTGATTATTAACCATTAATGGTTCAATTCTCGCTATTTCGCTGAAGAAGCTTCGATTTCGTGATTAAGGTGGTGGCGGGGTGGGTAATAGTGGTGACTTGGTGGTTTGGCGGTGGTACCGTTGTGGCGGTGATACTGTTGTGGCAATAAATGGTCACGAGTGGTGGTGGTTGTGGGCAAGGTTGTAAAATTCACTAAGCGGAGAATAGTCGACTGAGATCTTGTAGCGAATACTCAACCGAGGGAGCACTTGGGGTACATTTTTACAACAAATATCAAAGTTATGTGTGAATGTTGAATAGAAACCTAAACATAATCAGTCAATTGTTCGATTACTTAAAACATAAACATAAGCATAAATACTATAAGTGGACTCAAAATCCTAATTTTAAACCATATGAAATGTTGACCTAGTTTGACTTTAGCCGAGTTTGATCACTTTTGACCAAGTAATCCTAAGTTTGACCGATTAATTTGAATTTCACCGATTTTGATCATTTAACCGACGTGGTCTCAAACTTTTAGCCTGAGTTAGGCCTAGTCATTACGGATTACACCGAGTCCTGATGAGGCTGACTTTTACAACCCTAGTTGTGAGTAGCTGGAGATGCAAGTGGTGGTGGTGTGTGTCTAGGAAATGTGGATGCTTGTGTCGTTTTAAAAGAAATACGGGTGTGTTTGTGTTATAAATTTTGTTTCTTGATCACAATCCCGAACACATGGCTTGTGTTCGGTTACCTAACTCGCAAGCTATCGCACATAACTAGCACCCGATTAGTTGCGAATGGGAGGGGGAAAATTATTAGGCTATTTCTATTTTTATTTTTTTTATAAATATTTTTAAGACTCTAAAGAAAACAATTCTATATATATAAATGGTGGGTGAGGTTCAAATGAGAATGAAATTTTTGGTGAGAATGGAGGAACCAACTAGAATGTGCCACGTGTCACAAAGTGCACTTTCCCCCATGTTTTTTAAACTTAAATATCTCCGAAACGGTAAGTCGAAAAATCATAAAAGTTGCACCATAAAAATCAACATTTTTTTTCTCTTCGATTTGCCATCTCACAAGGTATACTTTCGACGAACTTATTTTTTGGTTTTACAAAATTAGTAACACATGTGTTACTAGCTGTTAACACATGTGTTAGTTGCTGTTAATACATGTGTTAGAAGCTGGTAACACATGTGTTACTCGCTGCTAACACATGTGTTACACGCTGGTAACACATGTGTTACTAGCCTGTAACACATGTGTTACCAGCGTGTAACACATGTGTTAGCTGCGAGTAACACATGTGTTACCAGCTTCTAACACATGTGTTACCAGCTTCTAACACATGTGTTACTCGATTTCAAAACCCACAAAAAAACCAAAAAAAAAAGTTCGTCAAAAGTATACCTTGTAATATCTCTAATCGAAGAGGATATAACGCTGATTTTTATGGTGCAATTTTTCTAATTTTTCGACTTACCGTTTGAGAGAGATTTAATTTTTAAAAATTTGGAGGAGAGAGAGTAAAGTGTCACGTGGCTCATTCCTATTGGTTCCCTTATTCTCACCAAAAGTTCTGTACTCATTTGAACCTTACTCTATAAATGGTTAATAATTATTTTTTTTCAAAGTTTTACTTTTTTTTTTTTTTTTTTTTTTTCGTTTCAACCCTTAAAATTTTTTTCCTCATGATTTAATACTTGAAGTTTTAAAATTTGGTGGTTAACCCTTTACGGGATATCTAGTGTTTATACTTTAAAAGTTTGATGGTTTAATCCCTTAAGTTTAACTATGATTTTACCTTTTTAACTTGGATAAATGACAAAAATTGGCTACGTACTGCCACAAATTGTTCCAAGTATGCAACGTACCCAATTTATTGTGTAGGTATGTATTAAACCGGAAAAACTTGTACTCATGTAAGTAACATGGTAATCTGCTACCTGTTGATCCGATAAATATGATTATTGGCATTTTTTATTATAATACTAATGCTTACGTGGAATAACTGGAGCCAATGTGGATGCCATGTCAATATATATATATTTTAAACTAATTTTATAATTCAAAATTAAGTTTTTTAACAAATCTTTCTTATAAATTTTATATCAACGTACATCTTAAGCATAATTGAAAGATTATCTTTGATTTAATTTTTATGACACTGTAAAATTGGTTTTATAAGTTTAATCCAATTTTGTCAACCTAGAAACAAGTTTCTATTAAATCGTCTAATCATATCGTTAATCAAATATATTGTGATTGTGATGATATTTTTAAGTTTCATAATTATGTTAATTAAATTTTGTGTTTATCCCTTGAACATGATGTGTTCATCACCGATCATTTACACCAACATACAGTATACACCACTATGATCAAACAAAATCCAGATCAAAATCCAAACATGTTACATCAGCTTAATTCATCTACACGATTTCAATAAAAAATTCGTTTCAAACCCTAAACATTAAGATTTCGTTCATATCTAAAAAAGCTAAAATTCTTTAAAAAACCAGATCTATAAACCCTATGATTCTAAAAACAGAAGGAAAAGAGGAAAAGAAGAGAACGTCAGCGGTGGCTGTGCTGTACCAACGCGGCAATGATGGTTGTGGTGTATGAGCACGACGGTGGTGGTCTCAAAGAATGCGACGGCGGCGATGGTCTCGAAGATACGGAGGATTTCCAACGGTGGTGGTGGCGGCGGCGGCGTTGAGATCCGGCAGATCTGGTGGCACAACCACTAATCGAACCGCCGGCATCGTGTTCTTTATTTTTCGGTTGGCGTTTTCTATTTGCCGGCGGTGTTTAATGTTTGATGAAGATGAACCGTTAAAATTTATTTGGGTTATCATCACATAATCAATAAAAAATAGTTTCCTTGAACAAAATGTATGAGAATCGGTCCACAAGTTCCCTTACGTGAAGCTCAAAAATCACGGATATCAAAAATTAACTAACAATTTATATTAACAAAAGCTAACGGTATGTGAAATGTGTGTATGTATATTTATATCTATACGTAAATGTGCAGGTCTTAGAACTTTTATTTATATTAATTAAATTAATTAAATTAAATTAAATATATATATATGTACACAACCCCTTCCTTTTAAACCTGACGCGGATGAAATGTGTACATACGACGTGGCAAAAATATTGTTTTAGGCAGCTGATGTGTAAGCTTAGTCAGCTTTGGGAAACTTCAAACGGTAATAATGAACTTCTCAAAGATCCTAGCATGAATTCTTCCGGTTTGTTGCATACTTAGACAAAATATTGAGTATGTTGCATACATGGAATAATTTGTGGCCGTACATAGCCGATTTTTGTGATTTACCCTTTCAACTTTATCCAGTTGATCATCTAAGTTTCAAAACTTTTGTAAGTCAACCAAATTTAAAGGATTAAAACATTAGATCCAACTTGAATGGTTAAACGTTTTGTAAGTCAACTAAATTTAAATGATTAAACCATTAGAAACAACTTGAATGGTTAAAACGTTTAAAAGTTATAACTTGAGGGATTAGAACGTTAAAAAAAATTGAATAGTCAAAACGTTAAAAAGTTGAAATTCATGACCCACACAAAAATAAACAATTATCATCCAACTATCATTTGATTTATTTATTAATGCTGATAATGAATTTTGGAACATAAAATGATGAAAATTATACATTATAATAATATTATAATTATAATATATATATAATATAATATATAGTACTGTAATAGACGTAGACATTACACGTACATCTGGGATAATAATAGTCTTTATAGTTTATAAACCGTTAAATAAAATAATTTCTTTATAAGTAAATCTCCTACACACATCACACACTGTAAGCGCTTCCATCACTTTCCTTAACATTAACAGTAAACTAAACACACTAACTTAATTACTAAAATAGTAATAATAACTCTTTACTCTCTCCCCCAACTCGAAACATCCCTTCAAACCCAAACCCTATATCAAAAATCCCCAACCCCCCATCCATCTTCTTCTTCTCTCTCTTTCAGCAGCCATGAAATCTTTAACAACAATTCATCAAATCACCAACAATGGTGACCACCCACAACATCAAGATTGATTCTTTAACCCACATTCCCCTAAATCATGGGAAAAGGGGAACAACACCCTTTACCCACTACCATTACTACTCATTCACAATCATCAACTTCATCTGATAGTAATAATACTAATTGTTCCATCTGTTGTGGCTCAATTACTCGTTTGTTTCGATTTCGATGTATCTTTGTTTTGATTCTTGGGTTATCTGTCTTGCTTTCTGCTTTATTCTGGTTACCCCCTTTTTTTCATCACGGAGATCAAGGGGATCTAGATCTTGATGATTCTCTTTATAAAGGTTGGTGCTTTTTATGTTTTGTTTGTTAATTTCCAATTGGGTATTTCTGCATTGCACTTTAGATGTAGATCCCCAATCTGAATTGTGTACTTTAGGGTTGGTAGATTTTTAGGTGATTATGTTGTGTTAAGTGTTGAATTTGTTTGATCTATATGTAATTTGAATAAATTCTGTTTTGTTTATACCTTTTATAGCTTATAATAAAGTGTTCGAATTCTAGTTACCGAATTAATTGTGAACTTGCTTAAAACGGTAATATATGTGCCACATTTGTTGTTTTACTGGTCTATCCATTTGTTTAATTTCTTATTTAGAAGTAGTAAGGATCGTCTTATTGGAAGTATTATGTATTTGCGGTTTTCTTGTGTTGGCTGTGTATTTGAATTAGATAGTTATGGAAAGCTATTGGAAGAAGGTAATTAATGAAGAATCTGATATGGAGATTTCATTTTTTAAAACGTGTGAAGACGCTAACATTTACAAACATTCCAGTTTCGTGTTTGGTTGATGTGTTACTTTGACATAGTGGGAGCATGGTGATCATGAAAATAGCAAAAAGTTTATTTTAGAGTTTCTAGGACTTCACCATTTATATAAATGAGAATTCAAAATCGTCTTGTATATGTGAATTTTATTTTCACGTAGATTAGTTGCCTAGTCTAGTAAATTAGCAGACAAGTGCTCTTTTAATAACAAATTGCTTGCAGATGTAGTGTCATTAGTCGGGGGACTTATTCACTTACATTGAACATCCTATTTAAGTATTTAACCCGTAACTAAATGTAAAAGGATATGGTTATTGTCTATTTTAATTAAAATGTGACAGTTCAGGAGATTAGTTTGTCACTTGAGGTCATAGGTTAACTTTTTGGTGATAAATAAGAATCTATAGATTGTTCAGGTTCGTCAGTAGGATATTCAAGAAGTCCATCAAGCTTAATTATGCTCTCTCTTTCTAGTCAAATCATCACCTCTACATAATTCTGCCAATCTTTGGGCTTTATTTAATTATTTAAAAATTTAAAATAGCTTTCAGTCAAAAAAAAAAATCGTGTTTTTTTTTTTAGTTAAAGCTTTCTCTCTAGAGATCGATGAACAGTTATATTCTCCCATTTCTCAAACAGCTCATTCTCTCAATGATTTTTAGTTCCTTATGGCGTCTTCTTTTTTCAAGTGAATTCACATTACATTTTAGTTTAATAGGCAACCCTTTCTGTCACTTACCTTGTTATTATCTCTACGGACATGTGCATGTATGGCTTCATATATCTTTATCTTACTGCTCTGATTTTTAAGTAAGATGTCTATTTTCTTAGTTAAATTCTCTCCAAGGATATAACATGTGTGTGTTGTGTATGTACATTGTACAAACAACTTGCCGGGGTGTTGACATGGACAATCAATGTTCTTTGAAGCGTTAAGTCAGCCCATAATGTATAAATAAGTTATGTAGAATCTTCCCTGATCAAAGTAGATGTCAATCAGAACCCCAAAAGTAATTCACATCATTATTTTGTGTTTGAAAATTGTAAAAGGCTTGTAGTCCTTATATAGTGATGAAAAAGCATTACCTTAAGGTCTAACTATGTTTATCCCTTGTTATAAGTTGATGCTCCACAAGTATAATAATTATAAGCTATATGTGTAATGAAGTATACGTAATTAACATAACCTATGACATTTATACTTTATTCTTAAGAAAATAGGTATCAAATGTTTCTTATGTCTTGTCTCCAAAAATTTTTAATATATTATAAGATATATGAAGTACATTCATTAAAACACCAGTTTGAAGCTTAATACATTCTGAATGACTGCCAAGTGGTTATTGTAGACCCCTTTTGTAACGGCTAATAAAAGGGAATCCACATTTGACTTGTTTTTGCAAAATGTTTAAACATAGTTAATTCGTTATACTCGAGGGAGAGGATCTTTTAAATTCATGGCATGTGGTCCATTGGCCATAAACAGTTGAATAATAATATGTATATAATGACATCAGGTAAATTTTTTTTCTATATAGCAGCTATTATATAGGATTTATACTTAAGACCATTGTGTTCCTCTTTATAGACAACAGACACACAACATTAATTTGTTCGAAAGTCGTATGTTTTTTTGAGAATGCTGTTTGTCCTTTATTTTTTTTTCATCCTTCTATCATCTAATCTGTAGTGGTAATCTTCAATTAAAGTTTGAGATGTATCTAATTCTCTTATCTTGTGGTCTATAAGTTGACTAACATTCGGTCAAATGATCGACTTTACACTTTCTAGGCCATGATATAGTAGCGACTTTCACGGTTCAGAAACCATTGTCTTTGCTGCAAGATGATTTTCCACGTCTTGGGGGTGATATATTTGACGAAATAAGAGTTCCCACTACTAAGGCATGTTTCCTTTCTCTCTCTCGAATACACACACAAAAACACACATGTATAATTCTCTCAACTTATTTAATTACCATTTTGTTCTTCAGGTTGTAATCATAACAGCAGAAACTACTGGCGAACCAAATACAACCAAGGTTATTTTTGGTGTTGATCCTGATGAGTACAATTCTAAGATATCATCATATGCTAAAAGTCTAGTAAGAGATTCTTTTGTATCTCTTGTTCTAAACCAATCACCTCTACGTTTGACCGAGTCTCTGTTTGGGGAACCATCTTCTTTTGAGGTACTGAAATTTGTTGGAGGAATAAGTGTGACTCCTGACCAGAGTGCATATCCATTGCAAAAGGTGCAGATACGGTTCAACTTTACATTGAACTTTTCTATTCAACAAATACTGGACCATTTTGGTGAATTGACAAGCCAGCTTAAATCAGGCTTGCATCTTGGTCCATACGAGGTATCACACTTTCTTACTTAATTACTTATATATAGTATGCATGCATCTTTGTATAAGCATGTGTATGTATTAATGCATAACAGCATAAGTATGTGAATTTGTAGTATCCGTGCATCTGTGTGAATGTGTACTTATAGTTTTACTCAATCATCTTATGTATAGTATCTATTTCAAATTGCTTCATTTGTTCAATTCCCAATTGGCAACAGTTCAAAAGTGGACGTGAGCTTATAAGAAGCAATTGGTGTGTTTGTGAAATTACGTCTTTAGCTACCTTTTCAACAATTAATCTCTTTCACACTCTTTTTCCACAAATCGTTGTAATCCAACCAACTTGTTGGCGGCTCTGTGCCATCCTCCAAATTAGACAAAGTCCTACCTAATAAATACTTTTGGTGGCACTTTTGACCCAATGTGTGTAAATTTATGTTTCTCAACTGCATACACGACAATGGCCACATTATGTTTGAATTATCCTTGAACACGATAAATAATTGTTTCTACACGGAACTCTTCTATTAGTTAACTACTGGATATCCATTGTAAGACTATAAATGTCATTATTATGTTCGCTTGTAAAATATAGAGTTAGCTTGCAAATAGGTAATTACGATTTTTAGTTACCTATAATCACCCAAGAAAAAGAAATCAAATTTACTGTGATATTTACTCGAATGGAAAGTATATAATTTTCACAGCTAAGGGGATAACATATAAAGCTGATAAAGACCTATAAAATAATATATAAATACAAATAAAAAGAATATAATGGCATGTGCTTTAAACTGTAATTTAGTCATCTTGTTATGAAATGCAGAACTTACATGTTAGCTTGACAAACACCAAAGGTTCAACAGTGGCTCCTCAAACGACCGTGCAGTCATCGATTGTGCTCGTCATCGGGACGCCATCAACAGCAAGGTCAAAACAGTTAGCTCAAACTATTAAGGGCTCTCCAACAAAAAATCTTGGCCTAAACAACACTCAATTTGGGCGGGTCAAGCAAGTTAGTCTTTCATCATTCTATAACACTAGTAGTGGTGGCTCCCCAACACCTTCTCCAGCTCCACTGCCTCATCCTCCTCCCCAACCCCATAATAACCATCATCATCACCACCACCACCACCACCATCATCATGATATGCAACTACCGCCTGCAAAATCACCTTCACCATTGAAACATTCCCCTGCACCATTACTAGTTCCCACTCCTGCACCTCAAAGGATTCATCACGCAATGCCGCCGGATTGCCACTCCGGCTACAACAGAAAGAAGAGGAATGCAAATAAACACCCTCCTCTATTTCCGCCTGTTTCTCAGCCAGTTCTTCCACCACCTTCACGAAATCATCGGCCACCACCACCACGACTACCACCACCGCCACCACATTTACCGCCTCCACCACCTACACATTTACCGCCTCCACCACCACATTCATGGCCGCCACCTGTACCCGAAACAATCCCTGCATCAAGCCCATTGCCAAATGTAGTTTTTGCACATACTCATCCCCCATCAAGAAGTGGTTCTGACGCAGACCCTCCTGACATGACGCCGCCAAGTTCAATTTTGCAACCATCATGTAAGTTTATTATGACATTTATTGAAGTCATATCATGTGTGTATTTTTTTGGGTAAATGGCGGATATAAGCAACGTACTTTCACTTTTGTTCACATATAAGCAATCTACTTTTAATATTACCGAGTTAAGCAACGTACTCTTAAATTTTGTTTCGAGTTAAGCAATCTACTTTCACTTTTGTTCACATATAAGCAATCTACTTTTAATTTTGTTTCGACTTAAGTAAGTAAGTTACTCTTAAATTTTGTTTCTTAAGAGTACGTTGCTTAACTCGGTAATATAAAAAGTAGATTGCTTATATGTGAACAAAAGTGAAAGTACGTTGCTTATATCCGCCATTTACCCAAATTTTTTTTCCTTCCCTGGTAAGTGACTAGTTTGATATGTTTATGTTTGGCAGCAGCAAGTGCGGATGCGCCTTTGAGGGCAGTTGCGGCATTTCTAGTTGTCGTCACATTACACTTTTTGCAGCAATAATGAGAGGTCATGGCGTTCTATTCTAAAATTAGAACTTGGGGCACTTGACATAAAAAATGCTTTGTATAATTCCTTCCAACTGAAATGATGATGTTGGAGGTCTGTGCAAGTGAGGAAGGTATGCAAAAAGATGGGCGTGCTCTCACAGTCCTAAGTGGACATATATAAATATATATAATTGTTGTTTTCTGTTTGTAAATATTTGAATTACACGTTGAGGGGGCCGATGTGTTATCAGGTCAAAGTCACGGAGGTGACGGGCCCTTGATTACATTGGTCGCTCTTGTTTTGTGTACGGTTCTCTTCATGAAGTTAGAAGGGAAAACGAACCCACAAATGTATCACCTTCTCCATTTTGTTGCTAATCTATTCAACGCCGAGTATGCTTATCTCTAGAATTAGTATTGCCACTTTTCTGTTGCTAGTGAAGTGTGTATTAGCCGTGAACTTCACGTTTTAGTTAAGGAAATGTGTATTTACTTGAATGGTATGTGGTTTATCAGTCAGTTCAATTACATTTTGATTTGCATTCATAAATATTGCTTTCTTTCAGGTCAAATCCTTGAAATAAGATATATTATGTATTTATAATACAAAGTATAATGATAATGATAATTGGTGAAAGATTTTTGTTTAATTACATATCTTGATGAAAATGGAGCAGCATTTTTCCCCCATTGGATCAGACATCATATATATCATATATATAAGGTCAAAGAATTCCACAAATTTTCTGTTATTTAGGTCTACCCATCAATGAATGGATATAAATATTCCTGTTTTATTTTTTCAGTGAATCATTAATATACTTATACAAGCAATTGTACTAAATTACAAAACCCTCAATTACTTTAAAATTATTATTACTATTACTTAGGGGGTGTTTGAGGAGCTTATTTTGTAGCTTATTTGCTTATTGCTTATAAGCAAATAAGCTCAAAAATCATAGCTTATTTGAGTTTATAAATTCTCCCTCACAAATAAGCAAATAAGCTAACCAAATAAGCTCATCCAAACACAAAATTTGAAGTTTATTCTATCACAATAAGCAAATAAGCCCAGAAAATAAGCTCCCCAACACACTCTTAGTTAATAAGATAGTAAAAAAGTTAAAAGATCATCTATATTAAGTCATTATCCACCTCTTTGAATATTATATTGTCATAGGGCTTAATTAATCTAAAATGTACGTGTAGTATGTAATAAAGTATTCGGACTTTCATTGTGTGTAATAAATTTGTTATTAAATGCTATTTTATTCAACCTTTTGCACTTTTACATACGTGTCATTTGTATGAGGTACCACGTGACATCATTACAAGTTGTCACGTCACTAATATACATACAATTGGAACAAATTAAAAGTTTATTGTACACAATGAAACTTTGAATATCTTTTTTGCATACTGTGAATGTCAAACGAAAAATAATTACATCTTAGAGTAATCAACCATTGTCATACCTACCCATCTATGTTAACGCTCGTTTGTCAAGAATCATATTTACCTTTACAAATTATTATTATTTATTAAAAAGATTAAAATAGATCAAAATATCATATCTTACAATAGTTAAAAGATGTTTACTACTCCGTACTATCCAACATAAAAAAGTCTCTACAGAGGAATTGGGATAATAATTAATTAATATTATTGATCTATTAATAATAAATAATAATACTCCCTCCGTCCCAATTTAATTGTCCCCAGACAAGAAACACGCAGTTTAAGAAAACATCAACTTCTCTTTTACTTTTTGATAAGATGACAATTCTACCCCTTACTTTTTACCTACTTTTTTGTCTTACATATATAAAGTAGGGGTATAAAAGGATTTTAGCTCATCATTTTTATCCATTTTTGGAAGTGGACAATTAATTTGGGACAACCCAAAAAGGAATAGTGGACTATTAATATGGGACGGAGGGAGTAATAACTTCACTCATCCATAGTCCATGCTACTGCGTCTCCTAAATTTAGCAAGACACGTCTCAAAAAGAGCTCAAACTCCCAAAAACCTCATGAATTTTGCAGATTTTTTTTTTTTCTTTTTGTTTATAAAGTTTGATGATCCCACACCCACCTGTCTAATTGTCTCTATCTCTCTCGTGATAGCACCTCTCATATTTCATCCAGCCACATAACAACATCCACACTTTTGCCATAAATATCTTCTTTTTCATGTTCTTGTCAATTTCATTTTGGTTGTTTTTTTATCTCTTTCTTCAATAAAAATCTCAACTTGAACGTCCCCATTCTCTTTATTTTTTTATTTTTAAATATTATTCAATTTAATTAATTGCTTCCACAAATTTGGGCTTTGAGATATTCAACCACACTCACACATCGACTTACAAACCAAGTTACTCCCATTTCAAGCAAAGGTACAACAATTCATTAGTTTTTGATTGCTTTTTTTTGCCCATTTTCTTATAGTTATTTACCTGATGCTAAATTTGAAATCTTTATAATATGGGTATGTTGAAATTTGATGTATTTTGGCTCATTTAATGGAACTACATTTGAATTCTGCATCATTGTAATAATTCCTATATGGGTATGATTGCATTTCATTGAATTTATGTACTTTTAGTTAATTGGAAATCTTTATGATATGGGTGTGGTGAAACTTGATGTATTTTGGTTCATTTGATGGAATTACACCTGGGTTCTGTTATACAGTGAACTATTGATAAACTGTACTGTTTGATTATTTTGTATGGTTAGTAAGAAACTGCCCATATTCCATTCTCGGGTACAATATAATGAAGCTGCAGCTGATCATTTTGTAAAATAATTGTTTCAGATTAGGGGATAATGGTGAATTTGGGGCTGTTTTCTGAGATCAAGCCTGTAGTATCAGTGAATGTTAGATTCAGGATACCTTATTATACTCAATGGGGTCAGAGTTTAGTGGTGTGTGGGTCTGAAACTGTTCTTGGTTCTGGAAATGTGAAGAAAGGTCTTCTGTTGACCCCTTTTCATGAAGGCGATCAACTGATATGGGGTGGGAGTTTGACCGTTCCGATTGGGTTTCAAAGCGAGTATAGTTATTATGTGGTGGATGATGGAAAAAATATTTTAAGATGGGAAGTTGGAAATAAGAGGAAACTGGTGCTTCCGGAAAGTGTTGAAAATGGAAAGGTTGTCGAGATTCATGATCTTTGGCAGGTAAACGCTTTCTTAAAAAAATGGTAGTATTTTTTGTTGTTGCCAGTATATTATCTTCATATACTGACACTCGTATATTGTGATGTTTTACTTCAATGTAGAATGGTAGTGACAGTCTCCCTTTTAAAAATGCATTCAAGAATGTCATCTTCCGCAAGAGTAGCAGTTTGGCTATTGAGAAACCACTTGGCACAATTCACAATAAGTCGGATCATGAAGGTTCTATTCAATTATACAGCTATATTTTGATTTTGTAGGTCAAAAAGTCATTTCTTAAACAAATATTATCATCAAGTTGCGGATATTCTTTGTAAATAGCTGTTTCTTGCAAATGTTTACTGCTTTCAGATTCTGTTACTGTCCAATTCAAGATATGCTGCCCGAATATAGCAGAAGGCACATCGGTAATTGTCTTTTCCATCATCCAAAGATTTATTTAAACATGTATATTTCATGAGGGTCATCTCTTGTTATAGATATACGTGATTGGCAGCTCGGGGGAGCTGGGGAGATGGAAAGTGCATGATGGACTGAAACTTAATTATGTCGGTGAATCTGTCTGGGAAGGAGACTGTGTAGTACCAAAGGGTGCTTTTCCTTTAAAATACAAGTATTGTAAATATGGGAAGACCGGAAATTTCTCACTAGAATATGGTTCAAATCGGGAGGTAACGGTTGACATTTCAGTTAGTGGAGCAAATTACCTTATTCTTTCAGATGGCATGATGCGAGTAAGATAATTTATAGTTATAGTCACTTTATTTTTTCAAAATCTTTTTTGAGAATTATAAAAAAGTGTTGTACTAAATATTCTGTGCTTTAAATTAAGGAAATGCCATGGCGTGGTGCTGGTGTTGCAATACCGATGTTTTCAGTAAGATCAGAGGATGACGTAGGAGTTGGGGAGTTTCTTGATCTGAAATTAGTTGTTGACTGGGCTGTTGACTCTGGATTTCATTTACTCCAGCTTTTGCCAATAAATGATACTTCTGTGCATAAGATGTGGTGGGATTCATATCCATACAGGCAAGGATCCTTTTTTAGACTCATAACCTAAGTTCAAAAGATGTTGTTTAGGAAGTGAACTATTTTTATGGTTCCTGTTCTTTGCCAATTTAGTCCTCTGTATTATCGAGGAATTTTTCATATTTTTCCTAAATGTTTTCCTTTCCATGCAGCTCTCTCTCGGTATTTGCATTGCACCCGCTATACCTCAGACTCCAGGCACTTTCAGAAAATATACCAGATGATGTCAATGTATGGTTCATTGTTAATGACCTTGAGTTACTCAGGAAAACATGAGATTGACGTGTGGACTTAAAATAAAATAGAAAGAATCAAATTATAGATCTAAAAAGTTGTAGTAATAGCAATATTTATTAGTTAACGCAACAAAATGTCCCTTATTCTCTGTTATTCGTCTGTGTTCAGCAAGAGATACAGAAGGCAAAGAAAGAGCTTGACGGGAAGGTAGTTTTCTAAGCTATTTAATACTATACTTATTTATCTTTGAATATGAAAAATTGTTTAAGCAAATAAATATTTTCAACACATTTTATACAATTAAGCTTGAGAACCTGAATTTCAATATGATTGCCAATTATAATGTTGGTGCATTCCTCTTATATTTTCCCTTTTACTAATGATGTCTTATGTCTTATAATTATTTCTGATTACCCTTCAGTTTAATGGTGTCCTTGTTAAGTTTTTACTTTCTTGAAGTTACATTCGTCAGGAAGCTGATCAATATTGCTCTAAATTTTGTGGTCAAGTGGTTTTGATGTTAGATCATGTCTACTATGTTGGGTTAATCGGGTTTTGTTTATGGATCAAGGATCGGGTCGGTAGAATGTTTTAATAGTAATTCTGATTTGGTCAGGTAATTGACCGAGTTTGAAGGGCCACAATAGTGGTGTTGACCAAGTTAGTATGAGCAAAGTAGTGGAGTGAGTAGAGTCAGTTGGTTTTGTTAGTAGATCATGGGATGGCAAGCATAGCTACTCTCATCACTTAGAATAGTCTATAAATAGCTTTGTGTTTTCTTTAATGTAGATAAAATGGAGGCTGTTTTCATTTGGTAATAAAAACAGAAAATTGTTCCATAACTTTTCTCCATTTCATATTCATTAACGTATTTAAGTTTGTACTCTTAAATTCCCAACACTTGGTATCAGAGCCTAGGGCTCGTGAAGAAATAGAAGGCCTGTTTGAGAGTCGGTTTCACGAAAAATGTGTTGCCCTTCGCTGCAGGGAACCGGGTTTTGTCTAGAAGGGACTGTGATGTTATGATCACAGGTTGAAGTCTTGAAGGCAGGTTCGATCCTTGATCAGTGTTTGTGTGATAACGGAAGATTACTTAACCAAAGGCACGGAAAAGACGAGCAGAAGGAAATCAAAGCAGGTGGCTTTGAGTTCGGTTCGTGTTGCGGGTGATTGATCAATACGGTAAAGGTGGTGGTCACCTTTTGTTCTTGATCGGTAGAAGAATCTCTCGGAATAGCATTGATTGGCAAAGGTATGGCTGTCAAGACAAGAAGGGAATGGAGAAACAACACGGAGTGAACATTATGGCAATAGAAGTTCAAATCGGGTGGCTTTGGATGTGGCCGAGGAAGAGGTCGTGGATCCGGGAAAAGTCGTGATGTTAATGAACGTGTCCAACGGGATGCCATGTTACATGTTATAGGTGTTGCGAACAATCTAAAGGGGTTGAGCTAGAGAAGACTTTGGATGTGACCAAGGTGGAGGTCGGGTGTCCAAGAAAGGTCGAGAATCGAGGTGGTTCGAAAAGAAGGTGATTAAACATAGTTGTCAACGAGTGGTATAAACAAACCGATTAAGGGGGGTGATTGTTTGGTTAATCGGGTTCTGTTTATGGATCATGGATCGGGTCGGTAGAATGTTTTAATAGTAATTCTGATTTGGTCAGGTAATTGACCGAGTTTGAAGGGCCACAATAGTGGTGTTGACCAAGTTAGTATGAGCAAAGTAGCGGAGAGAGTAGAGTCAGTTGGTTTTGTTAGTAGATCACGGGATGGCAAGTATAGCTACTCTCATCACTTAGAATAGTCTATAAATAGATTTGTGTTTTCTTTATTGTAGATAAAATGGAGGCTGTTTTCATTTGGTAATAATAAACAGAAAATTGTTCCATAACTTTTCTCCATTTCATATTCATTAACGTATTTAAGTTTGTACTCTTAAATTACCAACATACTAAAGGTCCTTAAAAATTAACTTCCTAGATTTTGATTTGTTGCAGGACGTAGATTATGAGGCTACAATGGCCACAAAGCTTTCAATTGCCAAGAAAATTTTTGATTTGGAGAAGGATTTGATACTAAATTCTAGTTCATTTAAGAAGTTCTTGTCTGAGAATGAGGTACATGTTTTTGAAATAATTATCCTTCTGAGGATGCTGGTAAAAATCTGTTATATTATTTGCATATCAGTTCTTGACAATTAGCTTTATATTGTTTATTTGTATTTGTTGCATGAGCCAGGAATGGTTGAAACCGTATGCTGCGTTTTGTTTCTTACGAGATTTCTTTGGAAGTTCAGACCACAGCAACTGGGGCACATTTACTCAATTTACAAAAGATAAGGTTACAAATGGGATTACATTTGAAGTAGCTTGTGAATAGCATATCAAATGTTACTTTATATACTGACCATTACAACATCTATACTGTAATTTCATCAGCTTGAAAAGCTCGTGTCCAAAGACAGCTTCCATTATGACATTATATGCTTCCATTATTATATTCAATACCATTTGCATTTACAAGTAAGTTTATTATCTTATTATGTTCAAATTTATTCTTTTCTAGTTTTCTGCATTACTTTATCTGTACTTAGTGAGTTGGTGAGAATATACTTGATACTATTAGTGCTTTCTTTGTTATAATTAGCTGTCAGAATCAGCAGAATATGCAAAAGAGAAAGGAGTGGTATTAAAAGGAGATCTTCCAATAGGTGTGGATAGAAATAGTGTAGATACTTGGGTAAATCCAAATTTATTCCGCATGAACACTTCTACTGGAGCCCCACCAGATTATTTTGATAAAAATGGGCAGAATTGGGGTTTTCCCACTTACAATTGGGAGGAAATGTCTAAAGACAACTATGCATGGTGGCGTGCTCGTCTATCACAGGTTTCTCACTTCATATTATATGGTTTTAAAGTATTCGATTTTTTCATTTTTATTTTTATTTTTTGTTTGCTTACTAATTGGAACTCTGTTGAATTCATTTTTCTGGATCGAAGATGGCAAATTATTTCACGGCCTATAGGATTGATCACATATTGGGTTTCTTTAGAATCTGGGAACTTCCAGAACATGCAACGACAGGGCTTGTCGGAAAATTTCGACCTTCTATACCTCTTAGTCAGGTGAATTTAAGATGCATTTTCTTTATCCATTGTATAGAAGACTGATATTGGTGTGTTTTGATATTAATAAGAAATATTTTCAATTTATAGGAAGAGCTTGAAAAAGAGGGAATATGGGACTTTGATCGATTGAGCAAACCGTACATTCTGCAGGAGTTTTTAAAGGTTCCTTCATTTCCGAATATGGCTTATTTTAATTGGATTTATTATTTATTATTCGAAGGGTCATATTTGGATTGAAGTTATCTTCTTTTTTCAGGAAAAATTTGGACCTTCGTGGATAGTCGTAGCTTCTCATTTCTTGAACGAATATCAGAAAGATCGTTATGAGGTAGTATAGTTTTTTACAAGATGATATTTTACTTCCCTCCAAAACTAGCGGTAGTAAATTCGACCCATATACATATGAATGGGTCGATTCAGGTTATGCCTTGTCTGTAAAGAATCAAACGGGTAAAATCAATGAACTAGCGTTAAAATGAGATGGTTCAATTGTTGCCCAAAGTGATATGTCTTGCGAAAGCTCATAACCAATTTGCTCGATAAATTAGATCAAAAATAAATAAAAAATTTTATCATTTTTTGACACACCAATAATGATAAATAATATGTACGGTTTGAACAAAAAGTGTCTCGGATTCTGTACGAAAATGTTGCTGGTTCTGACCCGTCACAGAACGTGTCTGACCTGCTAAAATGTTCACCTGTGTATACTACTGTAACATACTTTGGTTTTGCAGTTCAAAGACGATTGCAACACTGAGAAAAAGATTGTTGCCAAGCTGAAATCACTTGTTGAGAAGTCATTATTGTTGGAAAGTGAAGATAAATTAAGGCGGGATCTCTTCGATCTTCTGCAGGTAAGATTTCAATATATATTTGTAGTGAAGGAGGACTTAGTATAGTGCCTTCCGTACAATTTCTTGTTTTATGATTAGTGTGATCGGATTTATAAAATTCTGTAAATGTTCATTTGCAGAACATAGTGCTTATTAGAGACCCTGAGGATGCTAGAAGTTTTTATCCTCGTTTTAACCTAGAAGATACATCGAGTTTCAAGGATTTGGATGAAAATAGGTACTTGATTTAAATGAAATAAGTTACATACTAAAGTTCATTCTTTACTGTTTTTACAAGTTAACAAAGTATATATTTCAAATCTGTACAGCAAAAACATTTTTAGGAGATTATATTACGACTACTATTTCCAACGACAAGAGACTCTTTGGCGCCAAAATGCCATGAAGACTTTGCCTGCTCTTTTGAATTCATCTGATATGTTAGCATGTGGAGAAGATCTAGGCCTAATTCCTTCTTGTGTTCATCCTGTATGTCAACTTCAATTTTCTTTTGCTAGGAACTTCTTATTCCTCAAGAGACTTATATATTTAGAAATGAACTTAATGCAGGTCATGCAGGAATTGGGATTAATAGGATTACGTATTCAACGTATGCCAAGTGAGGCAGATTTGGAGTTTGGTATTCCGTCTCAATATGGCTATATGACCGTATGATTTCATTTACATTTTCTTTCCTTTTTGTACTCGGTGCCACACATTATAGATATATTTTGTGCTTGATATCGTAAATCACAGAAAGTGGTTGACACTGTTGTAGGTATGTGCTCCGTCATGCCATGATTGTTCTACATTACGTGCGTGGTGGGAAGAAGATGAAGACAGAAGACGTTCTTTTTTCAAAACTATGGTGGGTTCTGACAGTTTGCCACCAAAACAATGTATCCCGGAAATAGCATATTTCGTCTTGCGTCAGCATGTTGAAGCTCCATCAATGTGGGCAATTTTTCCTCTACAGGTATAATGTATGCGTAAAGCTTTCTTCATCATCTGAAGTTTAAACTAATGTTTAGACCAAGAAGATTTTGACATAGAATTTTCACTCTACCTTGTTGCCTAAGTTAAATTATTTCTTGTTGGCCAGGATTTGCTAGCATTAAAAGAAGAATACACAACACGCCCTGCAGCAGAAGAGACGATCAATGATCCTACAAATCCTAAGCATTATTGGCGATTCCGTAAGTGTGACTCTTTTTCTCATGGTTTATTTTTCTCAACGTATCACATTTGACAAGTTCGACTTACTTGTTAACTTTTTATGCATATGTTAGGTTCTCAACATGGCTAATTATTTCTTCACTAAATCGTGCATAGGTTACAATGTTGACTAGGCTACAATTTTAGATGTAGAGATCCAAACAAGTGAAAAAAACAATTTTTAGATGCAATAGGTAGAGGTGGCAAAATGGGCTGCTTGAGTAACGGGCCAAAGTATGCTGCATCGGTAGGGGCGGAGCTAGGATGAAATCATTGAGGGGGCAAAAAAAATATTATTTTCTTCATTTTTGAAGGGGAAAAAGTTATGAAATATCTATAATACCTTTAGAAATAATTTTATTCTGACGTAATTTGAAAATTTTTGAGGGGGCAACTGCCCCCTTCTAGATCCGCCCCTGTGCGTCGGGTTCCACCAAAAGACTTTTTGTCCATTTTATTTTGCAAATCTTTATATATAATAACTATGGTTACAGGAAAATTGTAATTACAATAATAATCTAGATTGTTGAGAAAGTAGGTTGTATGCATTAAAGTTATATTTCTGACCTGCTAGAAATAAAACATAACTAGAATCAACTCCTTAAAGAATAAACGAGTCAAAAATTCCAACTCTAGTAGGGATGATGAATAAATAAATTTTAACATTACAAGTTTTATCCCTTTAGGTGTTCATGTGACCATGGAATCCCTATTGAAGGATACAGAGCTTACAACCATGATTAAAGGACTTGTTCGTGGGAGTGCAAGATCATATCCTGGTCAAGAAGAAGAAGCACAACCAGCTGTAGCCAATCTTTCGGTGGATTCAGAAAAGCTGCAAATTGCCAATGAGCAGGAGAAGATTCGTCTTCCAAACCAAGACTCCAAAATCACCAGCATAGCAGTTCTGTAAGGTTAATTTTTACATAATGTTATATATGATCCCTTACGCCAATTGACACCATAAAAGCATGTGCATTTATAGTTAATATGTTTATAAGTTGAATATCAATCTGAACTCTTCCGAAGTTTGAAAGCAATAAAGATTCTGTTCGTAGTTCATATAACTTTTAGTTGGTTTGCTCGGTGAATAAAAACTTTTATGATACTTAGCATGTTGTCTTTTAGTTTTGTTAAATGTAATATCGGATAAATGGCAATCCATATCAATGTGCTTACTTAAAATATATGACACTGGAACGTGTTCATGTACATCCATCTTGTTTGTAAACTACAGCCCCCAAAGTCTCGGAGTGCATTATCTTCTTAATTCTTCTTGAGTTTGTCATGAACTCCCCTTTCTTCCTGCAACAATAATATGTATGTCCTGGAAACCAAAATGGTCCCAAATGGAACAAAAATAGAAAACAGGGGGCTGAAATTGTAAGGTAGTAAAACTAACAATGACGAAGGGTGGAATGCAGTTCCCTTAGAGCAGTCACTGTGGAAGGTTGTGCGGGTTTGAAGCTCACGATGACGTCAACATAGCGGCTGTTGCGTGGTTGCTGCATCGTCAGGCACGTCATGGTTTAGATCAGATATTAGATTTTCTTTTTGGACAGCCGAAATTGATAGTATATTAAAACAAGGCTATTAAGAACATAGCCAAAAGAGAGATACAAAAGAGGGCACAAAACAAAGGGAAAAAAACAACACCTAAACCTATGTAAATACACTTATCGGATTGCAACTCCAATCCACCCATGTAATTGATTGATTTTTGCATCTACTAGACACCCAAAGAAAAGATAAAACTTGAATCTCATCCATGAATGATTTTAGCCACCGAACATGCCACTCCTTTGAAGACTTTGTCGTTTCTCGACTTCCATATACATCAAATGGCAACCATAACAACCGCTTCAAATATGTTTGACACTTTGTCTGAAATTTGAACCTGATGAGGAACCAAAAACAGAGAACGACAACTTGACACACACATTAGTTGTGAGTCGAGGCTCCACCATCGCATCAATTTGATCCAAAGTTCTTTTGTAACCTCGCAATCCACAAAAATGTGATGTTCTGTTTCAATTGAGTTATCACATAGTGGACACAATAAAGAATGTAAATCTACACCCCTTTTGTCAAGATTAACGCAAGTGGGAATTCTTTCATTCCAAATCCGCCATATGAGAATGTTCACTTTTATTGGAAGTAGTTTATTTGAGCCTATCCTTTTCTTTTTTCTTTCCCAACCGTATTATATTTGAATATTTTTTTTAATAAAAGCACTTAATAACGTAATAATACTCAATCCCGTCAAAAACGAAGTATGAAAAAGTAATATACTGCGAGTCTACATATATATAGTGTTGAATTCAACGATCGTGTTATGGTCCAAGTTTCTCATTTAAATTCATCTACTATCTCAATCTTTCCACTACGTACTCCATCCATATTGATTATAATATCTACTCATAACGACATCTCACATACCCTTTTAAAATCTTTAACGTATCATTTTGCTGTGATACGGGTCATTTGTGAGTAGTTTAATAAAGTACAAGTATCGTAGTTGACTAGTCAATACAAGTTTAGTTAGTTAGCCAAGTCAATTAGGGATCTATTACTATATAAGGCACTGTTGTAATCAAATATACATTTTTTTATCATTTTGAATGAAATATACAGTACGAGAGATGCTCTCTAGTAAATTTGGGATTCCATAAGCTGTTTTTGTGTGAATCAGTTACTGATTTCTATTTGATTTAAGCTGTTCTTATCATGCTGAATGTCTTGCAAACTATAACTTAATTTTTAAAATCAAAATTTTAACTTTTTCTTTCTTCCGTTTAGTGTGATAAAGTATTAATATTCTTTGACGTTGCTAGCTAAACGATAATTAAACAATAAAACATGTTTTGTCATCACTAAGCAGAAAACAATGATATATATAGTAGTGTTGCCGAAACATGTGAAAATAATAATCAACTATTTGTTACTGCCGTTACGTGCGAGTACACTGCTGGTGTAACAATATGTATGCATGCGGTCTATACGTAACTAGTCAAAATGAACGGTAAACATATATTTGTAACAAACATTTGTTGTTATAGTTTTGACCCTTGTTTATAGGTGAAGAAGGAGATGCAATGTTTGTTGTTTTTTGGTGTTGGAATAAAAGCAGATGAAAGAAAGGAAGGAGAGAGAAAGGAGGGTGGGGGATTCGTTCTTTCTTTCTTTCTTCTTCGTCTACAACAATAACAAACTAAAAGGCTCATCTGCTTCTGTTATATATATACAATTAACATTTGTATACATATATTTATTTGAATTTGATTTGATTTGGGTGACGGAATTGATAACTCTCTCTCGCGCCTCTCCAAATTGCGGATTCGCTCTCCCTGAATGCCTCACCAGTGTTCAGGGTCTCTTTCCCATTTCTGTTCTTTCTTAACTTTTGATCCTTCGTATAAAGCGATAACATGCGAATATTTGGTGTTGCAGATAATTGTGGCAATCTTTTACCAGAGGAGCGAGGGAATTAACCATGGTATCGTATTGTATCATGTCATATCAAGCTGTTGTTCTTACTTATATATGTTATCTAAATATATACATTACATTAATATAATTTTAAATTGATAATTTGAAATTTTGGGTTTTGAAATGATGGATAGGTGGTCGGAGATTAGCGACCTGGATCTTGTAGTTGACATATATACAGATCTCCTAAAAGAATATGCCAATGTCAAGTAAGTAACTTGTAGATGTTCCCTAACAATTTTTTGTTTGTAAAAGAAACGATCAAAATTAGCAGATGCATTTTGGCTTGAAATTTGTTCTATTTGTTCAAGAACATGAAAAGGAAATTCTGCTGCAACATATGGGTTGTTTATGCTCTTATTTTGGGTAAATTAGGGGAGGATAAAAACATGTTTAATTTGTGGATTATATGCGTGCATTATACGTTAATCTATCAGAATTTCAGCATGAACAGATGACCTTTATATGATTTTGTTAATCATGGAATCGGTATTGTTGAAATAAAACTATGTTCTAAGATATGTATGATCCACTGTATCGTGACAGGAACAACAACATGATAAGTTATGATAGCGAGTGAAACACAAAGTAATTCAAGGATCAATCTCAATAAATATGGTTTATGCCAATGGCGTATAGCTCAGTTGGTAATGGGTGGGGCATCTTTGCCCCAAATAGCACAAGGTCAGGGGTTCAAACCCTGGCACCCCATAACCACAACCGCTGAGTCAGGTATGCCCCCCACATTATGGAATTGGCAGCCGATTGTGGGCCTGTCGGGGTTGCCGGTTATCAACCTTTTGCCCCAAATAAATATGGTTTATATAAGATTTTCAGTTTACATTGTGTGAAATCATAAACATCCGCAAACATATGTCTATCATAGAAAACAATTTATCGGTTGATTTTGAAACTTGTAAATTTGGCAGAAGCAACCAAAAGCAAAACTGTCCATTATTAAGCTCTATTGGCAATTTTGGAGACTATTCCGAATCGTTTATAATTTTCTCTGGCAGCGTGTGTTTGGTTACGCTTACATTCTATGTCTGTTGACATGATATACGCCCTTTTGTTTATGAAAGACATCTCTTTTATGAACTAGTTAATTGAAACTCTATGCTTTTAACCTCTCTTACTTTTTGGTTTGGTAGGCATGTGATGGCTAATCTCCTAGGGAAAGACGAACCCTCTGAAAGATTTTCATAGAACCTGCTCTTTAATTTTAGTATGTGTTGCAGCCATTCTAACCATTATCATATTCACCAGAATGGCTGTAGTTGTTGATCATCATCCTCCTCCTCATGGATTTAGACCACTTTCTCAACTTCCAAAATGCAGACTCCAATCTTACTCTCATTTCGATCCTACAATGCACGACTTCACCCATAACAACAACATCACACTCACACCTAATTTCCACAAAAGCTATTCAACCCCATGCCTTTCTTTAACCACTACATCAAAAGAAGAATTTGAATCACCTAATCCACGAATCGAAATCATTAGTGGTCGTAAAGCTCCAATGGTTCATGCTCTTGTAGCTGAGGTTGCAATTGCATTAGCATCAGGAGTCAAACCCACACCCGTTTCAAGTGGCCTTGGTGGGGCCTACTATTTGCAATCAAGAAAAGGCAGCACAATCGCGGTTGTGAAGCCAGCCGACGAAGAACCACTTGCATTTAATAACCCTAAAGGGTTTGCGGGTCGGATGCTGGGTCAACCCGGGATGAAAAGGTCTATTCGGGTCGGTGAAACGGGGCACCGAGAACTGGCTGCATATTTGCTTGACCATGGTGGCTTTGCAGGTGTTCCTCCATCAGCACTTGTTAAAATCTGCCATGTCACGTTTAACGTAAACAATAACAACACTGGACTGGCTTCAAACCCACCTTTTAAAATCACATCAATACAACGATATGTAGAACACGAGACAGATGCAGGGGACCTGGGCCCTTCTGTGTTCTCGGTTAGTTCGGTTCACCGTATTGGCATACTCGACATTCGGCTCTTAAATCTTGACAGACATGCTGGGAACATGCTTGTGAAGAATTTTAATGGGAATTATGTTGCTGGGATGGCTGAACTCGTCCCAATTGATCACGGGTTTTGTTTACCCGAGTCATTAGATGATCCATATTTTGAATGGCTGCATTGGCCCCAAGCCTCAATGCCCTTTTCAGAAACAGAAGTTGATTATATCTCAAATCTTGACCCGTTTAAAGATGCTGAACTTCTAAGAACTGAACTTCCATTAATCAGGGAGTGCTCTGTGCGCGTTTTTATACTTTGCACTATTTTCTTGAAACGGGCAACTGCTGCTGGACTTTCTCTTGCTGACATGGGTGAAATGATGACACGGGAGTTTATCGGGGGTGAAGAAAGTTGGAGTATTTTGGAGAATATATGTGTAAACGCAAAGGCTAATTTAGATTTGGAAATTTCAACTGAAGGAACAGACGAAGTCAAAGAATTCGATGAAATGTTCTCATTTGACAAGGAATTTGAAGACAGTTTCACCCCAAATGAGGATGTTTCAACACATCCAGCAACTGATAAACCACCAAAAATGATGAAATATTCATCAGAAGAAGCAAGGAGTGAGTTACGTGATGCACGTTTGGCCCGAGTGATCCAAGAAAGTGATATGAAAGATGGTTGTGGGCCACCGGGAATACCAATACTAAGAAGTGTGAGTTTTGCAGCTCATAACAATACTCAAGATACTGGGGTGTGTGTTTCCTTTGAGGATATGAAGGAAGATGAATGGTCACTGTTCTTGGAATATTTTGAGGAGCTTTTACCAGAGGCTTTCGAGGAGAAAAAGAGCATGTGCTTGTTGAAACAGAGGTTAGGAAATTCTTGTGAATTCTGAAGAAAAACGTTGATTTCGTGAACAAAAAGCAGGTACTAATTGATTTCATTTTATTAGCTTCAAGTAACTGTACATTATACATAGCCAAAACTACTATTATTGGTGTAGATTGTAGATAATTTGTATTTCGGAAAAGCGAAGGGCTAATCTCTGCCATCCTTTCCATTCTACCCTTAGGTTGCATTTCATTCTTGTGTAAATTATAATCTGTATAGAAGAAAATAGGCTGTGTGAGTCTAGTCATGCAAGCTATCTCTTTGCACAATGCATATCGATTGCTGCAAAAAGAGGAGTTTGGTGCATAGGTCACTTGTCGTAAGTGTATAGGTATGTATACCCCCCTAGGTTTTATCATGGTAAGGTTTCATGTAATTATTAACTTTTATCTTGGTGATTCTAGCAATGGAAGTGCGGTGCCAATATGTTTTGTGAAAATAGCGGTACTGATAGGTTATATTTAGTACATATAATTGCTTTCTTGTATATATTGAAATGTAAGAAATGGATTAACATACTCTTTACAAAGTACAAACGATGTTCAAAAAGCATTTACATGTACGTACGTGTGTTTTGGTATCACGGCCTAAAACATCTTGATACAAAGAGGACAAAATAGACATACAATACGAAACAAAGAAACTTACAGGTGCTGTGTACATATAAATGATCAACTATATATGCTCTAGCTCCATAAGATGTTCTTGAGAAGCATAAAGAATAGGAAGTCTGACCTTTGGTTGGTCAGCAGAAGTATTAGATCTATCAGGGCAAAACACTATATATAAGCTTGCAGATCCATCCATTTCTAACCAATATAAATGTTGACCAGCACCGTAACCACCGAGAAGTTTGTATGAAGTCTCTGATTGATCCATAGCAACACACATGTCTTCGGTACCTAATTATATTAACACGAACAAAAATTAATATATATAGCTAATTAGTCCTGGCATATTGCAGTTTATTTGTAGATTTTTTAGGGCATTTATTAATTAAATCTCTTACAGGCAGCAAACTCTAATTGTGTTTGGTAAATGAAGTCCAAAACTGCAGACATGTCTCTCTCGAATTGATGAAATGGTCCATTGTCCAAATTCAGTTTCCGTAACTTGCATAGACCCTCTCCCATTTCCATCATTGCACCTTTATGATTCTATCAATAAAAAGCATAATAACATCAAAGTCAAGTAGACTAAGGGGGTGTTGGGATTGCGTTCTGAATTGAATTTCACGGTAGCAAAACGTAAATAATTAGTAAAAAGCGTTTGGTAAAAAAAAAGACTGTCTGCATTATGCTAGAGAGAACACAATTAGAAAAAAGCAGGTTGGCACATGCTTTTTCAAATGTCATTCTGTAAACACAAACAAAATTTTAAAAACGCAAACCCAAACATCTTCTAATTAGTGACACAAAATCACTCTCTGGCATGCATGAAGTATTTACCTGATTGAAGAGATGATGGAAACCTACAGCACACTGTAAGATCCCATGGACAAGGGATCGAATGGGATCTTCTGAATCGTTCCATATTGATTCTAGAAAGTCATGGCATCCATGGTAATCCCTGCTGTTAAATAGTGCCACAGCCTCTGTGAACTTGCTACTATTATTACCATCCGAATCATCATCATCATCATCGTCGTCTTCTTCAATCGAACGTCTACCAGGTGGGAACCGATATGATGCTGATGGTTTATAATTGGATGGTGATGTTATGAAAATTTGGTTGCTGTGTAGAGAAGATGAGAAATGGTAAGAGAATGATGGTAGAGAAGAAGGTAAGAAGGGGATTCTGATTAGTGGGAGGGAGCAGATAGCCATGGTTTAGTATCACTCACATTTTCTTGCTTGTTTGATATCATTTATGGTTCCTGTGGTTGAGAGTGTTTTAAAATGGCTGCAAGTGTTTTTGGTATCTTGTTTGATGCCATGTATATGCATTATTATATATTTTTGTCTTTTATCCAATTAGTTGATATGGTATATATCCAAAATTGTTACATTATAGTAATAATTTTATTTTTAAATTATTTTTTAGTGATTTAATAAATATGGAAAATTTCATATATTCCCATTGAAACTTTAATAATTTCAAATTTATTTTGTATCCTAGAGGCCGAATAAGAAAAGCTCAATTCATCTTTTTTCCTTTTTGATAAAAGTTACACATGGTATGACAAAATCCGTATAAAGTGGTAGGTAAACAACCAACTTGCATACCATCAAACAAGATATACAATCTTGAACTTAAGTTTTTCCTCCTTTTTGTTGCGTATTTACGGTCATGAGAGTGAGCACAAGCTGCACAACCTGCACAACCTTCCCAGTTTCGGTCATGATATATCAGCAAGGAACATATTGGAACAAACGGTGTTTAAAATTCAGAAAGTGCATGTTGTTAAAACAAGATTTGCCCATGATAATCACAGGCCTAATAATATTAAAAATAAAAACATAACAAACTTCTAATAAAACTTGAGTAGTCATGAGCAAGTAGTGGTTCAAATAGTCAAATTAATAACCTGTAAAACACAATTGCTGCAAACACTATTTTACTTGAAATCCTTTAACTTTTTCTAATGAAAGTTAGATTCACAATTTGTTGCACTAAAACAGAGTGTTTTCATCATATCATAAACTGACAGACACAACAAACATAGGGGTGTAATTAATTACAGAATTGAGATCCACAAGACACACAACAAAATCTACTACTTTTGCTTCTGGACTAGCTAGATGAAAAAGATATACAACTTTCCCAGTTACCATTCTGGGTACTGAAACTCTGTGCACCTATTCTGCGCATAAATTCGGTCATTACGGACTGTGCACTAGCATCCCAACTCTTGGCCATTTCTCCAAGCGATATTGGTCCAGGAACTTCACGAAGTGATAGATTGAATCTAGCCAACATTTCCTGATACAGCTTCTTCCATTGTTCACTGCAGCCACATTATTGAAAAAACATTCCATACATATCACACTTCGATATATATCTCACTACAATAAATTAGTAAATCAATCATGCATACTTTTAGGGTATATCCATACGCTTAACAGTAAGTATAGAATTATGAATAGATGGGGAGAATTATAATGAGGAATTGTTTTGCGAGTTATATCTAGCGAGAAATATATTAGGTATTGTAATTTTTAATAGGGTGTAAAATGAGATGAACTTTATCAAATGATCAAAAACTGAAAGTTTGTTACATTAAATGGTAATTTAGAGAGTTGGTTGTATACAATAACTTTTATGATAAAGTTCATTATTACAATACCATGCAATAAACCCTTTTTAAAATTATGGCCCCAAATCAATCTTTGTTTCGAAAGGTTAGATTATTACTTACCTCAGTTCAGTATCGCTCGAGCTGAAGACTTTTGGTGAAAAATCAGGATAAGCTGCCGGCACAAATAGATTCACAATAAACTGCGGCATCTGAATATTGGGAAAGCAGACATTCTTGAATGTACAACGGACCATTGTCCCGTCAGCAGGTTCTCCTTCAGACACTACTTTCAAGTATGTCTGCAACATTTTCTTGTTAATCTCTGTGATCTCACCCAATATTGTTCCTTTGTTCTGTTTCAGCAACATAAATTTCAAGACGATTAAAATGAGAAACATCAAGGGATCAGAACATGGTAAAAAAAAAGGCTTTAAAGATTGTAGTTGTGCTTTGTTTGTCAAGTTAATTATGTTGGATATAAATCTCCGTCAATCTAGAGCATGAGAAAACTGGCAGCTAAATCATGATAATGAAATTACCTTAATTTGGGGCCATTCCTCAAAACTTAACGGATCAAGCGACACGGATGACACATTAAGTTTGCGTCTTATTTTCCTTTCTGACTGTGTGCCGTCTTCTTCCAGATATGCAGGTACACAAAGGGGAACTGAATCCATCGAATTCTTTACTAAGTTGATGGCATTTAATGAAGATTCCATCGCTTTTGATGAGATTGACTTGACCTAAAATGGCAAAACCATATTAATTATCAGTGTACACCAAAATTATTTAGTTATTAATAAAAAGGTCTTTTCAAATCATATAGTAATTGTAAACAAGCAAGACGAATGAGTGCATATATTAGAACAAACATACCACTTCCATCAAACGAGGGAGCTGATCTGTTGAACTTTGTGGTTCTTCGCTTGTTTCCTTACAAGCGGGATCCACAGAAGTTTGAAGCTTTTGAGCCTTAACGGATGACAATAAGGATTGGATGGATGTAGAGGATCCCGAATGTAAAAAAGGTGAAGAGGCTATTGACTGAGGTGACAACAAACTATTGGCATCAAATTTTGAAGAAGCTGTCTGCCTACTAGTTGGCTTTACAGTTGATGGAAGACAGAAAGGAACATGGTTTAACAACCTAGAACCCAGAGGAGACACGGTCTGACCCACTATTGACTCAGTAAGCGCATTCACATTATGTATTGGCTGCTTCAGTTTTTCCAAATTAAGATTCTGATTAGCCACTGGAGGTTGGGGGTTAAGCGGCTGAGATGGAAAATTAGTAGGCGTTGTGTTTGAAAAGCAACTCGTCAGAAAACTTGATTCATCAACACTGCTGGTATTTAGTCTTGTGTTAATCTGCTGTGTTGAGCTCAAAATGATTGCCTGTGGAGCTTTAAACGAACCAATCTGTTGTGGATTATTCAAAGGTTTTTGGGCTTGACCCATTTGAAGAGAACTATTTCCAACAGAACTTGGCATTGTTGCTTGTTGTGGTTGTGACCGTGCTTGTGGCTGTGGTTGTAATTGTAGTGGTGGTTGTGGCTGTGACTGTGGCCTTAGCTGTGGTTGTGACTGTGGTTGACGTCTTCTAGAAGGGAAATTTTGATTAAAAGTAAGCATGTTGGCTTCTAGATCTACAAACCCTGTACTTGAATTTGGTGGCTGATTGTATTGCATCCTTGTGGCTACTCTGGGCTGCTCCTTTGGTTCCTTAGGTGGCTGAGCGGCTGGCTCACGGTACTGAGAAGAGCTTCCACCGTGCTTCTTCATGTGATAGTTCATGTAGTTGACTATTTGATTCATATACAGGTAAACTTTATGGTCATTGCTGGGAATTGAATCAACTGCTGCTATATCTAAGAAAATGATAATCTTTTCCAGAAATTCTTTGACATGGTCGTACTGTTGTGCTGCCTTTATATTTGTTGCCTGCACAGAGAATGATTACAATCAACAAAAAGAATAAACTTTGAGCGTGAAAATTGATGATTCTGTTATCAGACCTGAGTGCGGATTTGTACGGCTCTTTGGAGCATTTTTAGCAGTTCGGTATGGTAGGTCTCTTTCATCCTCCGGATCTGCAAATCACATTGGATCAGCATACATTTATTACATGAGAAGGTCGGATAACAGAATTAGCTTCAAAACTAGGGTAGATACCTGTCTTAAAGCGTATTCACGCCAAGAAGCAGAAGAAGGGAATTGGCTAGGATTTGCAAAGCCAACGGGAGCTGCCATTTGAGATCAATTAATATTTACTAGTCACTAACATAATCAGCCACAAGTATATGTTTTGTTTTAAATATGCTGGATAACATAGCAGGAAATTAGCCTCAAAACATATCTTTATTAAGAAGTTACCTTTCAAGTCAACATTTGCTTGTTGCAGCCCCCCTAATAATAAACTACCCGAAGTCCCCAAACCCTGTTGAGAGTGTAACTGTGTTTGATTCGGGTTGTGCAGAATTTCTAGCCTCGAAGTTTGATTGTTTTGTGTACTACCCATTTGCGTATTAAGTATCGGCCTTGTTTCGGGAAGCGGCTCGTTTGACGGCATTTGGTACTGAAGTTGGTTGTATTGGCCGCTAAATGTACTGTTTGATTGATTTTCTACGGAATGTGTTGCTGGCTGCTGAACACCCTTGTTCTTGAACACCTGCTGCATTAACGGTTGATTTTGTGGAAAATCAGCTGTTCTGCGCAACTGTGAACTTTGTGCAGTTAGGACTTCACCTGCAACACAAAGCACTATTATCACAAAGACTGTTTTTAATGAAATTTAGTAACTTTGAACTGCTTTCGGCACATTATTCTGCAACATCAAGTTCACTTACTGTGGCTGCCGACAGACATCGTCCCCTGAGAAATTCCATATTGTGGCTGCATAGAACCATGTAAACAGTAATCATTTAGTAACAAAATAGGTTACTGAAAAACATACAATACTAAGAGAAATGCATACAATACCAAGAGAAAAACCAACTTCTAAAGAAAATTACATGAAGCAACAAAGCAAGGGTATACATTAATTGATGACTAAATACATATCAGTATACCTGAAGCGGTGGATGTCCTCTCACATTCGTTCTTCTCACTGGTTGACTGCTACGACTTGGATTGATGGTCGTTGTATCCACACTGGTCATGACAATTAAGAAGTTACTCTCATTTTAACTCTAAGTAAAGATCTTGCTTGTATTATACAGAGTATACACCTATCTTAAGAATTGAATCATAATGAGAGAATCTGATATGAAAAGGCTTGAAGTATCAGTAACCAAAAGGAAACATTAGTACTAAAAAGCTAATCAATCAAGTTGTAACTAGAATCACAATTTTGCAAGATAATATCAAAGAATAGTCCCTCCGAAAAATTATAATCAATCTCTTAATTAATGTTAGGTTTGTTATACAAGTAACAGCATTAAAACGCCTCAAACAGACACACTGACAATCTGACACACACGTAAGCAGATCGAGCACGTTTATTACGTGAGCCCTGATAGATATAATACCGTAGCCGAAAAAACCTTTTCACAATAAAGAACTTTCTAAAGTTGATCGAGGCACGTGGATGTGACGAATAATACTTAATAGCATATGCAAGAAATTTACGTTATCCAGTGACGACAGCAAGAATAGGCATAGGATGAACGTAAAAGATGCTTGCAGCAAAACGACAACAGACAGCCGCCAAAAACTCAGAGAAATCTAACAAACATGTATGACGAGGGCCTTAGTAACTCTTGTTAACAGTATACAAACCTACAAAACTGTTTTGCCAAAAAGAAACGTTTTCGAATGTCCATGAAGAGGGAAACTTCTTGAATATATAAGATTTTGTTCTAAATTAAAAACTTTGTTTCACCAGTAAACATAGAAGTAACATGATTTATAAAGATCAGTTCAAATAAGCTAACAACTGTTAAAAGTACAGTGAATGGTTGCATATAAAAGTTTTTATGTGAAATCGATATCAACAAATGCTAGCTGCCATGTTAATCTTCCTCCTATGATGTTCTTAAATGTGATCTCCTCCTTTTTATCATTTGTATCCTTCATGAGATATATAGAACATGAAAAGAAAATGCATAAAACTAATATAAACTGATATATAGAATTGAAGCAAAATCAACTTCAAGAAAATAGTGTTAAACATGAAAAAAAAAAAAAAAAAAAAAAAAATTACCTAGCACATAAATGTACGATCTTCTACTTCTAAAACAATAATTTTAATTACGGAATAAGATTTATAACAATTTATAAAAAAAATCAAAATAAATAACAAAAAACCCTAGATGATTTTTACAAACTGATCAAACATCAAACATGGAGTATATATATATCTCTATGTATGTATATCCATCTATTGAATTCTATTTAATATACATTTAATTAATATTAATCATTTAATTAGAAAAAATTTCTTTCCAAAGAATAAAATCTCTTTCCAAAATTAGGATAATAATTTGACAAGAAAATACTAAACCGTTAAGTTAATGAAAACCTAGGAAGTATGTAAATGTATGTATATATATAACACACACACACACACACACAAAAATGAAAATTGATAAAAACCCTCATTCAAACAATACCACAAACACTTTGAAAAACGATCGATCAAAATAAACAAATAAAATCAATTATTTAACAAAAAAAATAAATAATAAATCAAATCAAATTTTATACCTAGAATTCACCATAAATCCTTCATAGTGAGGATCAAAAAGTTCATCAATCCATCTATCCAAATTCACATTTAACTCATTGCTTTCATCAACTCCCCGTTGACCACTACTACTACTACTTCCATTATTCATCATGCAAACCCTGCAACTTTTATCAAAAGAAAAATTAATTAAGATCGAGACCGAACTAACTTTAAGTTTGAAAAGAACTCGAATTTAGTTATGATACCTTACCAAGATTACAATGTACTATATAAGAAGCGAGATGACTCGATCGATCGACCGACGATTACTATTGTTAGAAATCATTAATATCAATTCAATGTGGTAATTATACATACATACGTAATACAGTCGGTGGATGTTGAAATTATGTTCTCTACAAGTTGATTTAGAAAAACGTATAGAGAGAGAATTCAACAATATAATGATGCTGATGCAATTTACGTTACAATTTGGGTGAATAATATATGACCACCTTTGTGTTAATTTGTTTGATGAATTTAAGGTGTTTTATTACACTATGACTGTTTGAGAAAACTTGCAAATATATATACCCCTACACTATTGTTTAAGTGTTATTTAAGTCCCTTATGTTATTAACTTTTACTTATTTGAATCTTTTTTAGGTATTAAGGCTTGCATTGTGATGGAAATTCTAGTAAAAGCCTAAAAGGGATCAGTGTTTTGGATGGTATATATTAATTAAGTTATTGAGTGGATATGTATCGAAAATTAAAGGTGTTTTATTTTAAATTTGTGGGGAAAAATTATAACTTGGGGACAAGAGAGAGAGGAGGTCACCGAGATTACAGGTGGTTATGTAATATTATTGTATTCTATTGTTACTATATTGTAATATTTCTTGTAATATCATTGCCTTCTTTCAGGGAGGAGTTGGTCGATCGCTCAGGGTTTCTGAATTTACAAGGGTCTCAAAATGTATGTATATTTGTATATGTATGTGCGATACACATATACATATAATTTGATCGTTAATTACAAAAAGAAAAATATGTTATAGTTGTTTTAGAGCACAACAAAAAAAATTAAGAACATTTATTTATAGTTCGATGTAGAACCTCATTTCGGTGAACATTAATGTTTTTGTCCAGAGCCTCCGAAAACTCAAAGACAGCCCTATCTAATATAATATGAATTTAATTGTAATTGGGGTCATCTCTGAATTTTTGAAGACTCCTTAACATAAAGTTATTAATCACAAAAGTGAGGTCTTTGATAAAAAGAAAATTATTGTACACATATAGTAAATTGTTTATACAGTAACTCAATTTTTCTATACAATCTAATCACTTTGAAATAATTAGGCATATTTTCTTTTATTTACAAATTAACAACCAGATTGTTTACCAAGTTGTACATGTGTATCTATGTATTACGGGTGAGTGTAGAAACCGAATTAATTGAATTTTGACCGAATAATCGATCGAAAAAAACCGAACTGATGGTAAAACCGAATCGTTAATAACTGAAATATTTCGATTCGATTCGGGTTATAGGTAAGGATCGAATCGTTAATAACCGAACCGATATTTGTTCAATTATATTAAATATTGTTGAGTCACTGGTCGCTGACCAACTCAATGATAACAAACTCGATGAAGGAAATGATTAAGTCAAAGCTGCTGTTGCTGAAGTTGTACTCGCTGATTACTGTTCGTGCTACTCAAGGAAACTGATATACTGAGGAAGATTAAAAACTCAACTTTGTGTGTCGCTAATTCCAAGACTGGCAGCGAGAGTTTTACATCTTCAAATGAATAAAGGCAAAAGTCACTGCCCTAATAAAAGCTAGTTGCTGAAGATATATAATTCAAGTCTATCTACAAGAGCACGATAGCTCGCAGTGAGTGAGGAGAATTATTACATCTTCAGTGACTATATTAATAAAGTTTCTTTACAAGTACAAGTCGCTCTTCATATGTACGTCAGCAAGTGTTCCCCGTACTTGAAAACATCTGAAGAATTACATGGCAGCAAGTGATTGGTGTTAAGGAAGAAGAGATATTTGCGGTAACAGAATTGGGACCCGCAGAATGTCGGTTCATCAGTGATCAAGCCAATCAAGCAGCGACACGTGTCATTCTAGATCCTATTTTGTAGGAGATATTTACGGGATACTTGTAGTATATATAGAGTAGTACGTTGTACTTAGAAACTTGCCGTTGTGTACGTGTTAATCACTTGTGCGTCAGTGAGTAGTAAGTCTAAGCACATACCAGCGATCAGTGAGTGGGCAGTTAGCGTGATTGTCCACTACTGTTCATCTCTTTGTAATAGTTAGCTTGAGTGTTTTATTTAGATTAGCCTTGGCTAGTCTATTCCGCAATCAACATTCAGTGAGTTTTTGTCATGAATAAAATTCACAAGTTAAGCTAATATTGCGTTATTGTTTTATCTCTGTTTAAATATTCATTATACTGTTTGTGATAATTCAATTAAAACTTGATAAATCAACTTAGATAAAATTGAAAAAGTTTTTAATTGTATTCAACCCCCTCTTATACAATTAAACTTTACTTATTGACATTCCAAATCACTAAGCAATAGTGATTAAGGGACTATCAATTGGTATCAGAGCAGAGTTGGTTATAAATAATTAACCAGATCTGCAATGGAATCAGTAAAGTATAGTTGTGTTAACTCTGAGTATCAGAAGGGAAATGGCTCTACTACCAAACCTCCAGCGTTTGATCCCTCTAGGATTGAGACCTGGATGTCCCGGATGATGATGTTTTTGGATCTTGTTGATGATCGTCTCTGTAACATTATAACGAATGGTCCTTATATTCCTACCACTATTATTCCTGCTGTTGCTGCCACAGCAACTACTCAGGCCATACATACGTAAAATCTACATAGGTTAATAAGAGGAGGAACAATGGTCAGATGAGGACAAGAGGTTAATAAGGTTAGATAAACAAGCTAAAATCTACATAGGTATGGCACTTCCTGATGAAGTGTTTGAATCAATCAGGCTTTGCAAAACTGCCAAAGATATGTGGGACACCCTAAGGAATATATATATTGGTACTCCTGATATTATTCGCTGCAGGGAAGTAAATCTCACTCGCCATTATGAGTTATTCGCAATGGAACCCAACGAGTCTTTGTCCTCTACTTATACCAGATATCAGTCACTGATGAATAAGATGGAAAAGGCTGGTATAGGCAAAGAGCAGAGGTTTGTTGTTGAAAAGTTTCTGGAACTTCTACCAAGAAAAATCTGGGGAACCATTGCTACCTGCACAAGACAAAGGAATGATTATACAATGCTGAATCTTACTCAAGTCTATGGTATCTTACTCAACTGGGAGCAGTCTGAAAAGCAAGCTGATCAAAGTGAGCATATTCGTGTAACACTTGGAAGTCAAAAGATCTCGAATGCCCTTGTAGCTGAGCTTGAAGAAATTGATCAGAGACAGAAACCAAAAGTCTCAAAGATAAGCTCGAAGTCGCTGATAGCTGATGAAGAAGGTGAAGGAGCAGAAGAACAGTCAGAGTATGAGTATGATGAGGGTCTAGAGAAGCTAGAAAGAGACATGACGATGTTGGTTGCAAATTTCAGAAAGAATACCATATCAAAAAGATTCGCTGGTGCTCCATCATCTGATAATTTCAAATCAAAAGGTGATTGCTACAAGTGTGACAAACCTGGTCATTTCGCTACTGACTGTAGATCTAAGTCAATCAACCCACTCCCTGAACCAAAGCCAAGCTTTAGAAATGACAAGTACAACAAGTACAAAGCAAAGTACAAGAAGCTGAAGGCAATGTCCGAATCTGGAAAGAAGAAGGGAAAAGGTTTTGTCTCTGAAGAAGGATCTTTCAGTGACTTTGACTCATCTTCATCATCTGATGAAGAAGAAGCAATGATCTGTTTGGATAAGGATTACTGTCTGATGGCTGATGATGCTGCTTTTCATGAAGACATCAAAGAAGTAGCTCATAAATGTTCAGCATCTCGATGGGATCCTGAAACCTCTACAAGGTACATTGTTTTAAATCATATTCAGCTACTGAAAAGGATAACGTCTTTGAATCTTTGATAGTTGACTTGTCAAATGCTCATGACATTCAAAGAAAGCAAAATCATGAAATCAGTAACTTAAGATCTAAGCTCCATGATCAAAATGAAAACATGATGAATGTAAAGAATTTAAAACTAGATCTTGATGCTCAAATACATGCAAATCAAGTATGTATTCAAGAGAAAGTAAAATTTGAAACAAAGTTTTTACAACTTAAGAAAGTCACGGAGTCATGGTGTAAGTCTACAGCGTGAGTAAATCAATATATTAATAATCAAATTCCAAAAAAAGCTAGAGCTATTTTGGGAGGTGATTATGAATATGCTGCTTCTCTCGCTGATTCAACAAAAGTTGATCCCATTTTTGATTCCGATGGAACCTTTTCAGAAGTTTTTTTTGAACCAATGTCAATCTTCAGTGAGCCAAAATCAAATTATTTCATAAAAAGCAATTTGGTCACTGATGAGTCTGACATACCAAAGATTGTTGGTGAAGTGAAAATATTGAAAAATAATGACTCTTTGGTTAATCTAAATCTCACTAAAACAATCACTGATAATGAAGAGATTATCAGCAACCTCTCTGACACTGTTTCAATCAATGATAAAAATCTTATCAGTGACCTTAAGTCAAAGAAACAAGAGGTAAAAATCAGCAAGAAAAGTTGTGAATCAGTGTCAGCTTAGCAACTTAAACCAAAGAAGGAAAAGAAGGTCAATTATGCAAATAAGAAGTGTTATAAATGTGGCAACAGACAGCATCTGTCTTCTGAATGCTCAGCAACACCTTTTTCAAAATGTCTAACTATCAGTGAGCAATCAGACACCATTTATGCAAATCAGTGGAAGCTAAAATCAAGGCTTAGCCACCATGAACCCATCTCAGGATGGGTTCACCAGTTGAACTAATCTTGTTTATTATTGCAGGGCATTCTTAGAGAGACTATCTGGTATCTGGACAGTAGTTGTTCCAGACATATGACCGGATGTAAGTCCCTGCTCAGTGACTACCAGGAAGAAAGAGGTCCTGATGTAGTATTTGGTGATAACAAGGTTGGTAGAACAAGGGGTTATGGTGTCTTAACAAATGGCAATATGATGTTCAAGCGGGTTGCATATGTGGAAGGACTGAAGCACAATTTATTGAGCATCAGTCAGTTCTGTGACTCCAAAAACAAGGTGTTGTTTGATCATGAAGCTGGTGTTGTTTACAACAAGAAAGGAAGTGATGTGCTGGCTGCTAACAGAAAGGGAAATATATATGTGGTCAATATGGACTCAGCTCAATCAGGAACATGCTTTTATTCCAGAACTGTTTCAGAAGAAAAATGGTTATGGCATAAAGGACTTTCTCATCTGAACTTAAAAGCTATCAACAAATTAAGCAAGAATGGTTTAGTCACTGGACTTCCAAAATTGTCCTATGACAAAGATAAGCTTTGTTCAGCATGTGAAAAGGGAAAGCATCACAACTCATCTTTTAATAGTAAACAAACATCATTAGTGACTGAATGTTTTTACCTACTCCATATGGATTTGTTTGGTCCAGTGAGTACTCCAAGCCTTGGTGGAAAGAGATATTGTTTGGTAATTGTGGATGAATACTCTAGATACACCTGGGTATTCTTTCTTAAAACCAAAAATGAAGCAGCAAGTGAAATCATATCATTTATCAAGAAAATGGAGAACTTAAATGGTAGTCTGGTAAAACATTTAAGAAGTGATAATGGCACTGAATTTAGAAATATTGACCTGGAAAGTTTTTGTGATTCAAAAGGCATTTCTCAAAACTTCTCAGCACCAAGAACACCCCAACAAAATGGGGTTGCTGAAAGGAGAAACAGAACCTTGATTGAATCTGCCAGATCAATGCTCATTGATGCTGGTCTGAAGACCTACTTCTGGGCAGAAGCAGTGAGTATAGCCTGCTTCACTCAGAATAGGTCACTGATTGTTAAACGACATAGTAAGACAGTATATGAGGTGTTAAGGGGGAGAAAACCTGATATAAGTTTTCTTCATGTTTTTGGCAGTACCTGTTACGTCTTAAACAAAAGAGATCACTTAGGCAAGTTTGATCCAAAAGCTGATGAAGGTACATTTATTGGTTACTGAATGATCTCTAAAGCTTTCAGAGTTTATAATAAAAGAAGAGAATGCATTGAAGAATCAATGGATGTAACTTTTGATGAAGCTTATAATGAGTCACTCACTGATCCACAAGAATATGAATCTCTTGATTTTAATGATTTAACTAAAAAGAACAGTGACTCATCAATCAGAAACAAAGATAATGATGAGAAATATGAAAATTTCTCATCAGATTCTGAAAGGGAAGATAATGTTCCTGAAGTTAATTCTGGCTCTACTTCAGCTGGGAATAATTAAGGAACATCGTCTTTGCCTACTCACAACCCAACATCACCAACTCACTGTCCAAACCAAAGCACACAAAATAATAACACTCAATGTTCCAATGCTGATAAGTCTTCAGGACAAACAATGGATAAAACAGTCAACGCTGAACCTCAGCGAATGACTAAATGGACAAAGCATATTGATAATCAATTGATTATTGGTAATCCAAAATCCAAAGTCCAGACTAGATCAGCAACTGCTAACTTTTGTTTGTTTGTTAGCTTTGTCTCACTGATGGAACCAAAGAAGATGGATGAAGCACTCACTGATCATAACTGGATATCAGCTATGCAAGAAGAACTTGCTCAGTTTGAAAGAAACAAAGTGTGGAAATTAGTGCCTTAGCCTGCTGGTAAATCAGTGATTGGAATGAGATGGGTGTTCAGAAATAAAATGGATGTTGATGGTGTTGTGGTCAGAAACAAGGCTAGACTAGTTGCACAAGGATACTGTCAACAAGAAGGCATTGATTATGATGAAACTTTTGCACCAGTGGCTAGACTTGAGGCAATCGAGCTATTTATAGCCTATGCAGCTCACAAGAAATTCAAAGTATATCAGATGGATGTGAAAAGTGCCTTTCTCAATGGCAAGCTGCAGGAAGAAGTGTATGTCAAGCAGCCACCTGGAAATATTGATCCAAAGCATCCTGGTTATGTATATAAACTGGATAAAGCCCTATATGGACTAAAACAGACTCCTAGAGCCTGGTATGATACTCTCTCTGTCTATCTGATAAAATGTGGCTATGTCAGAGGTAAGATTGACAGCACATTGTTTATTAAGAGAGATAAGAGAGATGTCATACTAGTTCAAATATATGTTGATGATATCATTTTTGGGTCTACTAACAGTGACATGTGCAAGGAATCTTCTGATCTCATGACCAAAAGTTATGAGATGAGCATGATGGGTGAATTAACATTTTTCCTTGGTCTGCAAATAAAGCAAACCAAAACTAAAATTTTTATAAGTTAAGGAAAATATGTTAAAGATCTGTTAAAGAAATTTGAATTTGCTAACTGCTCATCCCTTGCTACACCCATGTCACCTGCAGTTAAGTTACATGCTGATCCTGATGGTAAATCTGTAAACATCACTGCTAACAGAGGTATGATCGGATCACTGCTGTATCTCACTGCAAGTAGACCAGACATTATGTTTGCTACATGTCTCTGTGCTAGGTATCAAGATGATCTAAAGGAATCACATCTACTTGCTGTTAAAAGAATATTCAGATATCTGAAGGGTACACCAAATCTTGGTCTCTGGTACCCAACTGGTTCAAATTTCTCACTGAAGGGATATTCAGATTCTGATCATGCTGGATGTAAGCTGGATAGAAAGAGCACATCTGGTAGCTGTCAGTTTCTGGGAGAAAAGTTTGTTAGCTGGTCCAGCAAGAAACAAAATTCAGTTTCAACTTCAACCACTGAAGCTGAATATGTCACTGCCAGTGCCTGTACATCTCAAATTCTCTGGATGAGAAATCAACTTGCTGACTATGGATTTGACTTCACTGAAACACCAATCTATTGTGATAGAAAAATGTGCCATAGCCATTGCAAACAATCCATTGATGCACTCAAGGATAAAGCACATAGATGTAAGATATCATTTCATCAGGGACCATGTGATGAAAGGTGATATTGAACTTCACTTTATTCCAATAGATTACCAACTCGCTGATCTGTTTACAAAACATTTGGATGAGAAGAGATTTAACTTTCTTATCAGCGAGCTTGGTATGTTAAAATTAAATGGATAAATAAATTCTTTGAATTTATTTATTTATTTTTGCTTTATCTTTTACAACTGCTTTGAATAAATTGACTTTATAAGTTATCATTTTAGACGAATATATTCACTAATGAACTGACTTTCACTGATCTAATAAGCAAGTTCAGTAATCAGTTAGTTATGTTCATCTACTATTATAACTTGTAAAGTCACACGAATATCTTTTATGTCTTATGGTTTAAGTTAATGTTATTTTTCTATGTTATCTCTAGCTGATCTAGTCAGTATTCTAAGTTGTAACCTGATCAGTGTGTTCTAACATTGGAGACCTAATATACATTTAACCTCAGACATAATCTATATTCAATTTTTTTTAAAATAAAGTGTATCTATCAAAATCTGACAATAGCGATCTATATCCAGCTGAACCTAAGTCTAAATAATTTAATCAGTATTCTAAGTTGTGATTAGATCAGGAAGATAAAGGTTCAGCAAGATAAACCTCAATAATTGTTTCTTTATGATACGTATACTCCTTTTCGGTGGTAAACCAAGAAGTAGGTTATGTATCTTCAGGGACTTTTACTTCATGAAGATATCATTTAATGGTGGTATATCAATCAACAAACATTCGTTATATTTAATACGTTTTGTATTTAATTTGACGGATTTCAAAAATAAATGTTTTATGGTACAACGGAAAAGTCGCGTTCTCTGACAATCTCTCTCCTACGTCATTGCACTTTTCCGGCGCACCTCTCCCATCACCATTAATGCCACCACGCTCCACCACCATCATCCCTATACAACTACCACTAACCACCACCATCGTCCATGACTCTTCATTTTCAACCACATGATCATCAAGTTGCGTACTACTATATAATCAGGGACTTTGCCCATCCTTCATTCTTCACGCATACTTGATTTTCATTTTAATCAAAAACCTTTCATTTTCAAAACCCTAAAAACCTGCAAATCAATACGCTTAAATGGCAAAATCAAAATTTTTCTTGAACTCTTATACACCGACTACAGAGATTAAAGCTCTTCGAGCCTCTGCAGTAAGTGAAGACTTGGTTATCACAGTTCCCAAATCAAACTATTTAGGAAATCTTATATGTGCTAAACCAGAGTATGGGGAGATACTCAATTTTCTGCAAAATCATTTCATTCTCCCTGCTCTTACATTGTCTCCTGGAGAGATGAACCCAGAATGGCTGAGTGAGTTTTGGTATACCTGTACTCATTCAGTTGTTGATGGTACATCCCAAATCCAGGGTTTTATTGACAATAGGAGTAAAAAGATAATAACTATTGCCACCATCATCCGTACTATTCTACAACTCCCGGTACATACTGCTTATGACCCACTGCCTGATGGAGATGTGGCCAAGGGAGGCCTAGTCAATCTCACAAGGATTGACTGTAAATACTCCATCGATGGCAGTGGTAATCGTAAGTATACCACTGTACATAAAACAAAAATGGATGGTGTGTGGAATGCCCTGTTTTCAAACTTTATTCAATGTTTGGGCACAAAAACAGGGAGCTACGATCAATTCAGCTCCCTAGAAGCACAAATCAGCTGGTCACTAGTCAACTATCTTAAAGTTGATTATGCAAGTGTGATCTTTAATGAGCTGGTTAACCGAGTCGCTGAGAAAGCCAGAAGCAAGTATGTTCTATACTGTAGGTTCATCTCACTGATCATTAAAGATCAGTTTCCTGAGAGTGAAAGAATCCAATTCAAAGGATTCGAACCTACTCTGGTTGGCTCTCAAATTATTTCAAAACCAGCGATTGTGCTTCTCCCTGATTTTATGAAACCCAAGGGAGTACTTGCACCCAACCTTTAACTGATGTACATCCGTCCGCTTCTGCCCCTACATCGATCACGTCACTGACCACACCCCCAGTTACTACTGTGGTCAAACCACCAGTCAATAAATCATCCACCGCTTCCAAAAAGAAATCCAAATTAGGGTCCCTGACATTAAAGGATCAGGGACGTAGCAAAAAGAAGACGTCTAAGGACACCAAGAGTGAAGTGGAGACTGAACGTTCAGTCCCTACGGGAACTCTTGATCAACCCACAGCCACAACTACTTCACTGGACTCACGAAAGTCCAGTGACTTAACAAAGGGTAAACTACAGACAGCTGCAGTAGCTCAAACTACTGTTAGCAGTGATTCGGGTGCATCCCACACCCCTTTATCGAGTCAACCCATCAGCGACTTGTCATCCTCCCGAAATGATGACATTTTAGACAAAGGGCTAGTGACATCAGCAGGTGATAACACACTCAATGTTGATGTCACACCACCGGCTATAGACCCGAGCCAAATCTTATCTACCACTGCACCAGCTGTCAATATCTCTCCATAGTCACATGGAGAGATACAGACTGAAATTTCTGTTTCCGATGATCCATCAGCTAGAACACAAGCTGGTGATGACGAGGAATCCCAACCAATAGACACCTCCACCTCTGATGATGATGCACCACCACCACCATATCTACATATTATCACTGCTGCTGCTGCACCCACAACAACACCACTCACTACTGCTCCACCAGCTACTCTTGTCACTTCATCAATCCAGGAGTTGGACGCCGTGTCTCTCTTCAATGACAACGTCTCTATGGTAGCAGGTACTGATCCCCTTGCTGATACTGCCAATGGTGCAGGGGATCAGGGAGCCCAATCACAACCACAACCTACACCACCAACTTCACCACCAAAATCATAATCACCACCAAAACAACCAACACCACCATCTCCACCAAAACATCAAATACCACATCCATCATCTCCTAAAGCTGCTGATCAAGCTTCATCATCCACTCCCTCCTCAACGGACAAGCTGCTGATGGAGTACATTGCCGTCTCTCAACAACAAATCAAACTTCTCACTGAAGAAAGGGAGTCTCTGAAAGGTAATGTTTCTGACCTTACTGCTAAAGTTCATTCTCTTGCAGCTGTATATGAATGAGACAATAAGTTAATTATTGGGTATTGTTGAGTCATACCACTAGAGTTAATTATAATGAGTTGTGAATGTTTAATGCATGATTTAGGGAAAGGCACACAATTGACTGATCATCTTGTGACATTGGACCGATGTTTCATGTTAGACCCTAAATTATAGGAATTAGTTAGACCCGAAACGTTTGCTAGTTCACATTCAATGTAATATCATTGAAGAATTTGGCATTAAGTTGATATAAAAGAAATCACAATTAAACAATGAACGTGCAATTGAATTAGAAAATATGAATCTGAGTGGAATTATTACATAATTACTTGTTCCTTCCTATTGTTCTACTTGTTCCTTCCTATTGTCCTATTTTTCTATTGTTTCTTATTGTTTATTATTGTCTTTTGTTAATTATTACAACACTAAATGTTCATACGGAACTAAAACGTTACCCCCTTTCTCTGTAATTTAAAAGATTATTTATTCTTTTTATTCCATTATCCCTGTGTTCGACCTGGACTTACCATAGCTATACTATTCCGATCAGGTATTCTTGCCTGGTTGTGTGATAGTATTAATAAGGTATTTTCAGTTATAAATTATAAAACAAGACGCTTTCATAACGCATCAAGTTTTTGGCGCCGCTGCCGGGGATAGCGGTAATAAAAAGGATTTTTAATCTTGTAAAATTTTGTACATCATCGATCATTTGAAAAATCAACTCACCTATTATATCATATTGTGAATAATTGTACATGTATCTATTATTATCGAATTAATTTTGTATTTAGAAGCATTTGACTTTTACCAAATGAAGAATAAGCAATTGGATGCTAAGGAAAATGTCAAGGAAGTTGTTAAGGAATTTGCCAGCTTGAAGACTCCCCACAATGCTAAAATAAATGGAGAAGTAGCCGAAATTGACAGGCTTAACTGATCAAACAGTGCCTATAGTGGAGTTTTCTTATTTCAATTTTTGAATCTCAATTATTTGACTACTTTCTTATTTCCATTGTTGACTTCATTTTAGCATTATTATTATTAGATTAATCTATTTTTGACATTTGTTATCATGTGTTTGAATAAAGTTTATTTTAGATGTAATATAATTAGGTAGTTTAGAATAATATTTTAATTAATTAAAATTAGTTAAAATAAAACGGAATGGGTAAAAATCATGTGGGCCGGTGATGTAACGCAAAAAGTCATGTTTTCAAAGCCATTATTCCACACTTTTTGGGCACATCTTTAGTGAAAACATTCCAAAACAATCATTATTTACTAAAATTCACTAAAGTGCTCAAAATATAGACGTTGCTACAAAAATCAGTAAAAACATCCGAATAACGAACAAAACGGAGCAAATAAGCAGCAACCAACTCTCGCACCCTCATTTATCCTATGATAAACATATTCTAACCTTATGATATGATGTAATAGGTAAAATAGAGACGAGAAAATCAAGAATCATGCAAATCGGACAAAGGACGGAAAAGACTGGACGATTACAAACTCCTATAAAGTGATTTCAGCTATGCTAAAGTTGTACACATCCAATTTCAGTGAGATTGGCACCATTAGAAGCGTAACGGAATTATGAAGACACAGGCGAAAGAATCAGGTCAAACGGACGCATAACGAAGGAGATACGCGCGTTTTAAGCAACGAACGAAATCAGACGGAAGCCGTATACGGCCTTGGCCACCGTATTCGGCCCTTCATAGACCGTATACGGCCCATAACACACCGTATATGGCCCTATGAAGGCCGTATACGGCCCTGTGTACCCATTATGCTGCCCGTTTGTGATTCGTTTGCTTGTACGTACGTGCTTCGCGAGTTGTACGGCTGATTTCAAGCTTTGCCTATAAATAGGAGGCCACCCCTCCATCATTCCACACACTTCAACATTCCATTCATTTCTCCATTTCTACTTTCTCTCTCTCACACTCTCTCTCTCTCTCTCTAAACTCTCTTTCTTTCTTTCTCTCTCTAGAAATTAGGGTTTGATCCAGTTAGTTCTCAGTTAATATTTAACTGAAACTAACGGAGGGGCTACTTTTGTAATAGCGTAGGGAATAGTTCAGGGGCTTTTATTGTAATATTGTCAAGGATATTGCGGAAGTTCTGCTTGTACTCTCTCTCTAGACATTTATTCAATCTACGCTTTATTAACGGTTACTTCTTTCCTTATCTGTTATAATGATAATTGATATTGTTATTATGCTAGATTTAGGATCTGTTATTATGCGTAGTGAGTAGTTTCCTTGTGTGTTTGTTATGATGTAGTTAGTTTATATATGTGTGGGGTGATGCTGCTTTAAATATATAATTGGATAACATTATGAAATAACGGAGGTAACGTTATACTGCTTTCATTTGTATAGCGTCGGAATCATCACTTATGTGTGTAGTACGGAACGTGGAAGCTATGAAAGTCGTGGGCACAATCCGTTGTGGAAATAATGTTTCCAGTTATATTATATAAATGAAAACCGGTGATCTATTAATCTTGTATTTATGAATTTCTAAACCAAATCGTCTTTCCTCCAATTAAACGTGGTTAGAACCTTTATGACAAGGAGTCACGAACCTTGATCAAACGGTCACTACCTATCTATGTTTTCTGAAACTGTAAACATGGTCTGAATTGCGTAGCTGTGGGAATACTGTTTAAAACCTTTCGTATAGTACACCGTGAATCAATCAGGGATTTATTGGGAAATAGTGAGGGCTGGTTTATATCATAGATGGTTGGGCTTTAATACAAACGTAGTTTAAACTAGTCTAGAGTGACCATAAAGTATGTGACCCCGGAAAGACCACGGTAAACGGCACTGTACTTCGTGTAACGTTGGAAACACCTTTGGTGAAGTACAAATACGTAGGAGCTAAGGAAATGTCGGTGGTTGAAGACTGTGTCACATCCTGGTTTGACTTCAAAGCTGTGGAAATGTTTGATCGCACTGTACACCGTTAGTACACCTAAAGATCAGGAACACTGTGGAAATGCTTAGATGCACTATACACCGTTAGTACATCTTGGGTCTGGAAAACTGTGGAAATGCATAATCACATGGTACACCGTAATGAAAGCTCTAGACTAAAATATAACCATTAATATAAAGTTAATAGTCACCAAACCAAGTCTTAATCTTAAATGCCTTGTTTGACTTTGTTGTCCTCGTAGTGTTAAGAAAGGTCGGAACCTTAGTGGGTATGTTACTCTATCTCATGCACCCAGGAACTAACATTCCGAGAAGGGTCGTTACTCCATCACTGGATAACGTTGAAGAGTTGAGCATCCTCCTCCGATCAGACTCAATTTGGCCTAGTATTCAGTGACATACTGATTGGTTTCCCCAATCAGTAGGGTACTAGTGTTTACACTACGAACAATTAAGCTTAGATAAGACACAAACCTTTAAAAGACGTTTTCATATCAAAACCCTAGCATCACCCCCGCATAAGCTAACGAAGTCATAACAGACACATATCCTCCATACTGATTTCATCCCTATTTCTATTTTATTTACTTTTTATTTAATTTCTTTAAAATACGGACCTAAGTAACAAAAACCCACTCAAACTCTGTTTTAAAAAAATCCCATCACTAAAATAAACGACTTGTCTTGATACTCCCGTTTCACAATACGATTAGCTTGAAGAACGACCCTAGGTCATACTGCTGCTATACAGCCGAAGTAAAACTTAGGTCCCCAGCTCTTATAAATTTAAAACTCCACTGCCGTGTCCTCCTTCCGTTGCGTTGACGACCGTGACTAATCGGGTTCACGATAAGTTTTTGGCGCCGCTGCCGGGGAGTTAATCGTAAGACTCTGAAGCATCCAGACTAGTTTTCTATTTAGTGATACTTCTTTCCCATTCTTATTTTCCTTTCCTTGTTCCAACCGACAATATCTTCCCATATCCCACAACGGTATTCGACCAGATCATCCGGATCTGAATTTCTCATTTTCGTACCCGATCCTGAGTCGATTATCCGTACCATCCGCAAAGAAAGACGTTCCCGTTTTCCACAAATGGCCGCTCGTGTTACTCTCGCCGACAACACCAAACCATCCATCGAAGGACGAGGAGGACCGATTAGCTATCCAGTGATTGACGGAGCTTCTTTTGAGCTTAAACACCACATCATACAACTCATAAAAGATAATTGCCAATTCCACGGTCTACCCCGTGATGATCCCAACGCTCATATCGACAAATTCATTCAGGTTTCGAACTCCTATAAGCAGAATGGGGTTGAGCAGGATATCATCCGCTTATACTTGTTCCCCTATTCTCTCGCTTTACATGCTTCCACCTGGTTTGAAGGACTTGAGACCGGCTCAATCACCTCATGGACAGACATGGGTAATAAGTTTCTCGCTAGATACTTTTCCCCGTCCAAACAAACTCAGGCAAAGAATGACATCGCAAACTTCCAACAAGCCCACGATGAATCTATCTACTCAGCATGGGAGCGATTCAAGAGTTTACTGAGGAAATGTCCAAATCACCAAATGACAAAGACTGACAAGGTGTGCACCTTCTACCGAGGTCTTGATCCTAACCATCGCATTAATCTTGACGCAGCAGCTCAAGAAAACTTCATGAAACTTATTGATGATGAAGCATGGAGCTTGATTGAGGATATGACGATGCATCACCACGATTGGAAGTCTGATGAGCAATCCTCATCATTACCCCTCTCCGCAAACAACACCCGCCAAACTGAAGCCATTAAGTCTCTGAGCGATCAAATTGAGACTCTGACAAAACAAATAGCAGATCTGAAGAAACAACCACAGCAGATCCACCAAGTTCAGGCTTGCCAGAACTGTACCAACCATCCCGCTGAAGAATACGAGGTTGAGTACGAAGATCCTACTGACGGTTCAGTCTACTATGCCCAGTTTCCTGTCAGACCTCAAAATCCGCCCGGTTTCGCTAGAACTTCACCACCACGAACTCGAGGAAACCAATATCCTCCACGGAACAACCAACTCCCTTTCCAGCCCAGGTTTCAGCCACGATATCCGATGTACCCCCAACAACCACAACTTCCATACAATCAACCACTTCCATTAACCACCACTGAGGATACCCAGCCTGCTGAGCCTGCAAAGACCATCATTCCAGTCACGAGTACTGATGACAACCTCAACAAATTCATCCAAGGTCAGACAGCTTTCAACCAAAAGACTACGGCTCGACAAGACCAAACTGATCTATTCCTTCGAAATCAACTCTCGGTCCTGAAAAGCCTTGAGAACCAGATCGGTCAGTTAGCCCAACGTCTCGATACCCGACCACAAGGGACCTTACCAAGCAATACTATTCAGAACCCCCACATCGAGGAAGCCAAGACCTTAAACTCTGATAAACCAACTCCTTCTATGACTGCTTCTCCAAGGGAACATTCTCCTGTCCCGCCGACAGTTGAGACCAAATCAATGCCCACGCCGAATCGTGAAGTTGAGATTCCTTTCCCTAACCGCCTGCACAAGAAGTACAATGCCAGGTCATTCAAACTTGATGGAAAATTCTTAGACACCATGTCTAGAATCCCTTCTAGTACGAAGTACATCCGACGAATGCTGGCAACTAAGGACAAGATTCCTTCCACTCCTAAAGTCTCCCTGAACGCCGAGTGTTCAGCCGTCATCCAGAATGCCTTACCGGAAAAGCTAGGAGACACGGGACGATTCACCTTACTCTGTTCCATCTATCACTCAGGCACAATACGCTCCTTGGCCGATCTTGGAGCTAGTATCAATCTGATGCCTTACTCGCTCTACTCCAGATTAGAATTAGGACCTCTCCAGCCCACTAAAATGAGCGTCCAGCTTGCCGATCAATCAGTCCGATACCCGAAAGGCATTGCTGAGAACGTCATGGTAAAAGTTGACATGTTTTATTTCCCCACTGACTTTGTAGTGATGGATATACAGGAAGACATTAACATACCCATTATCCTAGGTAGGCCATTCATGAATACTGCACGTGCTATTATTGACGTATATTCTCAGGTTATCAGTCTACGAGCACATGGACAAACAATATCATACAAGATTGATCAGACCGACTGTTCAATAATGGAGCATGCAGAGATATACGTAATATCCATGGGCAGAATTACTTCGGATGATGACACTTCTGATTCAGAGCCAAAACCATACAGGCCATACGAGCATACTTGTCTTATCTCAGCTACTGAAGAGTCAGAATCAGAAGATGAGGAAATGGAAGAATCTGAACCAGAAGAAGAAATAGAGGAGGAGGAAGATTTAGAGCAAGATGAAGAAGAAGAGGAACAGCCTGAAACAGAACCAGAGGAAGAAGAGATGGAAGAAACGGAACCAGAAGAAATGGAAGAATCCGAGGAAGAACAGGAAGAATCAGAGCCCGAGGAAGTATATCAGTCCACACCACCTCATCAATACCTTCCTGACTCATATTTACCGACAGCAGAGATTATGCAAATCGAGAACCTCGAGAACTTCATCCCTCTGTCACAAGATGAATCAGATGAAGATCCACCGACTGATTACTCTCACGATGCAGAATTTGGTCTCACCATGGAGAAACTAATTGCATCAGCTATTGATCCCACCAAACCTCTCGTGTCTCCCCGACTTGACGCTCTGCTAAATATTGAGAAGACTATAGCTTTATCCGCACAGCACCCGGAGCTTCGAGACAAACTCTTGAGAAAGATTGCAGCATATAAAGCATCCCGACTTCCCCAAAGGATTCAAACCTTTGACGCATCTGCACCTCGAAGTCAGTTCGAGAAGGGAAGTACATCCGGATCTAGCCGTGATTCTGATTCTCAGGAGGAAAAAGACATCGAGATGGATTCCTCTCAGCCAATATCTCAGATTACTGATGACTCCCTTCCACCATCCGATAGTGTTGAGTTCCCTGATTTCCAGGCTAGGGATACTCCAGCTGAGGAGAGTGATGACGATGACATCATCTATACTGATGTTCCAATAGATATTCGGTCTGTCCGACTTCTTGCATCTTCGACTGTTCCCGCTTCTCCTCAAATTCCGACTATCTCCAACCATGAGGAAATGATTAGTGCTATTGAAGAATTCGAAAACGACATACCTATAATGACAAGCATTATCATTAACTCCACCAATGATTACACTCCACACCAAAGGAACCTGATTGAGGAAATCATAGCCGAATCTGAGGTCAACCAAGCCGAGAATTCCCAAGATTACAGATTCTTCCACAACCGCCTAAATGCCTTTGCCGAAGACCTTGCTGCTCAGCTGCTACGAGAGCACCACACTGCTGGACCAACACCTGAGGAGCTAGAGTTCTTTGAAGACCAAAGACGCATGTACAGGAAGATCTATGATACACTATTCAGATCCGCATTTCCATATTCTGCTGAGCAACACGAGTTCTAAAATTCTTATCGCAGCAATATGTACAATGCTACTGGGAATCCCGACGCAGACATAGACATCCGGTTGATGAATGATCTTAGGGGACTTCTAGATTCTATGGCTAGGAATGATCATATCGACGAGACTTCTCCTCATCGGTTCTACATTGACTGCACCATCGAGTACCACGCTCACAAGATTGCCGAAGATCTCGAGTACGAGAGTTCTGACGAGAGGACGCGTGTCATCCCTTCTTCTATACCTGAAGGTTCGATGGTTAACATCGCGAACTTCCTCACCGATCGAATCAAGGAAATCTTCGCTGAAGTACCTGATGAAGAGCACAGTCAAGTATTCAACTACGGATTACGTGAGGTTTACGACATGATGAACAAAACCTTTAAGAACTCCGACCTCACGTTTTCCCACTACCAGACCAGTCTCATCCAGGGTATTCATGAATCTATCCGAGAACTTGGAGTAAACTCCAGTATTGCAGATCACGAGACTTTACACCTGCAGTTCTTTGGATTTATGGACTCACTCAGACAATACCATCCTGAACGAGAGATGATTGAAGCTGATGGATTCTCTTTTGTAAATTCCCGCGGAATTATCTCCAGCACAGTAAAGGAGATTACTTGGGACCTGCTGCACATAAAAAAGATTACAGAGCAGCATCTGCAGAGCTTCCCCATACTTTCATCTGAGATTCCAAACATCGTCGACATCATCACTCGCCATTTTCTGAGAATATACCCACGTAACCCCAGGATTCCACTTCTGCGCACTTCCGGTCCTGGTGGTTCCAGCACCAACTAAATCTGAAGGAAGGCAAAGTCGAGCTCTCGACTCTAAAAGCAGCGCTTCTCGGGAGGCAACCCATGTAATAAGACGTGTAGAGAGAACAGTGTCAATAAGTGAAGATATATCTCTGACTATCCTTCACACTTGGTCGTCACCAAAACACTTTCTGATATTACAACTCATTTGCAAATAAACCACTCGTCTCAGAAATAAGGAAATCAATTTGAAAAATGATAATTCATGTGTTTCGAGCATTTGAGGTACTTGCATACTACTTTTATGCATTATGCTCGAACTCGTTTTAAAACACATGTTTTATAAAAATGATTTGTAGTAGAAAATATCTTTTCAAAGTTCTGAGACGGTGATTTATCTTTTCATTTACAAATACCTTGAGTTTGTAAACTGGTACGACCAACGTGTTCACACTTACGAGATTGATTCACAAAGGGAATAATGGATGGAAAAGAAACCAAATAGCAAGACGCTTGAAGCTGTGCCGCTCTTCATGAATGCAGAAAAAGATCTTGGCAACACCTCTTTTCAGCAAATTCAGATTCTCAGCTTCTTTGTTGCTCGCTATCTGGGGAGTGTCTTAACCTTTACTCTATTTTGTTTATGATTCTGTATATTATTTGCTTTGTTAGTTTATGAAAGTAGTCTATACTCTATCCTAAGCTTATCACTAAGTGTGGGATTCCAGCCCAAAACAAACACTTGAGAAACATTTTCTTAAATGTTCAAACTCTAAGGGTGGGATTTTACTTCCAGTAAATCTCAACTAAAGAGAACATTAGGGACAATGTTCCTCTAAGTGTGGGATAGCAGGTATAGAATACCTTGGTTAGTTTTCTTTGATTTTTAATGTCCGAAATAGTAAACTCAGAAAATGTTCCTCAAATTTTTCAAAAATTTTTCAAGAAAATTAAAAGTATGAGCTAAATCTATTGATTTACTCTGCTAATTTTGAGCCGAAATATCTTTTGAGAGGAGCTATTTTCAGATGTGAGTAATATATTTCGGAGTCTAGGGAAAATAAGGTAGAAATTGCTTAAACAAGAAATAATAATCTGATGGAAGCATGACGAAGCACATACAACCCTATTTGCAGTGAGGTATCTTGAGCCTAATAGCATTCATCTTTAATGCTTCACTAATCATTTCTTGTGTGTGCCGATGCATGCATCTCTGAATTAGAACTTGCTCTTGACATACGCTTCAAGACCACATTGGTGTGTACCGTACGCGGTATAGGTGCAATTAGATGACCTTGACATTCCCTAGGATTTAAACCCCTTTTCACATATCTTTTCAAGCCCAAAACCCTTCCGATACTCACTTTTAGTATCGATGATCCGCCTAGTAAACCCTGTTGAGCCTAAACCTTTCGTTTCATAAAACCCCCAATAAACCCTACTTCCCAAAATACTCCCAAACTTATCTTAGAATTTCTGAGGTTATGAAAAACATCTTTTAGAATGTCTTATCCTACCCCTTTCGTGCTCTCAAAAAGATTGAAGAATCCTTGGTGTGAAAAATTGACACCGCGAAAAGACTCGAAACGTTCAAGATAAGGGATTTCTGAAAGAATCAAAAAAGAAAAATATCCTTGGAAATTCTCTGGCAAAGAAATTCTGAAGAAGAAAAGAAAAATAGAAAAATACAAAAGCAGAAAAAGAAAATAAAAAGAAGAAAAAGAAGAAAAGAAAGAAAAATAGTTCCGCAAGAATAAAGCTTAAAGTCCTTTGAAGTATCATCAAGATTCTGATAGAAGACCAAAAGCTACCTCTCTCTCCGTTCTGAAATAAAGTTGTTCATGATCTCAGTTGTTTTAAGATAAGCAACCCTTACAACCCAAAAATACCACTATCCATACCCTTTACCCCTCACCAAACACTACAACCCTCATGAATGTCTTGGGATAATTAGCACCGTCCTCACCTAAGTGGTGGAGATCCGATTCTCGACCAAGCCTATGACGATGAGTGCTGCATGACTGGCTATTTGAGCGATTTCTTTTGTTCTAGACTGATAGGAAACCCGATACACTTTGAGTGAATTGAGTGACCACCTTTAGTGAGATCGCCTAGTCATGTGTACTCCAAGATCATGAGATTTGGATGTATGCCTAAGAGAATCTTTTCTTGTTTAAGGAAGGATCATCTTATCTTTCCCTATATTCCTGAAACTATCTTATTTGCATTTGACAGTGGTAACCCTTAAAAATGTTGAAGCTCGCTCTAAAAATTGTTTTAAAATGTTTTCAGAAACTGAGTGTTGCTTGAGGACAAGCAACGTCTAAGTGTGGGATAACTTGATTTAACGCAAAAAGTCATGTTTTCAAAGCCATTATTCCACACTTTTTGGGCACATCTTTAGTGAAAACATTCCAAAACAATCATTATTTACTAAAATTCACTAAAGTGCTCAAAATATAGACGTTGCTACAAAAATCAGTAAAAACATCCGAATAACGAACAAAACGGAGCAAATAAGCAGCAACCAACTCTCGCACCCTCATTTATCCTATGATAAACATATTCTAACCTTATGATATGATGTAATAGGTAAAATCGAGACGAGAAAATCAAGAATCATGCAAATCGGACAAAGGACGGAAAAGACTGGACGATTACAAACTCCTATAAAGTGATTTCGGCTATGCTAAAGTTGTACACATCCAATTTCAGTGAGATTGGAACCATTAGAAGCGTAACGGAATTACGAAGACACAGGCGAAAGAATCAGGTCAAACGGATGAATAACGAAGGAGATACGCGCGTTTTAAGCAACGGACGAAATCAGACGGAAGACGTATACGGCCTTGGCCACCGTATACGGCCCTTCATAGACCGTATACGGCCCATAACACACCGTATACGGCCCTGTGTACCCCATATGCTACCCGTTTGTGCTTCGTTTGCTTGTACGTGCGTGCTTCGCGAGTTGTACGGCTGATTTCAAGCTTTGCCTATAAATAGGAGGCCACCCCTCCATCATTCCACACACTTCAACATTCCATTCATTTCTCCATTTCCACTTTCTCTCTCACACACTCTCTCTCTCTCTCTCTCTCTAAACTCTCTTTCTTTCTTTCTCTCTCTAGAAATTAGGGTTTGATCCAGTTAGTTCTCAGTTAATATTTAACTGAAACTAACGGAGGGGCTACTTTTGTAATAGCGTAGGGAATAGTTCAGGGGCTTTTATTGTAATATTGTCAAGGATATTGCGGAAGTTCTGCTTGTACTCTCTCTCTAGACGTTTATTCAATCTACGCTTTATTAACGGTTACTTCTTTCCTTATCTGTTATAATGATAATTGATATTGTTATTATGCTAGATTTAGGATCTGTTATTATGCGTAGTGAGTAGTTTCCTTGTGTGTTTGTTATGATGTAGTTAGTTTATATATGTGTGGGGTGATGCTGCTTTAAATATATAATTGGATAACATTATGAAATAACGGAGGTAACGTTATACGGCTTTCATTTGAATAGCGCCGAAATCATCACTTATGTGTGTAGTACGGAATGTGGAAGCTATGAAAGTCGTGGGCACAATCCGTTGTGGAAATAATGTTTCCAGTTATATTATATAAATGAAAACCGGTGATCTATTAATCTTGTATTTATGAATTTCTAAACCAAATCGCCTTTCCTCCAATTAAATGTGGTTAGAACCTTTATGACAAGGAGTCGCGAACCTTGATCAAACGGTCACTACCTATCTATGTTTTCTGAAACTGTAAACATGGTCTGAATTGCGTAGCTGTGGAAATACTGTTTAAAACCTTTCGTATAGTACACCGTGAATCAATCAGGGATTTATTGGGAAATAGTGAGGGCTGGTTTATATCATAGATGGTTGGGCTTTAATACAAACGTAGTTTAAACTAGTCTAGAGTGACCATAAAGTATGTGACCCCGGAAAGACCACGGTAAACGGCACTGTACTTCGTGTAACGTTGGAAACACTTTTGGTGAAGTACAAATACGTAGGAGCTAAGGAAATGTCGGTGGTTGAAGACTGTGTCACATCCTGGTTTGACTTCAAAGCTGTGGAAATGTTTGATCGCACTGTACACCGTTAGTACACCTAAAGATCAGGAACACTGTGGAAATGCTTAGATGCACTATACACCGTTAGTACATCTTGGGTCTGGAAAACTGTGGAAATGCATAATCACATGGTACACCGTAATGAAAGCTCTAGACTAAAATATAACCATTAATATAAAGTTAATAGTCACCAAACCAAGTCTTAATCTTAAATGCCTTGTTTGACTTTGTTGTCCTCGTAGTGTTAAGAAAGGTCGGAACCTTAGTGGGTATGTTACTCTATCTCATGCACCCAGGAACTAACATTCCGAGAAGGGTCGTTACTCCATCACTGGATAACGTTGAAGAGTTGAGCATCCTCCTCCGATCAGACTCAATTTGGCCTAGTATTCAGTGACATACTGATCGGTTTCCCCAATCAGTAGGGTACTAGTGTTTACACTACGAACAATTAAGCTTAGATAACACACAAACCTTTAAAAGACGTTTTCATATCAAAACCCTAGCATCACCCCCGCATAAGCTAACGAAGTCATAACAGACACATATCCTCCATACTGATTTCATCCCTATTTCTATTTTATTTACTTTTTATTTAATTGCTTTAAAATACGGACCTAAGTAACAAAAACCCACTCAAACTCTGTTTTAAAAAAATCCCATCACTAAAATAAACGACTTGTCTTGATACTCCCGTTTCACAATACGATTAGCTTGAAGAACGACCCTAGGTCATACTGCTGCTATACAGCCGTAGTAAAACTTAGGTCCCCAGCTCTTATAAATTTAAAACTCCACTGCCGTGTCCTCCTTCCGTTGCGTTGAAGACCGTGACTAATCGGGTTCACGACAGCCGGGTCAGATTCAATTTGACCGCCGGCTAAACAGTTTAGCCGCCGGCTAAATTGCCTGGGGGTAATAAACCGATCAAATCCTTTCTTTTTCATTTGAAACCCCACTTTTCTCTCAAAACACTCGAAAAATTTCGGATATCTCTCAACTTTTTAACCGATTTTAGCATTGAACTTTGTTATTTCATTAAAGGTATGTAACTTTCATATGCATTCTTGCTTTTCATTTCGTTTTTGCATTAGTATTTATCTAGGGTTTTCACGTTTAGGATTCTTGGTTAACCACCCGAATTATATATGCTTTTTGCGTGAATCCTTAGTTAGATGATTGATGTTAGTTCGTATATGCGGATTTTGAAATGATTATGTGATAATGTAGTGAAGAGTTTATTATTTTGTGATTATAATGAAAGAATGTGTGATTAAGTTGGTTAGGTTGTAGGGATAAGAGATTTAAGATTAGGTTATGACGTTTGTTTGGTCGGAATCATGGGGACAGACGGTTTGACCGCCGATCAACGTCGGAGACCGCCGGTCAACGCCGGAGATCGCCGGCTAAATTGGTCACAGCAGCCATGAAAATGTCGATTATTGTATGGATTATTTAGAAGCTGTTTGTTATATACGTTATTTACTTGGATGATTGTGTAGGCTTAATTTAGATAATATGTTTAAATTTTGTAGGCATTTGTACATTTTGTATAAAACATATATTAGTTAAGTTCTATGATTGTTTGGTAGATTTTATGAATGTAATTTAGTTTAGAATTCTTTTAATATTTATAGATTTGTTTTTACAGATGGAACATGATTTACGTGTCGATAGGGGAGCAGCTGTTGTAGCTAACCCTATTATTCGGACTCATCCTATTCTTCAGTTTATGCACCATACCATCTCACCAGGAGACCGAGCAAGGATTCAGACTAGGCTTAGAGCCAACATTGACCAAGATATTATAGCTTCAGATGTGTTGGACTGGGATTTTATGGATATGGTTTTAGATCCTGACACTCAGGAGACAGATACTCAGTCTCTGCACCGATTATTGACTGTTACTTATTTACTTGAGGATGGGAGTGTTGGTTTTGTCTCATATGCTTGGGCTAGATTGTTTGGTATACATGAGATTATTTTCAGGGAGTTAGTTGTTGAGTTCTATAGCTCGGTTAGGTTTGATGTATCATCTGAGGATGTGTTACAGCATACTCTGACTTTTATGCTTGGTGGTGAGCCACGTAGTTTGAGTTTGATTCAGTTTGCACAGGCTATTGGGTTATATACTATTGATGAGGAGGCTAACCCTCACTTTAGGGATTTTCTGAGAGCTGCGCGTACAAATAGGTACGATGATCTGGAGGTTGGGTAGATATAGCAAATGGAGAGTTTGGTACCCGCGGTCCATCTGATGTTTTAGTGAGGAGTCCAATACATAAGCTGGTACATAGGATGTTGTCTCATTCGATCTGTGCTAGGAAGACAGGGCATGAGAAGGTACAAAAGATAGATCTGTTTTATTTGCATTCTATTACTCGGGGGACGAATGTGAATGTTCCCTGGAGATTGGCAGACTGGATGACACATAAGGCTACTGGTACCAAGGCCTCGAGTGTTATTTGTGGTGGTCAGTATGTGACTAGATTGGCTAGGTGGTTTGGTCTTACACAGGAGATGTATCAGTCTTGTACTCCTGTTATTCCGGGTATGCAGTATATGGGAGCTCACAAGCTCCTGGAGATTTCGGTTATTATGAGACCTTTAGAGGGAGATTTCTACCTTTGGACCCCACCATTGATTGCAGGAGGTAGACGTTTGAGGAGACGTCGTGATGTTCAGCCACAGGCTGCAGTTGCACCAGAGGTAGAGCATGCAGCGATTCCACCAGAGCCGCAGGTTTATCAGGGACCAGTATATGATATGTATCATTTGCAGCAGGAGATTGGACGGATGCATGAGTATCAGCAGCAACAGTTTCAGCAGATGCATCATTATCATGAGCAGGATAGGATTATGCAGGATCGTAGGTATCACGAGCAGCAACATTACTATCGAGAGCACCAGAGACAGTTTGATTACACTACTTCTTTGATGCACCAGCTGTTTGACTTTCGTCAGCTTCCTTATGATCCATTTGTACCATCAGAGTATGGAGGACCATCCGGTGTTCGTAGAGATGGAGAGGATGGTGACAGTGATTGATTTGGTTATGGTTTGTTAGTACCTTTTATTTAGACATTTTTATTTTTATTTGCTGGATGACTGTACTAATATTCTGATATTGATTACTTTGCACTATCGTATTATGCTATGTTAGTTTTATTTTCAGGGTATGGTAATTCTAATTCAATTTTTAGTTTAATTTATGAACGTTATGGGTGTGTTCCCTGGAAACCCTCACGAGACTAAACTCGTCCACTTGGGATACCGAGGGGTTTAAAGGCTTGTTGCATAGGCTAAATGCAATCGTGATTAGCTACGAAAGTGTGAGCTGTTGTATATTTCAAAGTTTGGAAGAACCGTTGAACCGGACTATTTCATACACGATTCCAGGGGAGTTTTTCTGTTCTAAGTTCTTTTCTCTTTTTCCCGTTCTAGCAATTCATTAATTGTACAATGAGGGCATTGTACAGCTTTAAGTGGGGGATGGGAGAGAAAAGAGTTGCGTTTCCACATACTTGTCCTGTAAATAAGTAGATGATATTGTAATTTGGTTAACTGTTATTTTATTAAGATACGTAACTAGGAGGTTATAAGTTGCCCATTTTTCAACCAAATTTTTAAATTTACATTTTCGTTTTTCTAGAGATAATTATTTTAAAACAATGTAGGTTAATTTAAAAATTTTCTACACTTTTAATTGAATATTAAATTGTGAAAAATGTTATTTAGCTTCATTATATGATATATTGATAGGCAATTTATATAAGAATTCTTGAGCTTTTAAGAAATGAAAATAAAGAAGTGGATGTTATTTTTAGATGAACTTTAGTTATGTATGACGTTTGTCTTAATTTTCATATAATTAACGTGCGATATGCCATATTTTTGAAATTTAATTAATATCATTTGGGAATATACTGGGTGTTGTTTCCTTTGTTGTACGAAAGTACAGACCTGGTCTCCGTCAGTATATCTAATGAAAAAGAGCAAAAGAGTTTAATAACTCATGTTTTTAAAGTGTAGTCGAATTAAGTTGCTTTGTTGTACTAAGGTACAGACCTGCCACCAATGGTTTGACTAAAAGTTTTATATTGCTAAACCAAAATCAAGTTATGTCGCTTTGTTGTGTTGAGGCACAGTCCTATCACCTCTGTCTTGATTTGAAAAATGATTGTTTTGATTAAAATTTTAAAATATGTAATATTGGCATGTTATGAGTATGAGAGTATATAGCTTTTGGGAGTTTAAAAGAACATCTATGTGAATAATAATAAGTTGAGCTCAATTATTTAAATATAGATTGTTTAAGTGGATAGCAATATCAGTAATCATTGTGAACTATTTAATGATTTAAGAATAATAACTTCGAGTGTAGATTGTTTTGTAATCTCATAGTTTCTTAATAATTGTTTTGAGAATTAATAGATTTTTAAATTTAAATGTTTGTGTTGAAGAAGGGTAATGTTGTGTAATTCCTTTGTTAGTAATTTAGATTAATTGAGATGACTGTTTTCTTAAGAATTTGATTTTTGAATCAATGGTCTACTTGAGGACAAGTAGGATTCAAGTGGGGGATGTTTGATAAACGCTCAAAAGTACTATATTTTAGTAGTATTTTACCCCTATTCTTGTATGTTTCTATTGCATTTAATAAAGTTTAGATATTGATTTAGTTCATATTTGCAATTAGATGTGGAAATGGAGCGTTATGGAGAAAGAAACGGAAAACAGTCAATAATCGAGTTAACTGATGCATTTTTGATAGTAGAGCTAAAAGGAATAAAGAATTGGGCTTACAAAGAAGATTAAAGATCAGTCCAAAATTGGTGGCCCAAAGTTAAAGATTCAGCCCGCTAGCTGAGAAGATTCTGGAATGACATTTAGCCGGCGGCTAAAACCCTTAGCTGGCGGTTAAATGCTAAGTTTGGAAAGTGTAAAGGACGCGGTTTGCAACCAGGTATCGTGGGCAAAAAGTTAACCCGACCGGCGGCTAAAGCATTTAGCCGGTGGTCAAAAGCTCGATTTTGTGAGTATAAATAGAGGCTAAAGTCAGACGTTTTTATATACGACTAACACACAAAAATTAGGTTAGGTTTTGTTATTTTTCGAGTTTGAAGAACGTTTGGGAAGCACAAGAAGTGGAGGTTGAATTCATTTCAACCTATCTTTGCGTGGTTCGTCATTTGGTTTGTTATCGTTTATTTAATATCATTGATGACTTTGGTATTTAATATTATGATTTATTCATATTTGATGAATTGATACATTAGTATTTATGTAATAATGAATCTTGGGTTATGATTATTGATTGATGATATTGCACGTTTGTTAAGATTGTTTAATTGAAAACCGTTATATTGCTCGAAGATCCTTATTTATTGGTAACTGGTAATTATTAGTTCTCAACGTGGTTAATAAGATCGATGTGATTGATTTCCTTTGATGTTATTAATTATTGATGGTTATAATTTTAGGGTTTTAACCATTGCTAAATATGTTGAGTCTGATAGGTTGAGAAAGTAATAATTATTCACTTTAAAATGAATGAGACAATAAGTTAATTATTGGGTATTGTTGAGTCATACCACTAGAGTTAATTATGAGTTGTGAATGTTTAATACATGATTTAGGGAAAGGCACACAATTGACTGATCATCTTATGACATTGGACCGATGTTTCATGTTAGACCCTAAATTATAGGAATTAGTTAGACCCGAAACGTTTGCTAGTTCACATTCAATGTAATAACATTGAAGAATTTGGCATTAAGTTGATATAAAAGAAATCACAATTAAACAATGAACGTGCAATTGAATTAGAAAATATGAATCTGAGTGGAATTATTACATAATTACTTGTTCCTTCCTATTGTTCTACTTGTTCCTTCCTATTGTCCTATTTTTCTATTGTTTCTTATTGTTTATTATTGTCTTTTGTTAATTATTACAACACTAAATGTTCATACGGAACTAAAACGTTACCCCCTTTCTCTGTAATTTAAAAGATTATTTATTCTTTTTATTCCATTTTCCCTGTGTTCGACCTGGACTTACCATAGCTATACTATTCCGATCAGGTATTCTTGCCTGGTTGTGTGATAGTATTAATAAGGTATTTTTAGTTATAAATTATAAAACGATACGCTTTCATAACGCATCAGGATGTATAATGAAAAGGTAAAGGAATGGGCTGCCGATGAATCAGCACGGATTGAGGGGGAGTCAGTGAGCTATGAGTTGGCTCGCTGGCAGTGGATGTATAGGGAGGATGTTGATGAAAATGCAAATGATGATGATATGGATGATGGAGATGATGGTGATGATGGCGATAATGATGATGGTAATAATAATGATAATAATGCTGATAAGGAAGATGATACTAATGAGCAAATGGAGGATCAGTTACATATCTCTTCTATTCTCAAAAGAAAAAGGACCAGCGAAGTGACTACATCTGGGTCCACCTCCTCTAAGCACAGAAAGCGAACATTTACTGAGGAGGATATATCAGCTACCATGCATCAATTAGAAAAATTTTTGGAAGAGCATGAATCACCACCAGCGCCTCAAATGGATACTGTCATATCTGAGGTCAATTCACCATCACTTCAAATTATTGAAAGCACTGAACCAGAAAGTTACATCACCGGTATCCTTGCTGAAGAAATGGTCTCAACACCAGTGACTACAGCTATCTACCCACAACCAATCATAACAACTACTCAACAACTCACAATTCCACTTGCAGCAACAACAGCACTACCAACAAAAGAAACAACAGTAACCACCACCTTATCTTCTCTACCCACAGCTACTTCATCACTAGAGATCACTATGCCAGAGACTTTTGTACTCTCCTCTGATTCTACATCAGGAAGTCTCCATCCTGAGGATACTAGTGAACAAAGAATAGCTAGAAAAATGAAGGCTAGACAGGATAGGGAGCGAGAAATGATCCTGAAAATTCAAGCTGAGGCAGAGTTAAGAGTAGAGATAGAAAGAAAGCAGAGGTTGAAAAAGCTGTCTGACAGTGACAGGGCTTACTTGTTAAAGCTCAGTGGTGAAGAAGCAGAGCACAGAGAGAGAGATGCGCTTGAAAAAGGAGCAAGAAGAAGGTGATGCTGTGTTTGCTAGAGTGTTGCAGAATCTTGAAGATTCTGAAAAACAGCAAGTGTTAGTTGCTGCAGCTCCCAAAAAGAAACAGGGAGCAAAAACATCAGTGGATAACTTATGGGATGAGATTGACAGAAAAAGATATGCAGCTAGAATGGTTGGAAGATCAAATCCTGCTCCTATCACCAAGGTAAATTTGAAAAAGCCAAAGAATAAATCTCAAGCTCAGCTACTTATTCACAGAGGTTTGGAGGCACAAGCAATTAATCTTGATCAAGTCTGTAAGCTGCATAGAGAAGAATGGAATGAGATCAGACTTGCTATCAGCCACTCCTCAAGTGCTGCAAAGAAAGAAGTACTGGATGAGATTGATAGGCTATTCAAAAAGATAGTTGATCTACAGCTACTCAGACCAGAAGATAATGTCATACATGGCGAAGAGATAGTTCAGCCACCAAGCCCGAGGTATAGGTCAGGTACTAGCAGCATCCATAGAATCCCAAATACTTCAAGGCTAAATCTTTCTATCCTTGATGGTGTTCCAAGAGTGGAAGGGGTTGAGACGACTGAAGGTGAGATAGGCTTGGTATACAAAGACTTAAATGGTGCTCTAAGGTTTAAGAGAGAAGCTGAGTTGGAAAAGATTGATCATGAGCAGCTTGTTCATCTAATCAGGTCAGCTAGTATGCTCGACCGAAGCTAACACATGAGAAAAGCCATCATTGAAGAAGTGTTAGCTTGACAGTTTAGATACCTGCCTTCTACCGAGAAGTATGAGCTAGCTGATGAACTTGGATTGGTGAAAGAAGAAGACGTCTGGAGAGACTTATAGTTATGTTTGTAATAGATTAGATAAACTGTAACTAATCTCATTTGTAATATCTTTCATTTACAGTTTAATAATATCTGATCATTTTGAGAAAAACAAAGTGAAAATCTCAGATAATATCAAAAGAATCCAATAAGAAAAATGAATGGATCACAAGTACAAGTAACTGAATGTTTAAATCCTTAAACACTGACCATAAACTTTTATAGCAACAAGTTCGTCTAGAGAGCTTTGATCACAATCATTTAGGGGGAGATTGTTGAGTCACTGGTCGCTGACCAACTCAATGATAACCAACTCGATGAAGGAAATGATTAAGTCAAAGCTGTTGTTGCTGAAGTTGTACTCGCTGGTTACTGTTCGTGCTACTTAAGGAAACTGTTATACTGAGGAAGATTAAAAACTCAACTTTGTGTGTCGCTGATTACAAGACTGGCAATGAGAGTTTTACATCTTCAAATGAATAAAGGTAAAAGTCACTACTCTAATAAAAGCTAGTTGCTGAAGATATATAATTCAAGTCATTCTACAAGAGCACGATAGTTCGCAGTGAGTGAGGAGAATTATTACATCTTCAGTGACTATATTAATAAAGTTTCTTTACAAGTACAAGTCGTTCTTCGTATGTACGTCAACAAGTGTTCCTCGTACTTGAAAATAAGTGATTGGTGTTAAGGAAGAAGAGATATTTGCGGTAACAGAATTGGGACCCTGATGTATCGCAAAAAATCGCGTTTTTACATCCATTATTTGTCCCATATTTAGATCTTTTCTAACAAATACATCTTAAAATCATCATTATTCACCAACTTATGTTAGAAAGGTATAAACTTGTCGATCTTTAGAAAATCAAGCAAAAAGGGAAGAAAACTAACCTAAATAGGCACCATTTTGAGCCTAACCCTAATTCCACTGTAAACTTCACACCGGCCCCTCACGACTGTCTTATTTTGTAGCCATGGAGATTACAAGAATGTGGATATAAGGATTACTCAGATTGGATCAAGGATGAGAGAGTTACGCAACAAACAGCACAACCGAAGACTACGAAACGTATTCTGGACACGCCTGAGCTCTACACCTCCAATTTCTACCAAATTAGCATCATTAGAAGCGTAACAGAATTATGAGACCGTAGGCAAAAGAATCAAGTCAAACAGACGTGAAACGAAGATGATACGGCCTTCCGAATCAAAGCGAAAAGTCGGAAAAATCACACAGCTTAGCACACGGCCACCACAGGGCCGTACACGGCCTCCCACAAGCCGTACACGGCCTGTAGAGAGCTGTACATGGCCTCTTCAGGGCTGTACACGGCCTCATGCCCTCTTGTGGTCTCTCGTTTTGCTTCGTTTGCTTGTACGTGCATGCTTGTAGACTTGTACTCTTACATCCTTAGTGGCCCTATAAATAGAGCACTCATCATCCTCATTTCACACACCTTACACCTTCAAAATCTCTCACTTTCTCTCTCACACACCTTTTCTCTCTCTCTAGATTAGTTTAGTGTAGTTTCTCTCTCTAGAGAACTAGAGAGATGTAGGCACGGTTCGAGTGGGGAAGATAGCTGTATGTAACACCCAATTTTTGGGTCTAGTATTTTAATATGATTTTGACTTGGAAATTAATATTTAAAGTTTTAGAAAAATGATTTTGAATTGTTATGAGAAAATAAATAGGTAAAAGAGTCACAGGACTTATTGTGACTAATAAAGTAGTACATGTTTTAAATTAATAAAGTTGACGGTAAAATAAAATAGTTGTTTTTCGCAAATGGATTTCGGGTTCTAGACAATAGGTTATAAAGGGGATAAAAATTACACAAAAATATATATTGGGTCGGTTTGGTTGTTGCCGACATATATTTCACTTTTCCAATTCCATTTTCTTCTTCCTTGTTCTTGAGAAATCACACACACAAAGAAAATAAAGGAATTAGGGCTTTGATTGTTCAAGTTATCATCTTCCTCATCTTGTCCATCATCATCATCTTTATCCTTTCAATTAGTAAGTGTATTCTTGTGTTTATGAACTTATTTTGATGAAATGGGTTTTGATGATATAACCCAATTCTTGTTATTTAATGATTCTTGTGTATTTGTAGAGGTTTAAAACCAAGTTTGTAACATGTTTGATAATCTAATTTTATGATAATCATTGATTTTGATTATGAACTCAAGAAACTCCATTAATGGAGGAAAGTGAAGAACTTGGTGAAAGCTTTAAAGTGGGTTTTGATTGATAGTATGAAATCTTAGGATTTTTAATATTCTTACATGTTTATTGATGATTATAATGAAGGATGTTATTGTTTGGAACAAATAATTTGATAGAAATCTTTGAATCAAAGAATCAAATAATAGAGGTTTGGCAAAATCTGCACTAAGACTTCAAAATCATCCATCAGGTATTATGAATCAGCAATAAGGTCTTCATAATCTGCAATCAGGTCTCTGTCTGGCACTAGGCTTATGTCTTTGTTTAGGCTTTTGTTTAGAAAGAGCCTTATCAACACTCAGGTCTAGAAATCAACAACATGGCTATGAAAATCAGCTATCAGGACCTTAAAATCAGCAATCAGGTGTTTTGTCTAGAAAGAGGCTTATCAACACTCAGGTCTAGAAATCAACCACATGGTTATGAAAATCAGCCATCAGGACCTTAAAATCAGCAATCAGGTGTTGTGTCTAGAAAGAGGCCTCCGTCTTAGATTAGGCCTATTTCAATGATAACTAGTAGTAGTAGTTGTAGTATTAGTGTGTTATAATGATGACTTAGTATTTATATTCTAGCTTGGTATATATGATGATGATTTGAGATTAATTAATGAGGTTAGTGAGTTTTTAAACTAGCTAATAAAAATGATTATTAGTTAAATAGTATGAATGATGCTTAAAAGTTGTTTATTGCAATTGGATTGAATTCCATATATGTATATAAGAGATGTAGGTTGTGTCGACTTGTTAGATACATAACTAAAGTGATATAGTGTTTATAAGTTAGATGTTATAAACTTTTGGAATGAGTTTCATGTTGTGGAATATGTGTTTTATTATGAAGGGCTTACTTATTTGATAATATATATATTGAAATATGTTATATGATTATAACATAGATTATTTGTTATGGATGAATTACTGACTTGTTATTATTTATATTCCCAGATTGAGCAGATGGATAACTCAGTGATATTAGACAACTGAATGAAAGCTGGGAAGTTGGTGAGTGGATCTGTAGTGCTCGATTCAACCCAGTTGTAACAAGTTTGGTTACAACGGGTGAACATACTTTGTTATTGGTTATTGACTATTTAGACATATGGGTTATTGTTATTGTTGATTATTGACTGTTTAGTCTTCTGGGTTATTATTATTGTTATTGTTGATTTGGTTGATTGGTTGTTATATTCCATGATGGCATGATGATTATGCATTATGTGACTCTGTGGATTATTCAGAGGTCAACACTTGTTGGGTTTGTTGCTATTGCTTGGCTGGCGGGGTTTCCGATACACATAGTTGATGGATGAACCCTAGTCAGTGAAGATAGCTTCAAACTATCGGTAAATCACTTTGATGACATACCAGTGATTTAAGGTGTTCTTTGATTATTGATTGGCTAATCAGGAACCGCCGGTCCTCTTTACTGTTATGTGCTTATGTGTTTATTGGTTGTAAGATTTTTTATTTCTGGATTGAACTGTCGGTTACAGTTCCATTCACTTAGCTGTGAGCTAACCCCTCGATATTTAACATTTTGCAGATTAGGTATGGGATATGGAATGGGCTTTGGGATTCTGGATGGAATGTTTGACTACTGCTGCGACTACTTTGATATTTTGGGAAACTTGAAGTTATGTATTGGAAATTAATATAACACCCGGTCGTTAGTACAAGTTTTGTAATTATATAAGTATAAGTGTGATGTTTTTGAAAAATATAAATTTTGGTATATGTAAATATGGTTTGGGACTTGCTTCCGATGTTTGTAAATGTAATAAAATATGTTGTTAAAATATGGGGTGTTATAAGTTGGTATCAGAGCATAGGTTTGGGTGAATTGGGCATTGGTAAATGTTCAATCCCAAATCTATTTTAGAGTTAGTCAAACATTTCAGAATGTGGGGTTAGTCATCGTAAGGGAAATTAATTAGTATGATAGCTACTAACACTTATCAAGTTTGAGTTGTTGTTTTGGGCACAGAGACGGCAGTACATGAGGCTGGTTGAAGAGAATAAGGTAATCCTCGATAAGCTTACTTGGATTTCAATTAACTTGAATTGCTTACATGTTTAGTAGTAAAGTTGATTTGGGTCAGACTAATATGATTCCTCAGTTAGGTGTCCTTGATGATTGTTACTTGTTAATAGAGGTAATAAAAGGAAGTGATTATTATTGAATATGTGGTATGGGTTTAAATGAAGAAAAATATATTGATAATTTATGATATGAAGTAGCCTGACAACGGAAGTGTGAAAAACATAATCTGGTAACGCTTGATCACCGTTGTTATATTATGTTATGTCACATGAACTTGTTAAGGTTACTAAGTATCACAGGGATTAATGTGATTATGGAGATTGAGTATTGAAATGGTCAAATTCAGGTTATTGTAGTAAACGGATTAAAAGGGGTTAAAATGGATCAAGAATGGGTTTGCATGTGTAAATGAGTTATAGATCAAATGGATATGAAAGGAATTTGTAGTTAGAGTCTGAACGGTGCTAAAAATGTGTTGCAAAAGTGTTCAGGTCAGAAAATGAATGGTTTATGTTTTGATTTGGGTCATAAAAAGAGTCGAAATGGTTATAAATTAATGACATGTTCTAAATGGTCATTTTTAGGAAATTTGGAAAAGTACAAATAGGGTATTATTATGTGTATGACTTGTATGGAGTTATAATTGAGGCATGCTGATTTTGGTTGAGTAGAAAGAGTTATTAGTATGATAAATACATTGAATTGAAGTTTATATAAGAGTAAATATTTAATATATGAAGTGTTAATATAATAAGGTGTTGACTATGGAAGTTAAACGTTTAATAAAGAGTTTTGGGTGCATGGGTATGAAATCATTTAGTTATGATTGGTTTTGTTACGGGTAAACTTGAGAAAGGTGATTAGGAAATTTTAATTGATTTGGGGGTTAAGGAAAAAAAATAAATTAAACATTCATGGTTGATATGAATATTAGAGTTATATATTGTACTATGTGATAAAGTTGGAATTGAAACAGTTGATGACGTTGAAACATGTATATTTTGTATTAACTTTATTTCAGTAATTATTTTATATGGTTAGAGTAATATAGTTGCTTGCTATGTGGTAAAGTTGGAACGATTGAAAATTAGGATTTTGGTTATATTGGATTGGTCAGATTTCGAGGACGAAATCTTTTTAAGGGGGGAAGATTTGTAACACCCAATTTTAGGGTCTAGTATTTTAATATGATTTTGACTTGGAAATTAATATTTAAAGTATTAGAAAAATGATTTTGAATTGTTATGAGAAAATAAATAGGTAAAAGAGTCACAGGACTTATTGTGACTAATAAAGTAGTACATGTTTTAAATTAATAAAGTTGACGGTAAAATAAAATAGTTGTTTTTCGCAAATGGTTTTCGGGTTCTAGACAATAGGTTAGAAAGGGGATAAAAATTACACAAAAGTATATATTGGGTCGGTTTGGTTGTTGCCGGCATATAGTTCACTTTCCCAATTCCATTTTCTTCTTCCTTGTTCTTGAGAAATCACACACACAAAGAAAATAAAGGAATTAGGGCTTTGATTGTTCAAGTTATCATCTTCCTCATCTTGTCCATCATCATCATCTTTATCCTTTCAATTAGTAAGTGTATTCTTGTGTTTATGAACTTATTTTGATGAAATGGGTTTTAATGATATAACCCAATTCTTGTTATTTAATGATTCTTGTGTATTTGTAGAGGTTTAAAACCAAGTTTGTAACATGTTTGATAATATAATTTTATGATAATCATTGATTTTGATTATGAACTCAAGAAACTTCATTAATGGAGGAAAGTGAAGAACTTGGTGAAAGCTTTAAAGTGGGTTTTGATTGATAGTATGAAATCTTAGGATTTTTAATATTCTTACATGTTTATTGATGATTATAATGAAGAATGTTATTGTTTGGAACAAATAATTTGATAGAAATCTTTGAATCAAAGAATCAAATAATAGAGGTTTGGCAAAATATGCACTAAGACTTCAAAATCATCCATCAGGTATTATGAATCAGCAATAAGGTCTTCATAATCTGCAATCAGGTCTCTGTCTGGCACTAGGCTTCTGTCTTTGTTTAGGCTTTTGTCTAGAAAGAGCCTTATCAACACTCAGGTCTAGAAATCACCAACATGGCTATGAAAATCAGCTATCAGGACCTTAAAATCAGCAATCAGATGTTTTGTCTAAAAAGAGGCTTATCAACACTCAGGTCTAGAAATCAACCACATGGTTATGAAAATCAGCCATCGGGACCTTAAAATCAGCAATCAGGTGTTGTGTCTAGAAAGAGGCCTCCGTCTTAGATTAGGCCTATTTCAATGATAACTAGTAGTAGTAGTGGTAGTATTAGTGTGTTATAATGATGACTTAGTATTTATATTCTAGCTTGGTATATATGATGATGATTTGAGATTAATTAATGAGGTTAGTGAGTTTTTAAACTAGCTGATAAAAATGATTATTAGTTAAATAGTATGAATAATACTTAAAACTTGTTTATTGCAATTGGATTGAATTCCATATATGTATATAAGAGATGTAGGTTGTGTCGACTTGTTAGATACATAACTAAAGTGATATAGTGTTTATAAGTTAGATGTTATAAACTTTTGGAATGAGTTTCATGTTGTGGATTATGTGTGTTATTATGAAGGGCTTACTTATTTGATAATATATATGTTGAAATATGTTATATGATTATAACATAGATTATTTGTTATGAATGAATTACTGACTTGTTATTATTTATATTCCCAGATTAAGCAGATGGATAACTCAGTGATATTAGATAACTGAATGAAAGCTGGGAAGTTGGTGAGTGATTCTGTAGTCCTCGGTTCAACCCAGTTGTAACAAGTTTGGTTACAACGGGTGAACATACTTTGTTATTGGTTATTGACTGTTTAGACATATGGGTTATTGTTATTGCTGATTATTGACTGTTTAGTCTTCTGGGTTATTATTATTATTATTGTTGATTGGGTTGATTGGTTGTTATATTCCATGATGGCATGATGATTATGCATTATGTGACTATGTGGATTATTCAGAGGTCAACACTGGTTAGGTTTGTTGCTATTGCTTGGCTGGCGGGGTTTCCGATACACATAGTTGATTGATGAACCCTAGTCAGTGAAGATAGCTTCAAACTATCGGTAAATCACTGTGATGGCATACCAGTGATTTAAGGTGTTCTTTGATTATTGATTGGCTAATCAGGAACCGCCGATCCTCTTTACTGTTATGTGCTTATGTGTTTATTGGTTGTAAGATTTTTTATTTCTGGATTGAACTGTCGGTTACAGTTCCATTCACTTAGCTGTGAGCTAACAACTCGATATTTAACATTTTGCAGATTAGGTATGGGATATGGATTGGGCTTTGGGATTCTGGATGGAATGTTTGACTACTGCTGCGACTACTCTGATATTTTGGGAAACTTGAAGTTATGTTTTGGAAATTAATATAACACCTGGTCGTTAGTACAAGTTTTGTAATTATATAAGTATAAGTGTGATGTTTTTGAAAAATATAAATTTTGTTATATGTAAATATGGTTTGGGACTCGCTTCCGATGTTTGTAAATATAATAAAATATGTTGTTAAAATATGGGGTGTTATACTGTAGCTTAGGAATTTTATTGTATTGAAGTTTTCAAGACTCTGACTTGTACTACTCAGTGTTACGCTACTTAAATACTGGTTATTACTTATTCCTTTACTTACGGTTATTATGTTTTGTTTGCATGATATATTTGTTCGTGTTGCGAATATTGCCATGCTATTTACGTAGTTTGATACTGTGATTGTTGAAATGTAGATATTAGGGTTATGGATGATATTTAATTCATATTTAACATGCTATGATTGGTGATTGTTTCGCTGTATATCTGGTTGAGTTTTACATGAATATAGACTTAATCGAGTTTCCACCCTTTCCGGTCTTTCACGTGACTATTGCCTTAGGATAGGATCTGATCAACCCTAATACTACGTAGATATAGTTATCTCATATTACAGTATGAAGCTATGAATATTCCATAAATCGGCACAGTACTTCGTATAGCGTTGGAAACACCTCGTGTGGAGTACAAATACGTGGAAGCTAAAGAACTGCCGTAGGTTTATTTCATCGTGGAATACCTAAAAGTCACCCTTTTAGAATATGGGTCTAGGAACAATAAAGCTGTGGAAATGCTCGCTGCACCGTACACCGTTAGTACACCAAGGTTAAAATACAGCTTTGGAAATGCTCGCTGCAAAGTACACCGTTAGTACACCAAGGTTAACATATAGTTGTGGAACTACTTTAAAGTACGGTACACCGTTAGTATGCCTTGAGTCTGGAACACTGTGGATATGCCAAATGCACTGTACACCGTGAGTATACCTTGAGTCTGGAACACTGTGGATATGCCAATTGCACTGTACACCGTGAGTATTCCTAGGGATGAACGCCTGATAGCAAAGGAGGGTCTAATTCATGACGGAGTTATTATGCTTAAACCTGATATAAATGAGTTCTGAAAAGAAAGCAAGTATTCGGCTGTAATACAAGATGCTTAAAACGCTTAACTCAACATAACTGACAGCTCAACATATATAGCATACAATTTGTACATACCTAGATAAACTCAGATAGATTTAGGCGTTAAGAAATGTCAGATATATAATTGCAGTTTGTTACCTTATGCCTACACCCAGGATATTTCATCCATAGAGGTCGCTTAGTCTTTTAAGACAAGTGAGGGGGGTTTAAACAACCTGTTTCTGATCAACATCAGGATAACCTAGGATTCAGTGACATATGCTTTTAGGCTTTTAGACTAAAATGTAGGTTCCTAGTGTTTACACCGAATGTCCGTCTGATGATTTGCCCAAGGTAGTCTCCAATCATCTTTATAATGAATATCATCCAGAAACCCTAATTATCGAAGTTTCAGCAATCACGCTCTACCTGTTGCCTACTCTCTATTTTATTCACTTGTTTTATTTAGTATTAGATAAACCAACCAAAACCTACCTACTTTTATAAACCCATCCTATCAGAAAGCTCGTTTACGATAAGTCCCTTTTAGTTCCATTGGCTCCGATTTTAAGAACGACACTCGAGTTATACTTACTGCTTACTCCCCAAAAGTAGGTAGTACTTATAGTTTGAGCCTCAGCTCATATAAATTTAAAACCTAACACATTCACATGTTGCGTCGTTGTTTGCAGGACCGCTGTGCCCACCTTAGAACGACCGCAGCAGAGTCAACACTCTGACGGCACAACAGACCCGCAGAATGTCGGTTCATCAGTGATCAAGCCTATCAAGCAGCGACACGTGTCATTCCAGATCCTATTTTGTAGGAGATATTTACGGGATACTTGTAGTATATATAGAGTAGTACGTTGTACTTAGAAACTTGCCGTTGTGTACATGTTAATCACTTGTGTGTCAGTGAGTAGTAAGTCTAAGCTCGTACCAGCGATCAGCGAGTGAGCAGTTAGCGTGTTTGTCCACTACTGTTCATCTCTTTGTAATAGTTAGCTTGAGTGTTTGATTTAGATTAGCCTTGGCTAGTCTATTCCGCAATCAACATTCAGTGAGTTTTCGTCACAAATAAAATTCACAAGTTAAGCTAATATTGCGTTATTGTTTTATCTCTGTTTAAATATTCATTATACTCTGTTTGTGATAATTCAATTAAAAACTTGATAAATCAACTTAGATAAAATCGGAAAAGTTTTTAATTGTATTCAACCCCCCCTTCTACAATTAAACTTTACTTATTGACATTCCAAATCACTAAGCAATAGTGATTAAGGGACTATCAAATATTTATATACATTTAGTATGTTATATGTACAATACTAGGTATTGAGCCCGTGCGATGCACGACCATTAAAATAATAAAAATAATTAGTAACATAAACCAAATTATCGAATTGAAAAGTTATTATTGACAAAAATAGTATTTGCGAAACAAATTTTAAATGTTGCATCAATTTTTATAAATGACATTCAAGGTCGTGCTGATAATTTTTGTGTATGTGTTAAAAAATATCACTTTTAATCCACTTTTACTTATGACTTTTTAAATGCATCATATACTTCGACATGAGTAAAAATTGGATGTTGAAGAAACAAAATGATATATGAGACAATGACTGTCATTGGCTCGAGTTAATAGTCATTGCAAAATATATTGCGAACGGATAACTTAAACAATATATGTTTGTCGGAAGGACATATTAACATTCAAGTGATCAAATTAAAGTTGTTTTAGTAGTGTTGTTATTCATATTTATATTAAAGTGTTTATTTAATTATAAAATATGAAAAACTAATATTTTAAAAACATAACAATTAAATAATATAAAGTTTTTAATCTTTTCCATCCATATATGGGGTTATTTGATTGAAATAAATTTGTTTTATGAGATTATTAAAAGCAACAATTGATGTGGTATATGTTAGAGTTTTTTTTAATTGTTAGGATGTATTTATATATGGAAAAAGGTTAATGTGGCATATGTAATATTTGTTTAAAAAACCTTGTTTTATATATATGAAAATAGATAAATTGTTATATAACTATACTAGTGTTAAACCCATCCATTGGATGCCTAGAAATAATAACTTTATTTGATTAAAACTTATAAAATATTTATATGAAAGATTCATAATATTCTAAAAAAATAAGAAACGTCATTGTTAATATATTTCTAAGAATTTTGACGTAACGTAAAAAATCATGCTTTTACATACATTATTTAACTTATTGTTGGGTCACTGGTTGCTGACTAACTCAATCGCTGGTGATTGACGTCACTGGTAAAAATGATGAAGACAAACTCTTGTTATTCAGAAGACAAAGACAAACTCTGTTTGTACTGCTAAGTCATAGTTTCTGCTGCTACATCAAATACTACTGCTTGATTTCTACTACTTTGAAGCTGTTAGTACTCCTAAGTCGTTATTTCTGGTGCTGCTGCTACAAATATGATATCGCGTAAAAAGTCACGTTTTTACTACCGATATCTCTCTCATTCTATAACGATTCTTGGCATTTTGAACTCAAATATGGTTCAAATCAGTAACATTATGCCAAGATGGTCAAAACGAGGTTGCACGATAAAAATCAAGCAAAACGGATGAAAAACGAAGATTCCACACACGTTTGAAGATTCAAGGCATCAAAACGAGATTTCAAGACCAAAGTGCCCTCCACCAACATCCACTATTTTCAAGATGTTCGTTTTCAAAATACGAATCCAACAGAAGAAGAATCATCCAAAACGGGTGAAAAATGAAGATTTCGCGCCCGCCGGAAGATCCAAATGATTCGCACGCAATATCTGGAGCTAGGGACCTCATTTCAGGTCCTATCCTATGTCAAAATCTTCGTTTTTGAATTATGAATCCAACAAAAAAAGAATCGACGCAAACGGACGTATAACGAAGAAGATACGCACGAATCAAGCAACGAAGCGAAACGGGGCGGGTAGCCGTCGGCCGCCCCCGGCTGCTACAGTGCCGCCGCCGGCAGCTACAGTGCCGCCGCCGGCTGGCCACCCCCCGTCTCGCTTTCCTTTTTTGGTTAAAACCCGTACCTGGTGCGCCTCCTTTTCGCGTTGTACGGTACCCGGTGCGCCTACTTTTCGTGTGGTACACGCCATTTTTGGAAATTTTCTAATGTGCACCTCTTGATGCTAATGTGAGCCTAAACTCACCTATAAATAGAGGGCTTGGGTTCCATTTGCAAAACACACCTTCCTAGCTTATTTTCTCTCACTCTAGAATTAAGCTCCAATTTTCTCACTCAACATTTAGATTAGGTTTTTACTAGTATTTAAACTAGTTTAGGAGTTTTATTAGAAGTAGAAGGAAAGTGCGGAACGCATTGTAATCTTCGGTGTATGCTCGGAATTGTGTCAATTAATTCAAGTCTATTCTCTCGCATTTAATCTCGGTTATTTCTATCCTTATCTATCTTAATTAATTACGTTTATATTGATTATGCTAGATTTAGTTATTGCCATGATTAGAGAGTAGTATACTTATTGTGTTTGTTGCGATGTAGTTAGTTAATTACGGGATGATTTATAATAAAATATTAAAGATCGGTAATATTACGTTGATCGTCTTATTGCATGTTCTTGTTTGATTGTTGCCTTAGGATTATCATAGTAGTAAAATATAAACGGTTTTAATTATCGTCAAATAATATGACGGCCCCTATTCGACTGTTACTCGATATAGTACTGGAAACACTTCAAGGTGGAGTACAAATGTATGGAAGTCGATGAACGACCGAAGGTAGTCATATTACGAAACGATACAATATTATGAAGTAATATGATGGCCCCTATTCGACTGTTACTCAGTATAGCGTTGGAAACACTTTAGGTGTAGTACAAATACGTGGAAGCTGCGTAACGACCGAAGGTAGTTATATTACGGACTAATATATATAAAATGAGAAACCTAGTTTAATTAACCTTTCTAAATAGACTTTTAAACTTCAAATTAATCTAACGCCTTTCCACCAATAAACGTGATTACAACACCTTTTTACGACGTCCAATTAAAAGGTAGTCAGTCATTTGTGTCAATACAATTTGTTAAAGGTATGAAACTATGGAACCGCAAGGCTACATGGGGGATTATCGTAGGACAAGACATGGCCCAGGGTTTAAAGCGGTGGAACCACTTAAAGTGAGGAACGCTGTGAATATCTAGGGGATTTATTGGGTAGTCTTAAGCAAGGGCTGGTTTAAAGTCATAAATGAACTGTTTACATATACAAATCTGTTAGGATGACGAGGAATCGTTATATGATTCAGTTATGTCTAGTACCTTAAGATTTCGTTCCCGTTCATATGAAAGTATTATTAAACCATATTAAGATTTTGCTTATCATTCAAAATACTTTGTAATGTTACCATAACCTAGCTCCCGGTGTGACATGCTAATGGGATTTTAATTAGTAGGGAATCTAGTGTTTACATGCAAGTATTCAAGAATGATAATTAACTAATATCTTTCAAAACAGTTTCTCTAAATATCATCCCATAACTTAATTAACGAAGTCTCAGCAAACACTATCTTTATTTATCTGCTTTAGGTTTTACTTTTATTTCTCTTTTGTTTATTTACTTGCCTAAGTTAGTTAATATAAAAAACCAAAACTCCTCCACTGTTTTATAAACCCTTCACTAGTTTGAAAGCCCTCATCTGCCACGCCTTAGTTTCAATTCAGTCGGTTTGAAGAACGACTCTAGGTCATACCTACCACTTGCTCACCCTTAGGATTAGCATCGTTAGGGAAAACTTAGGCCCCGCAATTACAAATATAAAACAACACCACTGTTGCGCGCCCGGTTAGCGATCGTTTAACGACACCGACCTGATCGGGCGCCAACAAGTTTTTGGCGCCGCTGCCGGGGAACCAACTGTACGATCCTTAGGCGTCAAGATGAACTTACTCGCTAGTGAACCTTTAGAATTAACTCTTCTCCTTAGACCCCTACGCCTTTCTTTGTTTTTTCTTTCTTTTAGTACTTTTATAAATTACGTTATCCCTATCCACTCAACTAGTCAACCACCTGCCAATGAGACTATGACAGCCGCACGCATCACTCTGGCTGATGACTCTAAACCTCTGATTGAAGGTCGAGGAGGACCAATCGTCTATCCAGAAACCGATAGAACCTCATTTGAATTAAAGCCCCACATTGTTCAGTTAGTCCAAAACCTCTGTCAATTCCGTGGCCTACCAAATGATGATCCCAACTCCCACCTTGACAAATTCATTTCCTTATCCAACTCTTTTAAGCCGATTGGGGTTAATCAAGACATAGTCTATTTATACCTATTTCCCTATTCACTCACTCTCAATGCACAAACTTGGTTTGAGGAACTAGAGATTAACTCTATAACCTCTTGGGTAGAACTAGCAACCAAATTTTTGGCCAAATATTTCCCCCCTTCAAAACAAGCCACGTTTAGGTCCAACATCATAAACTTTCGTCAAGTGCATGATGAATCAATATTCGATGCATGGGAGCGCTTTAAGAAATTGCTTAAGAAATGTCCAAATCATCGATTTGAGCGCTCAGACCAGCTGCGCATTTTCTACAATGGTCTCTTCCCACATCACCGTCCTTTACTTGATACATCCTCTCAAGGTAGTTTCATAGACTGTACGGCAAATGAAGCTTGGAGCCTTATTGAGAAAATGACAATATACAACCATGACTGGAACAGTGAAAATCACCCCTCACTAGTGAATTCACCTACTACAATCGGGAATGAAGCTATCAAAACCCTCACTCAGCAAGTGGCAGATCTAACCAAGGAGATTAAGGAATTGAAAAGTCAACAACAACAAGTCTGTCAAGTTCAAACATGCCTTAATTGTGCTAATACGAACCACTCAGCCCAAATTCCTCAGTCTCATCTAACACCACCCAACACTAACCCTTCTCCTAACCCACCTAGAAATAGCCCACTAACTTACCAACCCCAACCTTTGGAACTCTCTTCCTTACAAACCTCTAGTTTTGACGACAGCCTGATACAAGTCATTCAAGGAATCTCAGCTAGACAAGACCAAACTGATATCTTCTTAAGAGATCAACTGACTTTGTTAAAAGCTCTCGAATCCCAATTAGGACAATTAGCACAGCGTATTAACGCTAAACCTCAGGATAGTCCAACTAGTTGCCATAAAGAGGCTTCTCATATTCTAGACTCTCAGGTAGCACATAGCCCACCTACGGTTTCTTCTCCGGTGAAGGAACCGCCTATTGTTCATTCGACAATAGATTTAGAGTCTCCACCAAATAGGAAAATCCCATTCCCGGCTCGTCTTAAACAACGACCCGATAAGCTTAAGTCTTTTAAACTTGATAGGAAATTCCTAGATACCGCCTCTGAAGTTCACTCCAAAAAGTACTTCAGAAAACTTCTTACAACCAAGGATAAGGTACCCGAAGTACCCAATGTCCCGCTGAACGAGGAATGTTCAGCTATCTTGAAAAATACCATTCCAGAAAAACTCGGAGATACTGGACGTTTTACTCTTCCATGTTCCATTTACAATTCAGGCATCATCTGTTCTCTCGCCGATTTAGGAGCTAGTGTTAATCTTATGCCATACTCGCTTTTCAAGAGGCTTGAGTTAGAAAATCTTCGACCTACCAAAATGACCATACAGCTTGCTGACCACTCAGTCAAATACCCTAGGGGAATAGCTGAAAATGTTTTAGTTAGGATTGACAAATTTCTTTACCCAGCAGATTTTGTAGTAATGGATATTCAGGAAGACGTACACATCCCAATCATACTAGGAAGACCTTTCATGAATACGGCCAAGGCAATCATCAACGTCTTCGCACAAACCATCAGCTTGCAGTCTCAGGGAGAAACCATCACTTTCCATATCGACAATCCAAATGCTGGAAAGCAAGCCGATATGTACATGATCTCCATGAACAAGACCGCGGAGGACAAAGAAACTGCAAAGCCAACAACTGAAAGTAAATCTAGTAAGGAAATGGCAATTACGCCATATTTCCCGATTGACCTCCGACGAATAGGACAAGGGATGAAAAACGCATCTCCATCATCAAACAACCCAACGATGGAAGAATTGATCAGAACGAGAAAGATGGAAGAAGAAAACAAAAGAAGCAGACCGCCACTCAGCCTATTTAACACTGAAGAAATGGCGGGAAGTAACCACAATCATCCTACGAGAAGAGAAACACTGGAGGAATATTCCAAACGCACAAGATACCAACCGCAAACCATCATAGAACACAAAGTGCTCGAAGAATTCATCCAGAGATTTGACAAAGTAGTAGGAGGAATAAGCGGCGTAGTCAACATGCTTGCTCTTTCCCCTGCTGAACTGCAATTCTGTCAACAACAGAAACGGACTTACGCTAGGATCTACAATGCCCTTAAAAGATCTAACATCCCATTTACCTCAACACAATGGGAGATGTTGGGATCCATTAGAGCGCATATGAAAGAAACTAGTGGACATCCAAGCAGTCGTGCCAACATCTTGACGATGAATGACCTCACATCATTGCTTGACTTGCTAAATAGAGAAGATCACCTTAGTTCCAAAGAAAGCGGATCTATGGTTATCAACTCCACTATTGAAAAACAAGTTGAGTTACTGATTGAAGAACTTAGTGATCTTGTTTCGGAGGAATCAAGGCGCGAACGACCCTTTAGGATTACATATGAATCGCCACTTGATATCGCTACTTCTGTTACGATCCATCTAAGGGAGATTCAACAACGGAAAAGTAACTCCAGAACGAAGTTCATATTCTACTCAGGATGCAAGGAGATACTTCGTCAGCTTATTCTAGTTTTCTCAGAATCCGACTTTCCATTCAATAACCATCAGCACCGGCAAATAGAGAACCTGTGCACATGCATAAGAAGATTCAACGGAGACCCCAAGACCAAGAATTATGAAGGCATAAAACTGCAATTCTTGGCGTTTGTTTGCTCTCTCTGGCAAAACCCACCGCCAAGAGAGGTTGTTAAGACAGACACAGCCACCATGACCGACCCTAGTGGACTTGTCACTAAAGCAGTCGACTACATCACCTTCGGACTTCACGGACTTGCAAGGACAACTTCAGAGCATCTTCAGAACTACAAGGAAGAATCGAGAGATAGTCCATTTGAATTGATTACGATAGTAGTCAATTATTTCATGAAAATCTATCCACCTCGATACACCTTTCCGCAACCTAGGGCCCACAACATCAACACAGTGGATCCCACGGATGCATCATTCTCCATCTAGCTAGGAGAAAAGAAGTCGAGCTCTCGACTTTAAAAGAGCGCTTCTCGGGAGGCAACCCGTGTTTTACATTTCTGCAATTTTACATTCCAAGAAGTGATGAAGTCTCCGACTATCTTTCACACTTGGATATACGAACAAGTTTCTGTATGATGCATCAAGTCTTTGAAGCCGCGCATCAAAGAAAGTATATCCAACGTGTTCACACCTACGAGACCAATCACAAGAAGACTTGATCAAGAATGCACCAAGAAAGACGGAATCCGGAAAATGCACACAAAGGAACTGCAACAACCGGGGAGTACTTCTAAACCGTCTCTTTCATTCGTTTTAAATATACCATATCCATTATGCTTATCACTAAGTGTGGGATTCAAACCCAACACACACTGAAAGAACGCAACTTAGATGTTTAAAACCCTAAGTGTGGGATTTTACCCCATTCAGAGCTTAGCATAACATCGAGGACGATGTTCCTTTAAGTGTGGGATAGCAGTAGTTGCACTACTGTTAAATGGATAATGGTATATACTTGATTCTAAACTCGCTGCTCTTTATAAGACCTTGCTTCTCCACAAAAGCAAACAAAATTTTTCAAAATTGAGTTAAAAATATGTGGAAAAATGAAAAAATTTAAACAAAGAATGATTTACTTTGGGGAAGAAGGAAAAATAAAATACAAATTCTTTTGAAAAACAAGTTTAGTAATCCCATAAAGAGCATCGCATGACTAAGCACACAACAACCCAACTTTCGATTCGTGAGGTATCTTGAGCCATATGAAAAGTATTCACTTTTAATGCTTCACTTTTTTGATTCTTGAGTGTGCCGATGTATGCGTTTAGAATCAGAACTTGCTCTTGCTATGCATTTCGAATCCGAACTGGTGAATCAAAAAGGAGATCGAATCACATCATTCTTGAACCCATCCATAAACCCAAAAATAAGTACGTTACCCCCTTTACCCACTCAAAAGCATCCCTCAAACTTCATAGAAAGTTCCAAAGATGAAAAAAGAGAAGTATTAAGGATATGACGTCGAAAAAAAAAATATCTTAGAAAATTCGAAGAAAAGAAAGTCAAATGGAGAAAAAGACTCCTCCCAAAAGAAAAGGGCGTCAAATATCCCAAAAAGTCAAAAATTTCAGCTTTCCAACTTCACCAAAAAGAAAATCCAACACAACCCCCTCTCATACCACCAACACTCCACTCAAAACCCTACATCACTTCCCTTAGAATGAGTGTGGCTAGATCGACTTCGCGCTCACCTAAAAGGTAACGATTTGATACTCGATCAAGCCTATGATGATAAACGATACATGACTGGCGTTCTGAGCGATTGATATAATAGAATAGGAAACCCTAAAAACTTTGAGTGATTTGAGTGACCACCATGAGAGGATCGCCTAGTCATGTATCCAAGATCAAAAATCACAAGCATGCTCCTAAAGATTACAATCTTTCCTTTTTTAAGAACAAGTATTTTACTTTTCCAAAACCCCCTTAGTAAAACGTTTCGCCTTAAAATATTTCATTATCTGCTTATTTTTATCTATGTTGAATGTTAGTTTGCTTGAGGACAAGCAAAGTTCTAAGTGTGGGATACTTGATATCGCGTAAAAAGTCACGTTTTTACTACCGATATCTCTCTCATTCTAGAACGATTCTTGGAATTTTGAACTCAAATATGGTTCAAATCAGTAACATTATGCCAAGATGGTCAAAACGAGGTTGCACGATAAAAATCAAGCAAAACGGATGAAAAACGAAGATTCCACACACGTTTGAAGATTCAAGGCATCAAAACGAGATTTCAAGACCAAAGTGCCCTCCACCAACATCCACTATTTTCAAGATGTTCGTTTTCAAAATACGAATCCAACAGAAGAAGAATCAACCAAAACGGGTGAAAAATGAAGATTTCGCGCCCGCCGAAAGATCCAAATGATTCGCACGCAATATATGGAGCTAGGGACCTCATTTCAGGGCCTATCCTATGTCAAAATCTTCGTTTTTGAATTACGAATCCAACAAAAAAAGAATCGACATAAACGGACGTATAACGAAGAAGATACGCACGAATCAAGCAACGAAGCGAAACGGGGCGGTTAGCCGTCGGCCGCCGCTGGCTGCTACAGTGCCGCCGCCGGCAGCTACAGTGCCGCCGCCGGCTGGCCACCCCCCGTCTCGCTTTCCTTTTTTGGTTAAAACCCGTACCTGGTGCGCCTCCTTTTCGCGTTGTACGGTACCCGGTGCGCCTACTTTTCGTGTGGTACACGCCATTTTTGGAAATTTTCTAATGTGCACCTCTTGATGCTAATGTGAGCCTAAACTCACCTATAAATAGAGGGCTTGGGTTCCATTTGCAAAACACACCTTCCTAGCTTATTTTCTCTCACTCTAGAATTAAGCTCCAATTTTCTCACTCTACATTTAGATTAGGTTTTTACTAGTATTTAAACTAGTTTAGGAGTTTTATTAGAAGTAGAAGGAAAGTGCGGAACGCATTGTAATCTTCGGTGTATGCTCGGAATTGTGTCAATTAATTCAAGTCTATTCTCTCGCATTTAATCTCGGTTATTTCTATCCTTATCTATCTTAATTAATTACGTTTATATTGATTATGCTAGATTTAGTTATTGCCATGATTAGAGAGTAGTATACTTATTGTGTTTGTTGCGATGTAGTTAGTTAATTACGGGATGATTTATAATAAAATATTAAAGATCGGTAATATTACGTTGATCGTCTTATTGCATGTTCTTGTTTGATTGTTGCCTTAGGATTATCATAGTAGTAAAATATAAACGGTTTTAATTATCGTCAAATAATATGACGGCCCCTATTCGACTGTTACTCGATATAGTACTGGAAACACTTCAAGGTGGAGTACAAATGTATGGAAGTCGATGAACGACCGAAGGTAGTCATATTACGAAACGATACAATATTATGAAGTAATATGATGGCCCCTATTCGACTGTTACTCAGTATAGCGTTGGAAACACTTTAGGTGTAGTACAAATACGTGGAAGCTGCGTAACGACCGAAGGTAGTTATATTACGGACTAATATATATAAAATGAGAAACCTAGTTTAATTAACCTTTCTAAATAGACTTTTAAACTTCAAATTAATCTAACGCCTTTCCACCAATAAACGTGATTACAACACCTTTTTACGACGTCCAATTAAAAGGTAGTCAGTCATTTGTGTCAATACAATTTGTTAAAGGTATGAAACTATGGAACCGCAAGGCTACATGGGGGATTATCGTAGGACAAGACATGGCCCAGGGTTTAAAGCGGTGGAACCACTTAAAGTGAGGAACGCTGTGAATATCTAGGGGATTTATTGGGTAGTCTTAAGCAAGGGCTGGTTTAAAGTCATAAATGAACTGTTTACATATACAAATCTGTTAGGATGACGAGGAATCGTTATATGATTCAGTTATGTCTAGTACCTTAAGATTTCGTTCCCGTTCATATGAAAGTATTATTAAACCATATTAAGATTTTGCTTATCATTCAAAATACTTTGTAATGTTACCATAACCTAGCTCCCGGTGTGACATGCTAATGGGATTTTAATTAGTAGGGAATCTAGTGTTTACATGCAAGTATTCAAGAATGATAATTAACTAATATCTTTCAAAACAGTTTCTCTAAATATCATCCCATAACTTAATTAACGAAGTCTCAGCAAACACTATCTTTATTTATCTGCTTTAGGTTTTACTTTTATTTCTCTTTTGTTTATTTACTTGCCTAAGTTAGTTAATATAAAAAACCAAAACTCCTCCACTGTTTTATAAACCCTTCACTAGTTTGAAAGCCCTCATCTGCCACGCCTTAGTTTCAATTCAGTCGGTTTGAAGAACGACTCTAGGTCATACCTACCACTTGCTCACCCTTAGGATTAGCATCGTTAGGGAAAACTTAGGCCCCGCAATTACAAATATAAAACAACACCACTGTTGCGCGCCCGGTTAGCGATCGTTTAACGACACCGACCTGATCGGGCGCCAACAAAATACTACTGCTTAGTCACTACTACTTTGAAGTCATTAGTACTAACAAATTATTTCTGATTTGATGAAGAACCGACCAGCTCAGGGGGAGATATTGGGATCCAAAGGAGATGATTTGAGAGAGAGGAGAAGGAAGGATGAAGGCGATGATCCTAATGCACCAAAGGATAGTGAGCTGCCAGGTCCTTCAAACAAATCTGGTATGACTGCTACACTTGAGGGGGAATCAACTGCTGAAGCTGCTGGGAATTAGGAAACAACTCAGGCTGCATAGCAGATTGAAGCGCTAACTGGAATCGATGATGAGTTGGAAATCTCTGACAGTTCTGATGCTGATGAAGAAGAATTGGAAAAAGGAGAATTTGTTGCTTCATAAATTGTTGATTGGAAGTCTGATGATGAGATTTTAGAAGATACTGATGTTGATGTTGATGAGCATGTGGTGTTTAATCAGCCAAAGACCGATATAATTGTTCAGAATGAGGCCGGTGAACATGTTATTGACTTATTTGACAATGGTACAGAAGCAGATACAGATTCTAAGGAAGATCAGTCAGAAGATCAAGTCAAAGACCTTACTACTGAAGAGATGAAGAAATTATGGTTTAGAAAGTCTGAAAAGTAGGAGGAAGTATGCTATATTAAGACTTATGATATTACTAGAAAGGAAGAACCGAGAAAGGGAATGGCTTTACAATAGTGATTTGAAGTTATTCATGATCAAAAGATTTGATGGACTTCAATATCTGAAGAGGAGCTTAAGGGTGTTTAATTCTTTACCGAAATGTGAGATAAAAGACTTAGCTCGGATGGAGATAATCAACTTGAGGGATGATACTTTCGCAAGCTATGTTGCAAAGTTTATTAGAAAAGAAGGAAGATCTAACAAGTTTGAAAGTTATAAGCCAAGTCGAGGTAAGAGAGTTGCTAATAAAACAATAATAGATCTGAGAACATGCAGATATTGGATGCAGATGAAGTACAAGCCGGTGAAATGCTTAAAGCAAGTTCCGTTGAAAGAAAATGCCTCAAGACATATTAAGGGCGTATGACTATAGACACCTAATGAACTTATCAAAGAATGATCTGCTGAAGCTTCATGAGAAGAAGATTATGTACTTTGACCATTGGAGACAAGAAGGTCAAAAATATCTAAATATGGTTCATTTGTGTGTGAAGCAAGGTTTACATGCTGGGAGTGACCTCTACAAGTGAAGTTTACATAAGTGTTTGAAGAAGACATCTAGAAGCAATTGTCAAGGGGGAGCCTATTGGTACATCTCGTTTGACAATCGAGTTCTAGATTGTACTTAGCATTTAATATGTAATAGTTTGTAATGTAGCAAACGTGTTAAGCTAGCAAACATACTTAGTATAGAGAACGTGTATATCTAGCGAACATATATGTATTGGGCCAGGAAACTTAAGTATGTTCGCCCAGCCTAGCCCAGGTGAACTTGATATAATTTATATGTTTACGTTCGTTAGGGTTTGAGTTAGTTTTTGGTAGAGATACGAACGAACTTGTAATCTGTGTATGGTCTTAGGGTTGATTGTATTCGAAGTTTATAATCAATATAAGGCGATTTGAGAGGATTACTTAGTGTTATTGTCGTTTACACACTTGTGATTGTCGTATAACTTGTATTTAGGGATTCCGCACCTGAATACCTAATGATAACCTTGTTATCGATCCTAGATAACGGACCTTACAAAGATTTGGGGTTGCTACGTTACTTTTTGGATATTGAGGTTGCATCTTTTCTCCAAAGGGTTATCGTATCTTTTATCCCGGTCAAAGTATATTGTTGATTTATTAGATCATGTACGTCTCAATGAGTTGATACTCCTCTTGAGGCTAATGCGAAATACACTCCTTCGGATGGTCTTCCTTTGCTAGATGCTAGTTTATATCATACTATTATTGGAAGTTTGGTTTATACAGTGACTCCTCTGGATATTGCTCATGCAGTTCATGTTGTTAGTTAGTTTGTTGCTTCCCCTACTACAGTTCACTAGGCTAATGTTCTTCGTATTCTTAGGTATATTCGTGTATTTCAGACATCATTGTTTCCTTCTACGTCTTCTTTGGAGTTGCGTGCCTATTGTGATACTAATTGGGATGGCAACTCTAATGATCGTAAATCTACTGGATTTTGTGTTTTTCTAGGTGATGCGCTTCACTTCTCTGTCATCTACAGAAGCCGAATATCAAGCCATGATTGTTATTACTTATGAAATTGTTTTGATACGATGGTTGCTTGCAGCTATGGGCGTCAACATTCATCATCCCACTCCATTATATTATGACAACAAGAGTGTTATTCTGATTGCATGTAATTTGGATTTTCTTGAACAAACCAAGCACATTGAGATTGATTGTCACTTAACTTGTTATCACCTTCAGCTTGGCACCATTTATTTGCCATTTGTCCTCCACATGATCTTTTAATAATTTGACACCTAAGCATTTAGAAAATTGACATATGTATTCAATATATTTTTCTACTATACAAGTTTATGATATATTTACGCCATTTATTTGCCATTTGTTCTCCTACTATACAAGTTTATGATATATTTACGAAGTCACACTCTGCTCCACGTTTTCGTTTTTGTTTGACAAAAGCTCAATGTTTTTTGCTGCCACATTGTGAGTTCGAGGGAATATTGGCATAGCCCATTATATTGTTAGTTTGGGCCTTAAGCCCATAATTGAGTTAGCTTGGTTATAAACCCTTATGTAGTCGTGAACAAAACCGGGTTTCGGGCCTACCCGACCCGTACCCGGAACCCGAACCGGGTTTTAGTCAAAGGGAGAAAAACCGGTTTGCTGACCTACCCGACCCGACCCGAACCGGGTTTTTGACCCACGAATACCGGTTTTTAAACCGGGTTTTTCCGGGTTTTATACCGGGTTTTCCAACCCGACCCGCTTCCTACCCGGTCCCAACCCGATTGTGAGATCCGAAAACCCAAACCGGTTCCGTACCCGGCGGGTACGAAAAAAACCCGAACCGGGTTAAAAAAAACCGGTTTTTTCCGGGTTCGGTTCCGGGTTTTTTTTCGGGTTCGGTTCCGGGTTCGGGTTTTTTGTTCATGCCTACCCTTATGTATGCTCTTTTTTTATTATAGAATTATGTCAGGTGTTTCAAAAGCACATAGAGCAAGATAATGTTTAAGCGAATCACAAATTCACAATTACTTTGAATTATGTAATTTTAATCAAATATTTTAAACTAAGCTTTTAATGATTTAAACAAATATGCTGAATTTGGATAAAATCTTAATGGGATACCAAACTGTTAAAATAAAACCTATATACCATCTTTAGTTTTCTTAAAAATTTATTGGTTTAGCAAACATTGAATTCCAATTAGATTATGTACTAACCATTATCAAGGTGGTCTAGTGACAAAACGTTATGATATTCTTGCAAGAGGTTTTAGGTTTGAAGCTCACTAAGTAAACAACTTGAGGGTGGCTAGGAAAAGAATCAAATAAGATACCCGGTTAAATCACGTACGCATCTCATATGTGTACTCGTTGATTAATATATTATATGCAAAATTACATTACATACATCCATACATTGTTCCAAATGATGTGAAATAACAACATTATAATGATATGTCACTCTTTGTAGCATTATGTAGGAGACCCTTAATGCTCGAAAATTGTAAAACGGTAATTTTAAGATCATTAAGGGATAAAAGAAAACATGTATCGTGTCCAATTTCAAATATAAATGATACTTAAAAAGCAGTCAAATTATGCAAATTTAGTTAGTTAAATCCTCAAATTATACTCCCTCCGTCCCAATTTTATTGTCACCAGACAAAAAGACATGCAGTTTAAGAACATATAACTATCTCTCTCTTACTTTTTGATAAAATGACAGTTTTACCCTCTACTTTTTACCTATTTTTTTGTCTTATATATATACACTAGGGGTAAAAAAGAACTTTATTTCCTTAAACTTTCTATTTATGGAAGTGGACAATTAATTTGGTACACCCCAAAATGGAAATAATGGACAATAGAAATGGAACGGAGGGAGTATACCCTAGTCCGGCGGCTCTAAAGCAGGGTGATGGAAGACTAAAACACACCTCAAATGTTTGTTTAACATTTTCTTCACCTAACCCAATATAACATCTTAAAGTACGTGTAGGCCCATTTGTGCGTTGTCATCTTTGTCAAGGAAACGAGCAATATTTAGCAATTTCATTTTATGACGTCTTGACGTACACGAGGCACCGACGGCTTACAATAAGCTTTTAAAATTTAAACAGCATAGGACGGAACAGTATCTAGCCGTACCAAACCGGTTGTTACCGGTTATCTTTTTGACCTTAAAGTGAGTACTGAATACCAGATCATTTGAAACGGGATAATACCGGTATGAATCCGATATCGGAACGGTAAAAGTGATACTATACCGCTTTGGTATCAAAAATATAATAGAATAATAAGTAAGGAAATTTATCTACGTATTTTGTACTCGATAAAATTTAAAGATAAAAAATATCAATGAATCTCAAATAAAAAATATTCATCATTAAGTGACATATATAGATGGATAGTAATGAAAAAAACATATATACACCAACTTTATTGTACCGTGTGAAGTTTTCGGTAATGACACAAGTCACGATCCTTAGCTTTATATTAACAAGCAATATGTTTGGAATTTGATTTAACTAGAGTGTTAAAAATGATTTTTGTTTGTGTGGCAAAGAGTACTAGCTAGACTTCTATAAATTACAATTTGTATTGATACGTGAGGGTCAAACTCTCATTTTATGCTTCTTAATCACCCAAAAAAATATTATTTTGTATACATAGACATATCATATGATCATAGAGATAATATTTCAAATAAATCTTTTTAAAATATTGAAAGAACCTAGCGACCTATAACAATGAAAAACATGTATATTTCGGATTTTAGGATTTTAGCACATGACCTTTTGTATCCTAAAAGAAAGTAAAACTTAACGAATAGACTATGAGTGTGTTTGGCACAAAGATTATAGGGGATTCCAGTATATTCCACTTCTAGTTTTTAACAATCTAAAACCTCTATCCCCGTTTGGCAATAAAAAGATTGAAGAAATTATTGAAAAAACAATTTCTTAAAATCGCGTTTTATAGAAGTTTTTTAGGTAGCTTGAAAAAGAATCCCCGGCTCCAGCCACGATCTACATCTTTAACTCCAACACCAGTTACAATCTCTAGCTTCATCTAGCTGTTACCAAACATACTCTATTAGGGCATTTTACTTTCTTTTTTTTTTAACAGCATAAATAAATTTGCATTAAGAAAGATCAACTAGCAAGGAGCTAGAGATCAAAAATACAAAATCTAGAAAGACAACAAGAACAAAATCTAGATCCTACCCGAGATTTTAACTGCAAAGATTGCAAAAGGGGTGAAAAAACTCATGCCCATTACAGATACACCAAGACATGAGAAAAACCCCCACCATCGAAGCCATGCCCAGTGGCGGACTTGTGTTAAGGTTAGGGTATGCACCTGCATACCCTAAGCATAGTTTGCTTAGTGTAAAAAAATTTATTTATATATTAAAGTTGAGTGTTATCTTTAAAGTGCATAGCCACTAAAATATGAGTGCATACTGTCTTGATCTCAGAGATATAAATCACACCCAATTAAATAACAAATGTAATTACAATTCAAAAACCAGTGTAGACATATCAAGATAACAAAATAACATGTGATCAGTGTTTTACCGTACAAAGATAGATTTTGTGAATTTGAGAATTTTAAATTAATCCGGGAATTAATTTAAGATGTTATACAAATGCATATACTTTGGTGTTATATCTATATAGAGTAAGGTTCATATGAGTACACCAATTTAGAGTGAGAATGAGGGAACCAACAGATTTCTGCCATGTGTCACTTTATTCTCTCTTCTCCACACTTTATTCTCTCTCCTCCACATTTTTAAAAATTAAATATCTCACAAACGGTAAGTCGAAAAATCATGAAAATTGCACCAAAAAATTCAGCGTTTTCTATAACACCCGTCTCGAAATACAAGGACATTTTTATTTTTTTTTTAAACATATCGAAAGCGCATGATTAATAGAAACCAGTGGATTGCATACATACATTTCAAATAGCAATCCACTTATATACAAACCTTTAAAACTAGATTATTCTAATCATTACACACATTAAGTTTAGGTGTTATAGAAATCCAAATATGTTGTTAAAGCATTAACGTGTTATCCATTTCAGAGTGAGCTTGTCAAACATTCCATTCCATATGTACTTCTTGTTCACCCACATACAAAAGTAAACCTGCAAGAAGTAATGAGGGGTTAGCACGAAGCTAAGTGAATAGATCCCAAGCTATCAATCTAACTCAGCTTAACACATGCCTATAACCAAGCAATGCACAAGCAACATAGAAGGATCGGTGGTCCTTGAGGTACCCTCATGCCGCGGATGGTTCCCCAAGTAACACTTAAAACTAACTGACGGCCAAATCAGAGGTTAAACCGATAGTTTGGTACTATTACTACACACGACGCAATTTCAGTGTCCAACACATGTACAAGGCACTTGCGAAGTCCTAGTAATAGTATCCAAACCCAACACATTAGTTGACCCCCACCAAATCAAATAGTCCACAACTATCATAGCACAATGGACGCCAATAATCAATCAAAGGTTAGCCATCATGGCAATTTAATATTAAAGCAATCATTGCAATAAACCAAGTTTACCCGTTGTAACCATGTTGTTACAACTAACTTAGACTGAAAGTCCAAGATCCACTCACCGACAATCATAGTCGTCCACTCAGTAGTCTAATGTCACTGAGTCTTCTCCACATCTGAGAATACAACGATAACACAAGTCAGTCACTTGTTTCAATGTGAAATATCATCACATAATTGTACTCAAAATCTAAACAACTCAATCAAATAATTACCTACTTATCATCATTCAATACAATTCAATCCAAGATTATAAATAATCAATTTAACATTACTAGTTCACCATCACTATCAAATTATGAACATAGAATCACATTATCACATAAATCCAACACTAGTTGTCACTAACCAACATGACTCTCTTAATTTCAATGATTAACAATCTCATATAATAACTCATCTTTTACTAATAACACTATAACAACCTCTTGTTATTATCAATCAAGGTGATTAACACCTAATCATCACACTTTTACAAATTCCAATTGAATTACCATTCAATTAACTTGGTTAATCCATTATTAGGTTAAATTAAAGCTACTAACCTTCTTACTAACACATATTAACATCATTTCAACTAATATAAATCTTTAGTTTATGATAATCACCATTAACCCATCAAAATCACCAAGTTACCTATAAACTCATGAACCCTAATTTAATACTACCACTTTAAGCATGAATCTTGTTACTTAACATCATTAACAAGTATAACAATCATCACTTTAACCAAATTAAGTTCGATGTATAAATCAATAACATAATAATCAACAGCTGAACAATAAGCCTGAAACAAAATGAATCCGCCCGGATTCAAGGGAATACGTTCGTGAATACGGTCCGGAATACGCCGGATTCCCCAATTTATAATTGAATCCGCCGGATTACCTTGAATCCGCCGGATTCCCATGACGAACAGCCCCTGTACCTGCTGTTCTAACCTTATACCCGAAATCAAAACCCCAATTCACCAAATCAACGTATCAAATCGATTACATACAACAAATAACACTTTATAATACTAACCAACAACACATATATCATCAATCACATACATAATCATAAACCCTAAATTATTAATATGTACACATATATATAATGAACACTCACAATTTAAAGATGATGATGATGATCTAGTGAAGAAGATGAAGCTATAGCAAGATCACAAGCAATCTTTCTCTCTTTTCTTTCTTTTGATTTTGATATGTATGTGTAACACCCGGTCAAAAAGTCAAATTTCGCGCCGATTTTAAACTTTGAATAATTACATTTTATAGTTCAAGTGAAATATTTTTATTAAAAATACTTACAAAATAACATAACCAAATTATAGATTTAAAGTAATAAATCTACATTTTAATCAGGTATAAAATCACGGACATTTTGTACTGTGGTTGGAGACCACAGTACACGAGTTAGGGATCTGAGTTCAAATAAAAACCCAAATCCCTCCTCATTCTTTCTCATTCACCACATTTCACTCTCTCTCTCCTCTCAACTTTTCTCTCATCTCTCTCTCTACAACCTACCACCACACCACCACCACCATAATCCGCCAAAAACCACCGTCAAACGACCTCCAATCTCAAAGCTCCTTTAGGGAAAAACAATCACCACGCAACGATCTACAATCCTATCTTTTCGGATTCTCCTCGCGCGAATTTGTAAGTTTCCGACAATTCTCGAAATCTCTCAAAACTTTGTTATTTTGCTTGTTTGCGGTTTAGATAAGCTTAAAATACTCAAATATGGGTTGGGTAAAAGAATCAAACTCAACGGAGGCCGGAAAACTCGTTTTCGGCTCAAACTCCGGCGATCAGTCCGCTACGTCGCAGGGACCAAAAACAGTGCTGCGACGTCGCATCCAACGTCGCAGCCAACGTCGCAAAACATCCCAACGTCGCATAATGCGACGTAAGCCCCTACGTCGCCATCAAATTCTACGTCGCACATTGCGACGCAGGACACAACGTCGCATTAGATTGCGAACGTCGCACATAGCGACGCAAGACCCTACGTCGCATCTGACGTCGCAGAACCTTAAAAACCTATGTTTTTCACTAAGTATTGACAACCAAATTTTACCACTCGATTTTACCCGAATTTGGATTTCGAATGCGTTTTCTTTAAAGCAAAGTAGAAGAAATAAAAATTTTCCAAGCTGACCTGGCAGCTCGACCCCAGCCAGGGGCTCTGCCCCTTGGACCCCGCCAGGGGTTGCCACCCCTTGGACCCCGCTATCAGGGGCGCTGCCCCCGAACCCCCGTACACGGTCTTTAAAACCAAGCGACAAACAAACATTCGAACGACTTACTTGGTCAGACTATTTGATCTCGTACTTATACAACCTCACGTGTTTAGGACATTAGAAGGTTACCATTCGGACGACGCGCATATCATCGTATCGCTAACAACTCACAGGTGAGTTCATAGCCCCTCCTTTTTACTGTTTTCACTGGTTTTGGGGGAGATACATACTCATGATTTACTTACTTTTCGTTGATAAACGAACTTACAACTGCTTTACAAATGTTTGCAAATGACATATTAGACTCCAATGCCCTTGAGACAACCGTACATACTATACAAACTAAGTGTGCCTTAGCTAGACAATAACTAAAATTATACAAGGAACACTATTTAAACACTCGTCACATCGGCGAAGCATTATTACTAAACTTGGTTAGTTTACTCGTGAAACACAACATTTAGACCATACTCACTAGTCATGACACGTTTCATGGAACCTAATGACAACATACATAATCATAGCGCTGCCAGTACCCTTCGACAACTAAGTGATGTGATGACATACTTAGGCATTACGTACTACTCAGTATTAGCTAGGTGGCGTTTATACGCATCTACACATGACATGCTACACCCATCATCTAGGTGGTGATTAGTCACACTTAGAAACATTGTGAACACTAAACTTTAATCATAGGTGTAGATTGTTAGATTACACCTTCAGTATTACCGTAGGGTAATAAACACACATAAATTGAGTATAGTGATTATCTGTAGATAGCTTACACTAATTTATGCATACATAAACTGTTTAGCACGTAGTGCTACTACCGAGCCTGTAGGGCCATCACTGGGCGCGTTGCGCTACTTCCGGGCACGTTGTGCTACTTCCGGGTTCGTTGAACCACTACTTGGCACGTGGTGCTACTTCCGATTACATGTACATGATGATGTACACACGCTTACACTAACAAGCACGCGGTGCTTCGCTTATATTTATACATATATGTACACACCCTATTTACACCATTAAGCACGTAGTGCTTCATTAACGTTAACAAGCATGTAATGCTTCATTTGATCACACAGTAGGCATGTTATGCTACTGCCGAGCCTGTAGGGCCATCACTGGGCGCGTTGCGCTACTTCCGGGCACGTTGTGCTACTTCCGGGTTCGCTGAACCACTACTTGGCACGTGGTGCTACTACCGATTACCTATACATGTTGATGTATACATACTACTACCTTACTAAGCACGTGGTGCTTCATATCTATGCATACATATTACGTACATCAGGCACGGAGTGCCTCACTACAATTGACCTTAAGCACGCGGTGCTCTTGAACATAAAGTATGCACGTAGTGCTACTTTCATTACTTATATACTTGCAGGATAATCCGATGGATTATTGGGACTCGGGATACTTATTAAACAATCAACATAGGTTGTGGTTCCCACATTGGTAGATGACCGGATTCTAGGAACCCGTACCTCTATGTAAAGACTAATAGCCGATGCATACTAAACTCCACTATCTAGTAAATCATATGGTTAGGGTAACCTACACCCCGATATATAACTTTTGTAATGTCTTTGCAAACTCATTTAATCTAAATACACGGTGGATAACCGCTTTTTATAATACGGATGGTATTATCACACGATTTCATATTAAACCCTCTGTGAACTCACCAGCTTTATAGCTGACCTGTTTTAGTATGTATTCTCAGGTGGCCAGCAGGATTAGGACCACTGCAAGCTATGCTAGCTCGAGTCGCATGTTTTCAAACTTTGGGACAACTCTGCATTTACTTTTGTATTTCAAATTATGCATTTGAAAACCACTGTCAACTTTGTAAACGTTTTATTTGGTAAATGTATAACTATCTTCAAACGTCTCATTTAGAGTCGTTCATTATGTATCTTATGCTGTGATATTTGATTTAGTAACACCCGACCCGACTGCTTCCGCGACCCGAAATTTGAGGGTGTTACAGATTGGTATCAGAGCCTAAGGTTATAGTGAACTAGGTTGCATTTAGTGGGCCTAGACTATGACCGTTAGGCTGTATTCCCCATTAGGTATGACTGGTTCAGAAATTACGTCATACGAGTTTAATTTAACATAGCGTAGCTAACTATGTACAATTAAATAAAGATGATGTAAGATCTGAAAGGGGTTATACTGAAACAGGAATGCGTAGTTGACTCTGATTGTTATTGGCTAGACACCCTAGGCTATTATATGTACTGTAGGTATATATGAATAGGCCTTACGTGTATATTATTCCTACATATCTGTATACATGTAGGTACGATTACATCTGACATGATTCCGCTGTAGTACTGATATATATTTTCGAAGTGGCATATCGCCAGCTTCCCAACCTTTACAACTTGACCTCAAATTTTGACCAGGTTGGTCACGACTGATTAGTATTGCGAGGGATGCTCGTAATGACTAAGTCCACGAATTACCTTCAAACTTACTGACGGCCCGAGGGCTATACTTGTGTAACACAACGGCACGTGATGCCACGATTTCACGGTATGTTAATACCACGATTTGAGCACGTTAGTGCAGTTTCCATTGCAGGTCAATACTACAAATCATAGCATGTTGATGCTACACTCACAGTACATGGGTACTGCAATTACGGTGCTGCGGGCACTTCATTACAGCACGTGGTGCTGCGTTTCATGGTACTTTGGTACTACAATTACAAAACATTAGTATTTCAATTACTGTGCTGGTAGCACTGCATTATAGCACTAGGTGCTACTTCAATTATACATGTAGACTTGTTATAGTTGCCTGTACGACTTACATATATACATATACACTTACTTAACTGGGCACGAGGTGCCACACCTGACTTTTATTATGTACGTATACTTGTATAGTTACGTGTACACCATATATGTATATACGACAAATTAAGTGGGTAATGTTTTAATCAATAAATACATACCTAGTTTAAACCTAGTGCTACGTATAGAAATCCCACGACTTATACACATACAGCCTTGGAGGCTACGTTCAAGAAATATACGATCCCTACCTACCAACAGTACTTTGAGTACTGCATTACAGTGCGTGGCACTACTTTTACGGCACAGGGTGCTGCATTTACAATACGTAGTTTTGCAAGTACGGTGTTTCGGACACTGTACTCATGGTATGTTGACTTCGCATTTCAGTACAAATAGTACTGCATTTATGGTACAGTTAGTACTACACTTATAGCACATGGTACTACACACACGGTAGGTTATAAATACATTATGATCTGTAGGATCATCACCACAACATAACCTTGAAACGACTATGAGGAATAATACTACTTGGTCATGATTATGACTGCCAATCAAAACTACTTAACTAAATCCCATTATTGGGAAGGTGAACAAATAAACATAACGATTTGGGTAACTCGATAAGAACAAAAATCGTCACTTCAAAAATCACGTAACGCGGGACAATGTCCGCCACACACAAAACTGGAAACCTCAACTCAGATACGGATATAGAATCCTATCTCATTCTTATAAAATACTTGGAGAAACCAACACTATCACGACAACTTATACACTTTTGCCTTTTCTTAAAGGAACATGTCTTCAAGGCAACTGACTTTCGACGAAGCTGAACTCGCTCGATACATTGCTCAAGGAGTGACCGATGCGTTACTCTCACGAAATTTACGAACAGACGGTGGGGCCACACTAAACAACCCACTCCAAACGAGACCCTGCACTTATAAAGAATTTATGAGGTGCAAACCACTACACTTCTCTGGAACCGAAGGAGCTATTGGCTTAACTAGGTGGATTGAGAAAATGGAATCCATATTCTGTCTCTGCGAATGCCCTGACGACCGCAAAGTCAGACTCTCTACCTGCACTTTTGAGGAAGGTGCACTTACCTGGTGGAACACCCAAGTTCATTCCATGAGCACCGACGTTGCTTACAGGATGCATTGGGAGGAACTGAAACAAATGCTCAAGGAAGAGTACTGCCCTAATGAGGAAATACATCGACTCGAGGTTGAACTCTGGAACCTCACTGTGAAAGGGAATGACATCACCTCGTACACCACTCGATTCCAACAATTGGCACCCTTATGCCCGAACATAGTAAACTCAGAGCCCACGCGTATCAGAAAATACATTCTAGGTCTCCCTAAGCCTATCCGAGGGAACGTCATCTCAGCCGCACCTACAACCATCCGAAAAGCCATACGTTTAGCTCATGAACTAATGGCGATGAAAGCCGACTCTGAGACACTTCCTCGATCTCCAAATCCCTATAGCAAGAGGAAATGGGATGGAAATCCCAGCAATAGCCACGAGCTAACCTTAAGACCTGAACCCGTACCACTCAATATAATCAAACCCGGAGAGAAGAAATACAAGGGAAACAAACCCTTCTGCCCCAGATGCGAAAGCCACCATACGGGGGCGTGTGGCACGCCATGCAATAGGTGCAAAAGCTATGGGCACCCAACTGAGAACTGCAGAGTCCCTACTACTATCTCAAACCCGAACGGCCCGAAGGTCTGTTTCGAATGCGGAGACCCGGGACACCTCAAAAGAGACTGCCCGAGACTTTACAACAACGCCTAGCGGGATCTCTAAGGTAGGAAGGTTACGTCCTTTCTCAACAACTTAATCCTTTAACTCGTTAAACATCTAGGTGTCATCCCTCACACCATTTTGGAAAAATTCAAACGCTTAAGGCATCATCGGAAAGAGACGACTAGGTCAAGTTAAGCTTAGAGTTTACTTTTAGCAGACTAGCTAATTTATTATCTGTTAGGTATTTGGTCCTGATAGGACGATTTACAAAACAGTCACTATGTGACAACCATCTAATCCCGAATGGACTACGACGTAAACGGTTACCGAGTAACCACAAAATAATCATACTCTGAACAAACAATATAGTCAGAATGTGCCTACAACAATTAAACATGATGCGGTCATGGAGTGACTGCTATTCAACCTCGTTATAGACATCATGTGTCTGCAATCTATTCGACAAATACCTCGTACGTGCATTGCTCCCCAGACCATGCGCAACCCTGACATCACTTTAAATTTCGGGACGAAATTTTCTTAACAGGGGGAGAATATAACACCCGGTCAAAAAGTCAAATTTCGCGCCGATTTTAAACTTTGAATAATTACATTTTATAGTTCAAGTGAAATATTTTTATTAAAAATACTTACAAAATAACATAACCAAATTATAGATTTAAAGTAATAAATCTACATTTTAATCAGGTATAAAATCACGGATATTTTGTACTGTGGTTGGAGACCACAGTACACGAGTTAGGGATCTGAGTTCAAATAAAAACCCAAATCCCTCCTCATTCTTTCTCATTCACCACATTTCACTCTCTCTCTCCTCTCAACTTTTCTCTCATCTCTCTCTCTACAACCTACCACCACACCACCACCACCATAATCCGCCAAAAACCACCGTCAAACGACCTCCAATCTCAAAGCTCCTTTAGGGAAAAACAATCACCACGCAACGATCTACAATCCTATCTTTTCGGATTCTCCTCGCGCGAATTTGTAAGTTTCCGACAATTCTCGAAATCTCTCAAAACTTTGTTATTTTGCTTGTTTGCGGTTTAGATAAGCTTAAAATACTCAAATATGGGTTGGGTAAAAGAATCAAACTCAACGGAGGCCGGAAAACTCGTTTTCGGCTCAAACTCCGGCGATCAGTCCGCTACGTCGCAGGGACCAAAAACAGTGCTGCGACGTCGCATCCAACGTCGCAGCCAACGTCGCAAAACATCCCAACGTCGCATAATGCGACGTAAGCCCCTACGTCGCCATCAAATTCTACGTCGCACATTGCGACGCAGGACACAACGTCGCATTAGATTGCGAACGTCGCACATAGCGACGCAAGACCCTACGTCGCATCTGACGTCGCAGAACCTTAAAAACCTATGTTTTTCACTAAGTATTGACAACCAAATTTTACCACTCGATTTTACCCGAATTTGGATTTCGAATGCGTTTTCTTTAAAGCAAAGTAGAAGAAATAAAAATTTTCCAAGCTGACCTGGCAGCTCGACCCCAGCCAGGGGCTCTGCCCCTTGGACCCCGCCAGGGGTTGCCACCCCTTGGACCCCGCTATCAGGGGCGCTGCCCCCGAACCCCCGTACACGGTCTTTAAAACCAAGCGACAAACAAACATTCGAACGACTTACTTGGTCAGACTATTTGATCTCGTACTTATACAACCTCACGTGTTTAGGACATTAGAAGGTTACCATTCGGACGACGCGCATATCATCGTATCGCTAACAACTCACAGGTGAGTTCATAGCCCCTCCTTTTTACTGTTTTCACTGGTTTTGGGGGAGATACATACTCATGATTTACTTACTTTTCGTTGATAAACGAACTTACAACTGCTTTACAAATGTTTGCAAATGACATATTAGACTCCAATGCCCTTGAGACAACCGTACATACTATACAAACTAAGTGTGCCTTAGCTAGACAATAACTAAAATTATACAAGGAACACTATTTAAACACTCGTCACATCGGCGAAGCATTATTACTAAACTTGGTTAGTTTACTCGTGAAACACAACATTTAGACCATACTCACTAGTCATGACACGTTTCATGGAACCTAATGACAACATACATAATCATAGCGCTGCCAGTACCCTTCGACAACTAAGTGATGTGATGACATACTTAGGCATTACGTACTACTCAGTATTAGCTAGGTGGCGTTTATACGCATCTAGACATGACATGCTACACCCATCATCTAGGTGGTGATTAGTCACACTTAGAAACATTGTGAACACTAAACTTTAATCATAGGTGTAGATTGTTAGATTACACCTTCAGTATTACCGTAGGGTAATAAACACACATAAATTGAGTATAGTGATTATCTGTAGATAGCTTACACTAATTTATGCATACATAAACTGTTTGGCACGTAGTGCTACTACCGAGCCTGTAGGGCCATCACTGGGCGCGTTGCGCTACTTCCGGGCACGTTGTGCTACTTCCGGGTTCGTTGAACCACTACTTGGCACGTGGTGCTACTTCCGATTACATGTACATGATGATGTACACACGCTTACACTAACAAGCACGCGGTGCTTCGCTTATATTTATACATATATGTACACACCCTATTTACACCATTAAGCACGTAGTGCTTCATTAACGTTAACAAGCATGTAATGCTTCATTTGATCACACAGTAGGCATGTTATGCTACTGCCGAGCCTGTAGGGCCATCACTGGGCGCGTTGCGCTACTTCCGGGCACGTTGTGCTACTTCCGGGTTCGCTGAACCACTACTTGGCACGTGGTGCTACTACCGATTACCTATACATGTTGATGTATACATACTACTACCTTACTAAGCACGTGGTGCTTCATATCTATGCATACATATTACGTACATCAGGCACGGAGTGCCTCACTACAATTGACCTTAAGCACGCGGTGCTCTTGAACATAAAGTATGCACGTAGTGCTACTTTCATTACTTATATACTTGCAGGATAATCCGATGGATTATTGGGACTCGGGATACTTATTAAACAATCAACATAGGTTGTGGTTCCCACATTGGTAGATGACCGGATTCTAGGAACCCGTACCTCTATGTAAAGACTAATAGCCGATGCATACTAAACTCCACTATCTAGTAAATCATATGGTTAGGGTAACCTACACCCCGATATATAACTTTTGTAATGTCTTTGCAAACTCATTTAATCTAAATACACGGTGGATAACCGCTTTTTATAATACGGATGGTATTATCACACGATTTCATATTAAACCCTCTGTGAACTCACCAGCTTTATAGCTGACCTGTTTTAGTATGTATTCTCAGGTGGCCAGCAGGATTAGGACCACTGCAAGCTATGCTAGCTCGAGTCGCATGTTTTCAAACTTTGGGACAACTCTGCATTTACTTTTGTATTTCAAATTATGCATTTGAAAACCACTGTCAACTTTGTAAACGTTTTATTTGGTAAATGTATAACTATCTTCAAACGTCTCATTTAGAGTCGTTCATTATGTATCTTATGCTGTGATATTTGATTTAGTAACACCCGACCCGACTGCTTCCGCGACCCGAAATTTGAGGGTGTTACAGTATGTATGTGTGTGTATGTAAAAGAGATAGAGATGAGAAAAAGATCAAGAATAGAAAATGGGGAAAAATAAGTCGGCCACCACTCTTTTAACCAACTTCCACTAGTATAAAATAATACCCGCTCTAAACCTATTGCCTAGAACCCGAAAATACCCGCGAGGAAAAGTATTTTATTTTACCGTCAGGTTCCACCATTTAAAACAAATATTATTTTATTAGTCACAATAATTCCTGTGAATCTTTCACGTATTTATTTTTAAATAAACTAACAATAAATTTCCTATCTCATTTAAATAATTATTTAAATCCCGAAAATAGTATAAAACTTCTAGGCCCGATTTGCGGATGTTACATTTTCTCCTCTTCGATTTGCCGTCCCTCAAGGCATACTTTTGACAACTTTTTTTTTCTCATTTTTTGGTGGGTTTCACAAATTAGTAACACATGTCTTAGTGATTAGTTGTACATTTAATTTGTGGTTAAGGTTAGGGTTTAGGGTTAAGTTTAGGGTTTAGTAGGGTTTATGGTTTAGGGTTTATAAGGGTTTAGGGTTTAGAAGGGGTTCAAGGTTTAGGGTTTAGAAAGATTTAGGGTTTAGCGTTTTGTAAAGCGTTTAGGGTTTAGGGTTTGGGGTTTAGGGTTTAGGGTTTAGGGTTTAGGGTTTGAGGTTTGGGGTTTCGGGGAGAAACCCCAAACCTCAAACCCTAACCCCTAAACCCCAAACCTTAAACCCTAAACGCAACACTTTAACACATGTGTTAGTAAATGTGAAACCCACCAAAAAAATGAAAAAAAAAAAAAAAAACTTTTCGAAAGTATGTCTTGAGGGACGGCAAATCGAAGAGGAGAAAACGACGAATTTAATGGTGCAATTTTCATAATTTTTCAATTTGTCGTTTGTGAGATAATTGATGTTGGGGGTAAATGGGTTTTGTACATGTGGAACATTCTCTTTGTACACATGGCTTGATATCATTGGTTCCCTCATTCTCACACAAATTCCTATTCTCATTTGAACCCTACCCTATCTATATATACTACAACATAAAGAGAGTTTAAGTATAGTACTTTGATTTCACAATGTGTGCCGTTTTGATTGAACTTTTGGATACATTTATAAAAGATGGATTCTTTTTAAACTCGACAATAAATTGAATGTCGGAAAAGAAAAGAACTTGGTACGATTTCATGTGGAAAACCAACTTCGATCAAGAAAACAAAATTTTAGGTTCGTACAAGAGGTAAACTAGTGATCGAAATTTTGTCATAACTTCAAGATAGCTTTATGCAAAGCTACTTCATGGATGTAATGGACTGATCCTGGCATCCCGATTTCCGCCATTCTTACTTGAAATCATATGCGAGTTACATACTAGAATGAATATAACTAGAATTGCACACATTTTCATGCAACTATAACGAACACGGCCACTAAAAAACCAGACCCGGAAGCCTAAACTGGAATAGCGTTCGTTCCCGACTATTAACTTGCATACCCAATGACTAATTCCTAAATCCGCCACTGGCCATGCAACCGGTTTTTAGGGCATTTTACTTAATCTATATTATCTACGAATTGAATTAGATATCGGGTATACTACTAGTTAATCGTGAATTATTTAACGTGATAGTTAAAATGGAGTTAATACACAAGTAAGGTGCAGCAAAAGGATAAGATAAGATAATAATATACATAAATAAATGCCTTTCAAAAAAAATATACATAAATAATTAAAAAATCAAAAGAGTTAAAAAAATAAAATAAAATCCGATGTCAAAAAGCACAACGTATCTCACCGGCCCAAAAACCGTATGGATATGATTTCCTGCCCATAATACGAGGTTCATAAATACGTTTCAATAATAATTTATTATAATAGACACACTGTAAATAAATAAAGAGAAATCTTTTATAAATTTAATTTTCTATATTTTTAACTTGTATACGAGTATATTGTTTATCTAAAGAGATATCCATTTGAAATGGGGTGATTCTTGTATATCCATTAAAAAAATACTTCATTCGTCTGATTTAAAGTGTCTACTTTAATTATTCACATAGTGTAAATAAGTATACAATAAGTATACGTTTCATGAATCAAATAACATATCTACTCACTAAGGTCCATTCTGATTGGTTAAAAAATGAAAATGGACATTTATTTGTAACAACTTAAAGTATAGATTTTAGATACTTATAGTAGAACGTAGGGAGTATTAATTATGGATCATATCATATTTTTAAAAGATAAAAGTAGGTCATTCAATGCAAAGTTATCGACTAGAGTAATTCTTTTTTTCTTCTTCTTTCTGATTCAGAAAGGCATATCGACTAGAGTAAAATTGCAAATGTAAATTATCTTTTAGTCTAGACTACGATTTTAGATTGGTTTTTGGTAATGACAGTTTCTTTAATCATGTAAATAGTTAAAAGCTGGGTACCATTATTTGTGTACAAAATAATATCTTAAAATACGACGATATTTTGATTTATCATCATCGAAACGTGTAAAATATTATAAACTCATTTAACATGAAAGAAATAATAATTGATCATTGTCGATAGCCCGGTCCATTATTATAAGAGCACAAATGATATTTTTATTATATTATATCTAAATCTAAATAAACTAATAAATAAATAAATAAAGATTTGATACGGTTAATATAATATGATATACTTTACATCAATAAGAAGGCAAAGAAAAGTATCAAAACCAAAGAAAAAAAAAAACATAAGTAGAAAAACCTCATTTGTGCTCTGTTTTTCCTTTAGTTTCTAGTCTTACCAAAACCATTAATTCATAACCAAATTTAATATTTTTGATATCATAACTAAAAATGGTGAAGGATCGAAAGATAGGTGTAGCAATGGATTTTTCAAGTAGTAGCAAAGCTGCTTTACAATGGGCAATTGATAATTTAGGTGATAAAGGTGATACTTTTTATATCATTCATATCAAACATCATTCTGCTGATGAATCCAAGAACAAACTTTGGGCTACTTCTGGTTCTCGTAAGCGCGCTATATATATGATCGAATGATCCATTTATTAACTGTTGGATTTTTTATTTTTTTTGGTTTAGTAATTAGTTGTGATTGTGATTGATTTGGTCAGCTTTGATTCCGTTGGTGGAGTTTCGTGAGCCGGAAATTATGGCTAAGTATGATGTGAAGCCGGATATTGATGTTCTTGATATGCTTGATACCGGAGCTAGACAAAAAGAGGTTTTTAATTTTCTTTTTCTTTTCGTTTCGAATTCAAGCTGTTTGTTTATCTAGATTCATTTAAGCTTTCGATCGCCGATTCGTAACTTTTGTGTTTTAATAGCTTTTGATCTGAGTTTGTGAATCAACGTTACGTAAACAGTAACTTAGTTTGTTTCTTGGGCTAAACTTTTTTATAGTATGCAACTTAATTTATTAATCTGGATTTATAACTACAGGAGAATGATGTTTATTTTTGTCTATAGATGCTTGCAAATGAACAAAAGTGTAGCTTAATATTGCACATTAGGATATTTATGAAGGTAACTTGGTTTTATCGTATTAATTTAAGGAAAATGATAACGATAACTCTCACTGCGATCTTCAAGAATATATTTTATGTTTAGATCTGACTTATATGAAGATTTCATAGATTAGTAGTTAGTAGTTAAGATACCATTTTTGTTGCTTGATAACCATTTGTTAAGACTTGTCAATAACAAAAATCATGTTATAATTATTTTGAAATATTAGATTCAAATTGTGACCAAATTGTATTGGGGAGATGCAAGAGAGAAACTGATAGAAGGAATTGAAGATCTGAAGTTGGATACATTGGTGATGGGCAGCAGGGGATTGAGTGCTCTTCAAAGGTACTTGAAACATACACCAACTCTTTGTTCTTGAATTTATTCTTGATAATAAGTGAAACCAAAACATATGAGTGAAGGAAACTTCGTTTTATATCATTTTTTAAAGGGCTTAGGTCACCGAAATGCAACCAACTTTGGCCCGATGTCTATTGTGTGTAGCCAACTTAAGGGTGGGTGTAAGAATGCAAGTAACCTTCAAAAAGGGTGTTTTGATGTAATTTGATGACGTGTCACTCGTTGAAGGTGCCATGTGGCGTCCGAAGGTGCCACGTGGCATCCTGAGAGTTTGACAACTCAATGACACGTCATCACATTACATTAAAACACCCTTTTTGAAAGTTACTTGCATTCTTACACCCACCCTTAAGTTGGTTACACACAATAGATATCGGACCAAAGTTGGTTGCATTTCGGTGACCTAAACCCTTTTTTAAACTCAAGAACACAGTGTAAAATTTATTTTTTGCCAGACAACTATAGACATGTGAAAAAGAAAACTTTATACGTACACACCAATATATTTACCTTCTAAAATGGTAATTTGAACAGTTAGTGTAGTGTTATCTATTGGATGCATATTCTTAATAAATACGCAGATAACCCGCTGATCACGATACGGTTGTGGTTAGAACTTAGAAGATACATGACGATTACTACTAATAAACTTTTAAAATTATCCTAACGACATTGTGATATCACAGGATAATACTGGGAAGTGTGACGAGCTATTTGATCACTAATGCACCTTGTCCGGTTACCATCGTCAAAGACAAGCACTAATCAGGCGATCGATGTTCTTAATTAAGTAGTAGTTTCAATAATGTATGAAGTACTGGTATTAATACTTCATACCCTTGTTTTCATCTCACTTTCATTTGTATTGTCTTGACTTTCATGTTATTTAATGTGATACCAAATTCCCTTTTTTTTTCTTTTTTTTTTTGCAAGCCACGTAATCACCCCGTTTATTGGAGGGGTTGGTTGGGCTCATGGAGGTGAGGTTATTAGTAGAATTTTATGTAATTTTCTAATATATTCAGACCCAAATGCGATTAGTTAGGCCCACAAGTATAGCCCAAATGCATAAAATTGGACCAACTTTCTACACATTTTGAACTTTTCTAGGATAATTTCTTTCTACAAACACTAGATTTGATTTTAATATATGTTTTTTTTCGGCCAAACAACGTAAATTTCTAGATTCGCCACTACAATTACGTAAATAAAAGTTTTATAGCGACAACTAATGTACACAATTCCCAACAACTTACAATCATCCATGACAAAAATAAAGGGTTGACACTCGACAACCATTCACGGCCTTTACCGACCGGATCAGACACAAAACATGCATGGAGAGGAAATCGTATCGTGTAAGCCATGTTTAAATCAAAGTTCATAATATGGTGATATCTTCAGTAACTTTTTGGAATATAAAGTTTTATAAATCTCGCAATTATACTCTAATGATCATATTAATTACGTTGGGTGTGTTTGGCAACCACATTTTAGGGGATTATTGGGGATTCTAGGAGATTGAGATTCTAATTTTAAGAAACTCAATCCTTTATAATCTCACAATCCTTGTTTGGCATACAAAAACAGAATACTATTCTGAGAATAGGGTTTCTTTCCAGCTCCATCTTCATCTTCATCTTCAGTTAGTTTTGCCAAACACACCCGTTACATTGATCTCTTAATTGCAATCAAGTATTCTGCATAAATGGTCTCTTGCGGGTGGGACACTGCGGATCTACGGATCCGGGATCCAGAGGGTATCCTCCACCTACCCCCTTGATGACCACTGTTGGATACAGGTACAATTACAAGAGTAATTGAACGAAGAAAATATTCATTGTCACAATAACTAATATTACCTGTGTGAAAGAATTCTGTTATTATCTAACCAACTTAACAGAGAGAATTATAGAAATGGTATCATTTGTCTTATTATAGACACTAACTAAATTTTAATTTTATTCAAAGATCTTTTTTCACACATCAACTTGGAGCAAAGTGTCGTATAAATATATTTGGTATTTCACTAAATAATTTAAAAACAAGATATAGAGGATCAATTAGGGTGCGTTTAGTTGTAGAAAAAAGGAGAGTTTTCCAGAAAATTTTTTTCAAGAAAAGTGGAAAAGTGGAAAACGCGTTCAAAATGAAGTTTTTTGAGAAAATTTTCCAAGAAAATGGAAAATCCACTTTTCCAAAATATAACTTGGAGGTGGAAAACAACTCCCTCCCACTTTTCCAAATTTTCCTTTATAAACTTCCCCCCTCTTTTCCAAATTTTCCAAGATATTACTAGTTTTCCAAAATACACTTTTCCAACATTTTGAACGCGTTTTCTAAATTTTCAACACTTTTCTAGAAAACTATTTTCTTTAGAAAATTGGAAATGGAAAATTGTGGAAAATTTTCCGCAACTAAACACACCCTTAAAGACTTTAATTTGTGTGACCAATTGGTAATTACAGCGAACTGTGTGGGTTTAATTATTATTAAGGGTAAATTTAGCTCCATGTTACAATTAGAGTGAATTATGGTATTTAATGGGATGATTTCACCTGCATTTTAATGAATTGTAATGATTTTTTGAGGTATTAATCCTAAAATATCTCTACATAGCGAAATTCCTTGACATGATATTATGTGATTGCCTGATTGGTCCGTGAGTCGTGGGTTTTTGTATTAGGGCGAAATATCAATAAATTTATCACATAATTAGCTCGAAGTTGAAATGATGGAGCGAGATTCTTGATCAAAATAAAAAATCAAGATTTTGTCTAGAATTTGAGTGAAATTCTTGATCAAGATAAAAAATAATCAAGATTTTGTCTAGAATTAAACATTGGGGTCAAATCATACAATTTTGTTATTTTCTCATTAATAAAAATAGGGAAATGCTATTGACAGCCCTTAGGGCTGTCAATAAGAACCCTTGAACTTATTTATTAAACTCAAACTTTCCTTTATTATCAAAAATCATAATTAATACATCACATATAAAAGGAAAGTTTCGATGAATTAACTACAAAACTTCAGTGTATTAATTATAATTTTAATTATATAAGGAAACTTTAACTTCAATAAATGCACTTATTGACAGCCCTAAGGGCTGTCAATAGCATTTCCCATAAAAATATCAATTAACATGCGCACAACATTGAGATATGTATAGATTTGACTTTGAAAGAAGAAAAAAGATTATTATTTATTTCAAATATATAAAGTTAGTATATAACTTTAATAATACTCTATCATTTCCGGTCAAGTATGACTGTGCACGCAGTTTTATAAAATTTCACTAACTACACTTTTCACAAATCAAATAACATATGTAAAGATTAAAGTTTATTTTGATTTGGTTTTTACATGATAGTGTACGCTTATTTTGGATAACCCAAAATAATAATCAAAACATTTTACATGGGACGGAGGGAGTGACTCTTGTTGAGTGTGTAACTAAAAGATTTAAAGACTATCATGACATATTGATAATCTATGTTATGATATGGTTGTTGAGAGGTAAGCATCCTTAGTTTAGTTATGGTTAGAACTACCGGCACTACAAACCACAAGGAGTATTATTTTTTTCATGTAAACAACAACCAACCGTAAGAGGAAAGCCACATATAACAAAAAACAAAAAACATCATGTCGATTGTGGAGGACTGGAGGGTGTACGACTTTAGTGGGCCGGGCCGCCGGGGTCCAGGTCCAATTCTATTCTATATGGGATTATGGGAAAATGGACAAAATATATATTTTTAAGTTTTGAGTCTTACGTATTTTTATAATGATGATTATGATTATGATATGATTTTCATATAAAGTGGTGAATGTAGCTGTTAAAATAAATAAATTAAACAATATTGAGGGTTTGTCATTTTCACTTGGTACACTAATTGTTTTGCAATGAATTGACAAGATTGACGAGTGAAAATGACTATGGATTTGTGTATGGAGTCATTGATAATTTATTTTTGTATTTCTAACAATGGTTGCGAATTGTTTAAGCTGGATTGACGAGTGAAAATGACTATGGATTTGTATACAAATTGTTGGGTTCTGGTGACAACACAAGAATTATTTGAGAACGGTGAGAATGCATTTTAGCCATTCATGTTTTGATCAAAAAACCTGATTTTGGAGGTGACAATTTTGTAAATATTTAGAAGTTTGAACAAAAAAAATAATTCACATTAAAATTGAATGATGAATGTTAACAGAAATTCCAGTTATTTACGAAATTGTCACCGCCCTTTTTCTAGACTTTTCAATAACTACAAAAATGTTACCTCCATTTTGGACCCTAGATTTTAAATGGAAGGGCAAGATTTGTTCTTACCGTTCTCACGGAATCTCAGTGTTCTCACTAGATCCAACCCTATATATTGAATTTTTCGAATATAATGATCGATTTGTTACGTTTAACAGATAATAAGTTAGGCTAAAAACTATGTATGTGTTTGATTATGTATCATATTTGTAAACTCTAAGCCGAATTTGAAATCTTGTAATCGAACTTCTGTAATTTTATTTAACACGCATAACTTTCTTTGTGTACTTAGATTACGTTACATTACACTATATATCGTCATTATTTTTACAATGTCGTTATTGTTTCTTAACATACAATAATAATAATTTCATTTTCGTCAAAGTGTTGTTCTCCCATTGGGATTGGATTGGCTTTGAGCAACTAATAATTATTAGCATGGGTATATGACCACATCTTTGGTAGTTCCTTTCCTACCACTCAAAATTAATCATGAGTAATGGTGTTCTTAATTTTGCTTTTAAAAAGTGAGATTTTTTTTTTCTTTCATTTAGTTAAGTTTGGATTGACTTAACAAAAAATAAAGGGATTAGTACCTTGAAATGCAACTAACTTGTACCAAATCTCTATTGTGTGTACCCAACTTACGTATGCTAATTTTAATGCAACCAACTTTCGAAAATGGTGTTTTTGATGTAACTTGATGACGTGTCGCTCTCTCCATACGCCATGTGGCACGCCATACGCGCAACACGTCATCAAGTTACATCAAAAACACCATTTTGGAAAGTTGGTTGCATTAAAATTAGTATACGTAAGTTGGGTACACACAATAGAGATTTGGTCAAAGTTTGTTACATTTCCAGACCCTAATCCCAAAAATAAACGGCTTAGTGATTTAAGTATTAAAATTATGAATTTTCATGTCAAGTCATGACTTTAACATTTGAGGTAAGTTACTTTTCAACTATCTCATGTAAAAGGTTAAACTGGTAATATTTAATTCTTTTGTTGATTTATTCAACAAATAAAACAAATAATAATAATAATTTATCTACAACTTATTTACACAGACACATCATTAATAAAGAAGCTAGCGAGAAAAAAATAATAATAGGTTTTTAGACTGAATATTGAATACGACTTATTTACACAGGCACATTATTAATACAGACACGTTATTAATACAGAAGCTAGCGAGGAAAAAAAAATAGGTCCTTAGACTGAATATTGAATATTTGATGGTGTACGAATCATAAAAAATAAATGTTTATCGTTTTGACTCAAATGTTAAAGAATATTTTGACTATTACTCAGAAAGCTTATCAACTAGCTTTATGTTCTACACTTCTAATGAAAAATAAATACAGTAATTAAATATAATTAAACAAGTCAAAATGTTAATTAAAAGTCTTAATGAATTGATTCCCATTCTTGTAATTTACATGCCATGAGAAGACAAATTAGGTTGTCGTCGTCATGTTGTACCCATGGCATGCATAGAACGAGTATGCCCACCCTTGTTTTAACCTACAAAGGAGTAATTACCATACTACCCTCTAGTTATCCTTAATTTTTTAAGCTTTCACCATAAGTTATTTTGAACATTAATCTATAGTTTAACAGCATTCAAAGTTAAGTGAACGATTGATTAATATTGTCACAAAGGGCGTCGTTTCGATATTTCTCTAAGGAGAAAGCAAAGTCGTGTATGTACGTACATATCAACCACATAATCTTTTAAACCCTTGCATCAAATGTTGCTCTATTTTTATCCAACTAAAGAAACATGCACCGTTAAAGAAGCTCATTTGAACCGACTAATGGAAATTTAACTGGTTACTACATAGTACTACATTAAAGGGTGAGGTTCAAATGAGACTAAAAATTTGTGTGAGACTAAGGGAACCAATGATATCATACCACATATACAAAGAGAATGTTCCATACTACAAAACTCATTTACCCCAAACATCAATTATCTCACAAACGACAAATCGAAAAATCATGAAACTTGCACCATAATTTTCAGCGTTTTTATCCTCTTCGATTTGCCGTCCCTCAAGACATACTTCCAACGAATTTTTTTTTCTTTTCATTTTTTTGGTGGGTTTCATATGTTACTAACACATGTGTTAGAGTGTTGCGTTTAGGGTTTAGGGTTTGGGGTTTAGGGGTTAGGGTTTAGGGTTTGGGTTTTGGGGTTTCTCCCCGAAACCTCTAAACCCTAAATCATACTAAACCCTAAACCCTAATAAACCCTAAACCCTACTAAAACATAAAATCTAAACCCTAAACCATAAACCCTGCTAAATCCTAACCCTAAACTCTAACCCTAAACCCTAACCATAACCGTAAATAAAATGTACAATCAATCACTAACACATGTGTTACTAATTTATAAAACCCACCAAAAAACCGAATTTTTTTATCGAAAGTATGCCTTGAAGGACGGCAAATCGAAGAGGATAAAACGCTGAAAAATATGGTGCAAGTTTCATGATTTTTCTATTTGTCGTTTGTGAGATAATTGATGTTTGGGGTAAATGGGTTTTGTAGTATGAAACATTATCTTTGTACATGTGGCATGATATCATTGGTTCCCTTAGTCTCACTCAAAAATCATGGATTCATTTGAACCTTACTCTAGTTTGAAAATATACTTTTTAAATAGCAAATAAAAAATACCTTTTCAAACAAATTTATACGAATGTTATAAGTATTTTCTCAAGGTAATAAGGTCATTCAAGTTTAGTTGTTTAAAATAAAAGCGAACAAATAAACACAAAGGGTAATGTGGTCATTTACTAATCATAATTATATCATATTGATTATTGGATCCTTAACACGCTCCCTTTAAGAGATTACTTTAAGAACAAAATTTTCAAAATCATCACACATAATCATAATTATGCAATGCAACCCCCAAACAAACAAACAACAGGCGCCTTGTTCAAGCAACACTCTTAACACAAACAAACCCCTTTTTCAATTCATTCTATTTTTTGTATAAATAACAAAAACCCACCCACAAAATGACAACATCAAACAGACCCAGATACCATTTTACTTCATATTGCACCAATTGGTTATTGTTTTCTAAATTGGGTTTTGAAAAAGAATGGATCTTGCATTACAAGGATTTGGTCTTGTAGTCAATAATTCTACTTATGATAATGATTCTCCTTGTTGTACTGATGATAAGAAAGAATTAAGGGGTTGTTTGGATACATGTTTAGAAGAACAAGAACAAGAAGAGGAAGAAGAAGAAGAAGAGTTGTTTGGTGGAAATAGTGGCTCAAGTTGTGATCTTACGACGTCGTTTGAGACTAAAGATTCATCTTCACCTTGTTCAATGGATGTTAGCATTGAGAAGAATGAGGTGGAGGCACAACATTGTGTTGATTCTGAAAGTTTGGAGCAACCCCTTTTGGGTGAAAATGATTTAGAGAAACAAAGCTCAACAGGTTTATCAGGTACTATTTTTATTTTTTATATTTTAACATCTTTTCTCTATATTATTATTAATTTGTAGTTTAGAATCAACAAATTTTGTGGAATAAAATGTTAATGTTTGTTAGTATATTCTATACTTGATTTGGGGTTTTACCATGTGCTGGATAGATGTGTTAGGGGGGTGTTTATAAGTATATTGGATTATTATCAAAACTAGATGAACATTTGTTAGAAAAGTTGTGCTGCAAAAGATGGTGCTCCTTGAAGGTTTAAGTGACGGCCTTTGGCAATGTTGAATGTTTAAAAAATTCTTATTCTTTGAGAAGTAGTTTTGCTCTAGTTTTCTAAAAAGTTTTGTTATAGCTAGTACTAAGCTGATTTTTTTAACCCCTTGTTAATATGGAACACCAGAAACCGATATATGGAATAGTTAGGTAGTCACTCTAAAAACATGTATCCAAACATTTTCTTACAAGTGTATTGTTATTATCTCCCTGTTTGATGTTTTCTATGTTTGTGTTTGGTTTTGGGTTATCAATAGAGATTGAAATGATGAAAGAAAGATTCTCAAAGTTGTTGCTTGGAGAAGATATGTCTGGTTGTGGAAATGGTGTTTGTACGGCTTTAGCTATCTCGAATGCTATTACCAATCTTTGTGGTAAGCCAAAGTATAAATAATTAAACTAAGAAAACGTATAGTAAATTCAGTCAGCAATTACAACACCTTTAACATTGGTGGTTTTTCTTAAAATTTCAGCCACACTTTTTGGACAAATATGGAGACTTGAACCTCTATGTCCTGAAAAGAAATCAATGTGGCGAAGAGAAATGGAATGGCTTCTTTGTGTGAGTGATTACATTGTGGAGTTGATACCCTCTTGGCAGACGTTTCCAGATGGAAGTAAGCTTGAGGTGAAATTTGTTAACTCTTATTAATGTTCAAATTCATGGTGGAAATGGTTAATGCAATTTTGTATGTAATTAATGATACACTTACTTAATTGTGTTTGGGATTTTTTTGTGACATGTATTTTTAGGTGATGACTAGTAGACCCCGGTCTGATCTTTATGTTAACCTTCCGGCTCTGCGTAAATTAGATAACATGCTTCTCGTGAGATTCTTAACTCTTCTCTCTTAGTATATTACAATCATAATAATTTGAATATACTTGCACACTTGCAATCATAATAGTTTTACATTTGCATCTAAATTTAGTACACTTTAACACGAACTATCAACAACAGATGAGATATGTTACATTTTAATTATCAATTTGTTTTCTAATCATTTTCTTATCCAAAGCCACATATATATGCTAGCTGATTTGATTAAATCTCGTGAAAAATCATGTAACAGTTATGATTGTTAAAATATAAGCAAGCATTTGCTAAATCATTTCTTTGAGTATGTAACTGAAACAAAAAATATCTGTCTATTCAAACTTGAATAAAAGTCAAAGACAGACCATGAATTGAAATCCCATGAATCTGTGTTCATTACAGGAAATATTGGGCAGCTTTGATAATATGGAGTTCTGGTATGTTGACCAAGGCATTCAAGCTTTGGAAACCGATGACTCGTCATCTTTTGGTAAAGTGATCTCACGCCAAAAGGATAAATGGTGGCTGCCAGTTCCTCGGATCCCTACTGGCGGCCTCAGTGAGATTGCGCGAAAGCATTTGCAAAATAAACGTGATTCCACAAATCAAATATTGAAAGCTGCAATGGCTATCAACAGTATTAGTTTAGCCGATATGGATGTTCCCGAATCATTCTTGGAAGCGCTTCCAAAGGTATCATCTAATGAACAAATAAAATCAATTAATTAATTTGCTCCTTTTCTAGAACTTACAGAAAGAATTATGATTCCCAAATCTAGTGAATCTGCCTTTCAATATTTTTCCGTTATTCCCTTTACCGTCATTGTCAATTTTGAAAGTTACCTATAAATTTGATATCAGAATGGTCGTCTTCAAGTATAAGTTGAAACAGGACAAGTCGCGTCAACCCACTAATACCTTTTCCCTGTATTTATTATTTATTTACTTTTATAATAACTATAAATGGGGCCATGATTACCCAGATGGTGCAGCAACTGCAATAATCTAATTCTTCAGATAGAACCATTGGGCTGCTTTTTACCCAAATGATGCAGACGTTGGTTGACTTTTAACCCATTGTAGTTTCTCGACCCATTGTGTTTTAGCTTAAAAAATATAATTGCCCTGCTTGAGATACAACAGATCCCAAATTCCCAATTGACACATTTATAAGTATCTCGATCGAAGTTGCTGGTTATAGTTTTACAGCTCAGTTGGATCATGTGTGAAGTCAACCGTTACTATATTTGTGGGACATTTATAAGTAACTCGATTGAAGTTGCTGGTGATATGTTTAGTTGCCTTTCAATAAACGGAAATATAGATTAATCATCAACCCCAAATCAGCTACCCATAAATTTTTGTAGTGATAATGACGGAGGAGATTGATAACTTTCCAAAAGAAGAAATTGCAATTCTTATGGACACGGGACACCATATAATATAAAAATGAAGTCTTACAATTGAAAGGTAAAGAAGAGCTTTATGAGTTTGGAGAAAATCCATATCATATAAATGTGACCTCAAACTCAACATCAACATCTTTTCCGAACAAACTGAGTGTAATTCATATATAAAGATGTATTGTGTATAAGTTTGTTGAACTTGCCATTATTATTAATTATTGTTTCATTTGCTTGCAGAACGCGAAAAGTAGCTTAGGTGATCTCATTCATCGGTACATTTCATCAGATCAATTTTCACCTGAGTGTCTTTTGGACTGCCTTGATTTATCCTCTGAGCATCAAGCTCTCGAGATTGCAAACCGTGTGGAGGCTTCAATCTACATATGGAGACGGAAAAACAGCACAAAGCAGCAGCAGCAGCAGCCTACAAACGTGATGAGTAGATCGTTTTCAAGGTCTTCATGGGACAAGGTTAAGGATTTGGTTGCTGATGTGGAGAAAAGGGAAACACTAGCGGATAGAGCCGAAACCCTCCTGATTTGTTTGAGACAGAGGTTTCCTGCCCTTCCCCAGACAACCTTGGACATGAGTAAAATCCAGTATAATAAGGTATACTTTCATCTCTTTCATACCCCAGACATATACTATAGTTATCTAAGGTTAATTTGGAGGGTACTCCTGAACCCCGTACCATATAGTTATCTATGTATACTCACATAGGATAATTATGTAAATCGGCAATTTTTATAAAAAATTTAAATAAAATAAAATAACGGAAGTACCAAAAAACAACAATGTAGGTAACTTATCAAAGTAAGTTAATTCCACACATTAAAAGGACTATAAGTTTAGTTTTGTCTACAAAACGGAGCGAGTGTTCGATATTATTAACAAACAGGTAACATAACTTTTAATGAGCAAAATTTACATTACTTTTAATGTGTGGAATGAACTTTCGTTAACTTTTTCTGAAACCTCACTCACACTTTATGAATTGAATTTTGGAGTATCAAACATAGGAACATACGTGTATTCTTTCAAACCAACCTCAGCAGCCATGATGCAAACTAGTGTGCTATTATTGATTATAAAATGGAAGTATGTTGCTTTGATTGGTAATTTATGACTATAATTGGTACTATATTGAGATGATTGTTAGAAAATGTTAATATGTTGCAATTTTTGGTAATATTTAAAGTTGTAGATGTGATCGGTGAAATTGTGAGTATGCTGTTATTTTTCACTAGTACCGTCTAAGTGTCTAACATATATTACTACGGTAAGGAGGCCCATTTGGTCTTAACCCTCTAAAACTGTCCATTTATATTCATAATATTGCATGTAATATCCTAAAAAAGATAAATAAGTTATTATAGACATGACCTGATCTATAATTCTGGATACGCAGAATCGCAGATGATGGTTTATAGAACGATGATAATGAGTACTGTCCATGTACTATGTTAATGAATAAGCCCTTCTAGTCTTACAAATCTAAACCGTCCACCATTAGTCTTAGAGAACGTATATGTACACTTCATTTTCCAATAGAAATAGGATATGCAGGATGACCAAACTTTCCTGATTGTCAACAAAGATGTTTTATGCAGATTTTTATATCACCCTTATTCAAGGAAAACTTTGAAGTCATTGTTTTCTTTGAAGCACTTTAGATTTTAAATGATTGAATCTATGTGTGTAGGTAATTAGACCATCTGAAGTAAAATATTGGAAATTCTTATACGTTTTTTATACTATCTTGAATATACTCGCTTAACGTGTTTCAGGATGTTGGAAAATCGATCTTGGAAAGTTACTCAAGAGTGTTGGAGAGCCTAGCATTCAATATTGCTGCACGCATTGATGATTTACTTTATGTAGACAACTTGACACGACATGCTGACAAATTCTCATCAATTGCAAATCGTGACATCGTTTCCAAAACCATTGTCGGGAAACCATACACACTTCACACCATTACCACTCCTTATAGAACTGCATTAACCACTCCCAGCCTCTCACCTTCACTACTCGATAGTCCTATTGGATTAGGCCCAAAAAAAGTCCTGACTGATTATTTGACCATCGACCCGAAGAGTAAGCACTATGCAGGTCAAATTGTAAGGTCAAACTCCTTTTCAGGCAGGACCCGAGAAGCATTACAAAAGATGGGGCTTGCACCCTCTAATGGCTCGGTTGGGGTCAGTTGACTTTTGACCCGATTTAAACCGAGTTCTATGTTTATATGTGGGTAATTGAATCTATGGAGATGTTTAAAGAGTTGGGTAGTTGATGGCATTTGTAAATCTTGTTTTTTATACTGAGTTCTGAGTCGTGGTTGAGTTGACTCTGACCTTTGAAAGACTGTAGTTGAGTTGTGTAAATAAATGGCAAATTTTGTTTTCCACTTGTTAGTTTGAAATAGAATACAGAGTTATACTATTGTGGTTTGTACTGCATCTTGATCATATTTTACCGTATAACAATCTTATCTTTTAATCATAATAATGTTACATATATATTTTTTCTTTTTTCAAGGCTGAATACTATATAAAAATACGGCTCAACAAGCGAGGATCTACGGGCAAAAAATACATAGCCCAAATATTACATTCTGAGGCAACAACAAAAATCACCAACAAGAAACACCTGACTAAAAGGCTACGACAAATAGCCAAAGTACACCTTAACCAACTTACATCACTACAATTAAACAAGCAAATGGAGACTATCACCAATCCTTCCATAAGATGTGAAACTCTGTGACTCGAGAAGAAATCCAAAGAAACGAAAAAAAAATACTTTATGAAGAAAACCCGTATCTTGCTTTGTATGAGAGAAGTTGAGCTCGTTTCTAGACCTCCATATTCATAATAATGTTATCTGATTAATCAAATTAATTTTAAAAAACTCTTTTGACAATATCTGGAAAGATATATGAAGATTTTATTGGTATATAGATCTATATAAGACTATAGAATGTCATATATAATCATTTTTTCTAATATTCAAGTCTAAAGAATGGTGTTGTTCCTTCGCTTTTTTATTTTTTGAAGTATTTTAAATCTCTGTGTTCCTTTAAAAGTGTGATTTGGTGGTGTTTTAGGTTTGGTGGCCACTTACTTGGTAATGGATGAACCAAAAACAAATCAAGTGTGCAAACAAAATGATTTGATCCAAAATGATTTTAAATTGAAAGTGTGTTTGAAGAATGGCTAATTAAATCATATACTAATGAGTTAGCAAATCTAACCCAAAAATCTTTTAAGTGGTGGAAGCGGAAAAACTATCACCTCTATTTTTAACTACTTTTTGAAATAATTAAACAGTTTTGTTTTTAATAACCACTTCGATCTGCTTTAATCATATCATACTTAATCGCAACTACTCTTTAAGTATTATGAATATGACTTTATGAGTATATTGTTTCATATAAAATGTATGAGAACATTTTATATCGATCTGGAGAACAATTTGATTGGTTGTAGTGCGGATTAAGGATTTCAGCTTATTTGTTTACTTTGACAGTAAATAAATAAATTTACATACTCTTTGAAAAATTGTTTATTTTAGGAAAAATGTGAACCAAAAAGTAAGCATGATAATACACCTACTTATATTAAGTAAACAAACGCTTATAAATAAGCAATTCCGAAACTTACAACATAGACGACAAAGACGTACATGATGATATACGAGAAATATAAATGTATGAGAAACAACATTTATTTATTAAGATACAAGAGATTGCCACGCGAGAGATCGAATCAAGGACAAAAACAAGACATACATTAAAATCGACAAGAAAAGAGAATCATAGATAGTAATGTATCCGCCAAAAACATGTGATTACCCGACCACTCTTTATTTATTTGTCTCATAAAACCAACCTTAGTAACGGTCATCAAAGTTTGACAATGATGTTTACCAGATATTATCCTGGACCATAGTTCCTATTTTTAATATAGGATATTTTTATGTCTTCGAATGTAAACCATAAAAGAATGTATATGATGCTGATACGTGGACATCTTTTAACATAACATAACACATGAGATCGATGGTAGTTGGTAATGGACAAAACATAAGTTTTTTAACATCATCCATTCTTATCCTAAATGCTTTAAGTTAGTTTGTTTAGGCAACTTGGCTTATCCAAACCATCCGGGTTTTTTTTCAAGCGTAAAAACGTCTGAGTACAATGATGATGAGGTTCTATGGGTAATTAAGCTTATTACACTTCGATCAACGTGTAAACCCAGTTCGAGACTTGGTCAATCGAGGGTGGTGATAGAACTTGATTCTTTGAGAGAAATTATAATGGAATTGCTCTGAAAGTTTATGAGGTGTTAGCCTGAAATGGAGGCCAAACACTAGTATTTATAGCCAAACCCTAGCTTCTAGAATGTTTTAGAAGCATAGGCGTTGGGATCATGAGCATGGGGAACATTATTTGTACCAAGGCTAACGTGGACCAATAGAGTGGTCCGACCAGGTTAGTGGACAAGCCATGCACATAGTACCTGCATATAATGTCTATTGACTGTACCTTCGTCAGTGGAATGTCGGCTTATGCAAGGTGTGAGTTTGGCACAAAGGGAGGTGCGTGTATGCTCATAGATTCAACAAGTGTTTAACATCGGTATCCGGGGTCGTGGTCCGGCCCCACTAGAGTTCAACTTGTAAATAGATGTCACCACTTCGGATAACACCCTTTGGACCGGGACCATTTTCCGTGGTCCGGCCTCAGAGGCCGATCATGGTGCTATGTTTATCATTAGATAACACCCTCCAGGCCGGGACCATTTTCCGTGGTCCGACCTCGGAGATCGGTCATGGTGATATGTATATCATTAGTTTTTGAAGTAAAATGATAATTTGTTACTTTTTTGGATCATATATAAAAATGTAAAATAAACACTAGTACAGATCTGCGATTTGGTCACACCAGAAAAGCGTGACTAAAACCATATGGTCACACTCGTTTTTTCACCTTGTGTGTGACTAAAGGTCGCGCCACCAAAGGGGTCCATACGGTCACACTAGCTGGTTAGTGGCCGTATCCATTTAAAAAGAGTAACCAAAACCATAAAATGTGTGACCATAAGCTCTTTAAAATCAAGTGAAAGTGTATTTTGTGTGACTATTTTCCATCCAATGGTCACTTGAGTTGTATGTTTGTGTGACCATTTGTAACATTTAGTCACACAACGACTTCTTTATTTTGGGATTTGGTTACATAAATTTAAGCCAAATGTGACCAAAAGTGTTAATAAGTGTGACCATATGATCTTTAAAGTAAGGTAAACTTGTATTTTGTGTGACCATATGCTCATTAATGTCAAGTAAAACATGTATTTTGTGTGACTGATGTCCATCCAATGGCCACTTTATTTTCATGTTTGTGTGACGATTTGTATCATTTAGTCACACAAGTAGTGATTTACTATGGGATTTGGTCACATAAAATTAAACCAAAAGTGGCCGTAGGTGATAATAAGTGTGACCATATGCTCTGTAATGTCAAGTAAACTTGTATTTAGTGTGACTGTTGTCCATCCAATGGCCACTTTATTTTCATGTTTGTGTGACGATTTGTATCATTTAGTCACACAAGTAGTGATTTACTATGGGATTTGGTCACATAAAATTAAACCAAAAGTGGCCGTAGGTGATAATAAGTGTGACCATATGCTCTGTAATGTCAAGTAAACTTGTATTTAGTGTGACTATTGTCCATCCAATGGCCACTTTATTTTCATGTTTGTGTGACGATTTGTATCATTTAGTCACACAAGTAGTGATTTATTATGGGATTTGGTCACATAAAATTAAACCAAATGTGGCCGTAGGTGATAATAAGTGTGACCATATGCTCTGTAATGTCAAGTAAACTTGTATTTAGTGTGACTATTGTCCATCCAATGGCCACTTTATTTTCATGTTTGTGTGACGATTTGTATCATTTAGTCACACAAGTAGTGATTTACTATGGGATTTGGTCACATAAAATTAAACCAAAAGTGGCCGTAGGTGATAATAAGTGTGACCATATACTCTGTAATGTCAAGTAAATTTGTATTTTGTGTGACTATTGTCCATCCAATGGCCACTTTATTTTCATGTTTGTGTGACAATTTGTATCATTTAGTCACATAAGTAGTGATTTACTTTGGGATTTGGTCACATAAAATTAAACCAAAAGTGGCCGTAGGTGATAATAAGTGTGACCATATGCTCTGTAATGTAAAGTAAACTTGTATTTTGTGTGACTATTGTCCATCCAATGACCACTTTATTTTCATGTTTGTGTGACGATTTGTATCATTTAGTCACACAAGTAGTGATTTATTATGGGATTTGGTCACATAAAATTAAACCAAAAGTGGCCGTAGGTGATAATAAGTGTGACCATATGCTCACCCAATGGCCACCTGATTTGTATTTTGTGTGGCGTTTTGCACTATTCAGTCACACACAACTTATGTAACAAACAGTGGTCACAATGTGTGACCATATTACGTTTATGCATCTTTTAGTCACATATAAAAAATCAAATAGATGTGTAACAATTTGAATTAGTATATATAACACCACAAATAAAAAATGGAATGTACATAATTAATTAATATTGTAAAAGTTGGATCGGAATGTACATGATCAAAAGCGACTAATTACTAACATCACAGTTGTAACGACTTTTTACTCTTGATCAGTTTGGTCTTCGCTTGCTTTACCATGGAATCACTAGACACAAAAGATTTGCGCCTTTTATTTGATATATCTCGTACAGTTATGTTCTCATCATGATTAGCTGACTTTTGTAGATAAGTAGGTGGTGGTGTTGCCTGTACAAGAAACAAGGCGGCGCATATGTATCAAAATCTAAATAAATTGAAGAACTATATGTATCAGTAGTAAGATATATAAAAACGTGTACTATATATGTACCTCCTCATCAATAATCACTTGATCCTTTGGCCACGCACAATAACCACCTTCTACATCCTTAACTGTTTTGACACCATTGTTTGCTTTGTCCGGAATAAAAGCAGCATCCACTAACGATTTATCAACAGACACTTTGTAGCAATCGTTTGGAAGTGTTCTGTTATGAAGCTTCATTTTTTCATTTGACACCCAGACAGTACCCAACGCAATGACGTTTGCCTTCTTTAAGTGCCACAATTTACACTTGTAAAACTAAAGAAAATGATATAACAACAATTATTACGTGTGTGTATATATATATATATGTATATGTGTGTGTGTGTGTGTGTGTGTGTGCATTGTAATTTGATTAAACTGAATAATATATGAACATTTAGGATTACATTACCTCCACCTGCGGTATTGTTGGAGGCGGATTCTTTTGCGATTCCGACTGTGTTGGTCGTTGGGACGTGTTGTCATCTTGTGAATCTTGCGGCCTGTTTGACTGCTCAACATATTTATAACAAATTTCCTATATAATACTCGGTAAATATCAAGTATGTAATATGTAAAATTATTAAACCACAGTGAGAAATACTGAAATCAAATTAACTCTAATGTTTTAACACTTACACTTGATTCTGTTGGCTTTTCCAAACTTGCAAGTCCATAATTAGACTTACGAGACCTGTCATCCTTCCCACAAACAACATCACTTAAGGCAGTATTTCCGCCCTCCTGATCAGGATGGGTAGCTATATCCACGGTAGGAGACGACACCTGCAATATAATTTAAGAAATACATTTGTCAGCAACCATGTTATTAAAGAATAAAATGTATGCATAAGTAAAACAATGAAAACCTTTCCTCTAATGCTGGTACTGTAGGTGTCAATGCATCCAACCGACTCTTAAGTTCGATAACCATTGACTGTGTATCTGTCACTTGGTTGGACAACGTCGACACTAATTTATCTTTGTCTTCATTTTTACGTTTCTCAGCTGCAAGTTCCGCTTCAAGTGCTTTGAATCTCGCATCATCGTATGCTTTTCTGTTTCGGGGTAGATTAAAATACGTCTTGACTGTCACTCCGCCTCCCACTCCTCTGGCATATCCAGATTTTTCGGGACCAAGCACCTCTGTCAATCCGTCGCCATTGTCAACCTTTAAGGTTCCAGCTTTGATCTGCTCCTCAGCGGCTTCCTGCAGTAAAGATTTGATCAGGCAATTAATGTGTTTAATGCAAAATAAACATGAATTTATAATTGGAAAACTTCATGTCAAAATGCTTACTACTGCATTTGCCTTATCTTTGGTTGTGTCGTCTCGAAATACCCCTTGTTTGTTTACCCTTCCTTTCACCCACAACAGAGCACGTGGGGGTTCTTCATGTTGTTCAATAACTTTATCTTCGATCTTATAATCATCAAATACACATGCATGTAATTAAAGTTAAACCAAGGAATATATTAACTTAGACAATAAAAAACAGAAACAAATTACATTTAAGACTTATTATATATACATGTAGTAAATTAGAAACAAACATTCGCTTTGTAAATGTAAGTACCGTACCATTTTCTTTTTCACATATGTGTATCCACCACGTCCCATTGTATGTGGATAAAGAGACTTGGAGCGCGCCTCTTTTGCTGCACGTGACTTGCGCTTAGTTACAGAGAAACAAAATGATAATTAATTAGTTTAATTTAGGCATAAATTTGCAAACTTAAAGCATATGAAAGCTATATTATGTATGGAGTTAAATATAAATGACCATCACTAACCTGGTAATTTTCCGTGCTCGTATACTCTACGAATGCGTCCCATTCCGCGGATTTGACAATTGAACTGTATTTAAATGGGACTTCTTTTAGTTTTGCAGGTGTGTCTAGGTTAGGCAGGATGTACTTGTCCCTCAATTTACTTCTGAAAGTCCGTAGATGCCCACCTAGACGATACATTATTTTCCCTTTGTATGTCTCCTCAAGGACAAAATATCGCTGCAACATTAGAACACTCAAGTGGATCAGAAACTGAAACTATAATTGTAACAAAACTTCTTTATCTAATTAGGTTACCACGATCAATATATATACTAGCTAGCAAACAGATTACAAATACTAGATGTATATATAACGAATCTGTTTAACAGCAATCTAATGTGGTTTTTTTAACATTAACAAATTAATTAAATATATGTACTTGCATATATAATATGTATCTATAGTGTATTCTCAGTATTAATTTTTTGATAAATTATAAAGGAAACTAAAGGGATCTGATCAGTGTTTAAAACTTGCCGTGATTTCATCCCAAAGTTTTGCTCTTGATTCTGGATCGACCTTCTTCCATGTAAGAATTTTTAAGCCTATATGCTCACGCACCATGTCTCCCAAGAAACTTGCAAACACTGCGCTGTTATTCCCTGTGAGCCTGCCCATTGAATCGAAGGCTACATTGAGTTTTGATGCACCGGGTTTGTTAAACTTGTTGCGAAACTTAGCTAGCCTGGTGATGCCCCTTGGAGGAACTATTTTGATTGTTGAATCGGTGTTTTCACGGGCATCATGTTCTTCATCGGAAGATGAATCATACTCCTCTGATTCATACCTCTCATCTACGTCGTTGCCATGATAAACATTAATATCGGCTGCTTTATCCATGAATCTTTAGTTGTTTAGGAGAGAGTAGTAAGAGATAATGTTTTGGTTAGTGTTTAATTTAGATCGGAATAATTGTGTAAAAACCGATTAATGAGTGTTTGGGTTGTGGTTTGTAGGCATTAACTGTAATTATCGAATTTTTAGGAAGGTAAATGGTCACGACTAATTTAAAAATTTTCGCTAATTTTGAATTTAAAATTTTTCAGCCAAAAATTTGGCTCGAAAAAAAAACCAAAGAAAAGCAATAAACTTGTTCTATTGTTTTATATTTATTTTACGAAATATAACAAAAGCGATTCATATAGATTAGTGGTAAAGGTGGTGGATAAAGTTGTCTGCTGGTCGCGTGTTCAAGTCTTGCATGTTTCCTTTTTTTTTTTTTTTTTTTTTTTTTTTGTGTAAAGTGATCATGTTATAATTTAATGTGAAACATCTATACTTCCTTATTATACCCTTATCAATAGTTTAATGTATTAAAAAACTTGCATAAATATAATTCTGATAATTAATTATAATAGGTACTTACTAAATTAAAGTATAGTAATTAATTGTATTGAATATGATTTGGTTCTTTTTAATATAGAAGCTATCGTAGATGATTATTAATGTAATAGGGGCATTTTGGGAATATTTATTTTTTAAGACTTTTAAGTATCAACAATGGACATGGTTTATAAGTAACTAGTACATTTCCCGCGCTTTGCGGCGGTGCAGCGGAACTAAAGCCATATGAAACGATGATGGTGGCCAGTGGCTAACAATACTGAGACAACGGTGTCTAACCATGATGCAAAATTACAATGAAATGTGTATATCCAATACCCCTTGCATATTTAATTGGTATTTGATTTAGGAACACCATAACTAATTAAAATAGATCCAAACAAATATAAAAAAATAAATAAGCAAAATTATATCTGTAAATCGAAAATGAATCATTTCCAAATATAAATTTGACTACAATTATTAAGTGAGAAAAGGGTAAAATAGTAAATTCCGATATCTCTATTGTAAGCTATTAAGGAAAAAGCCAAAACCCTTTATATATAAAGGATCAAGATTATAGATTATAGATATCTATACATTTGGTAAGTATGGTATTTTTGAATTTTAGCTCTACACACCATCATCCTGTTAACTATACATTTTGTTACTACTATATTCTTAAATCTTAGCTCTACATTTAGTTGTTGCATCCATTAACTACTACATCCATACATTTGGTTAGTCTCCAATATCATCCTGTTTGTTACACTTCATAGCCCAATACACACTCTGATACAATCAGTTTTGATTTCAAACCAATGAATTCAAATCAACATACACACGAATTTGATACAACCAGTTTTGGATTTAAATTGAGCAGTAAAATAAATAACAAATTGTACCAACAAACACACGAATTCAAATCAACATATATACATATATATATATATATATATATATATATATATATATTTAGCAGCAAAAAGTATGTACATAATTACCAAATTAAATTGTACCAAGTAACTGCCTAATTTTAATTCTAATCCCAAATGGCTGCAAACTTGAGGTAACACGCGTCCCACAAACAAACGTTACAACAAAACAGCCATTCACGCCTATTCAACCACGCATCGATTAATCTAACCCTGGATGCATGGTGGTGTGTACAACTAAGGCAGACAGGTAATTCCCTGTGGGTTAATCGCGCGTGATCAGACAACAGTCTACTAACCTTGGTCACGCTTTCTACCACACCCCTACGCCTTGCTGCCTTTGTGTATTGGTCATTCAGGAGACGCCTTGCTTATGCTATACTTTCTCCACCTTCTGCCATCAGCATAATACCAAGGACAAGTGTAGCATCACTTTGTCCCAACTTCGCTGCCTGCTGCAGCATTCCCTTTCCAGCCGGCTCATCGCCAACATAAAACACCTTCACCTGTTTAGCACACAAAACAAACATAAATATGTATATAACATAGTACCATGCATCAAAAAATTAAGCTGATTGGAAGATAAGACGTACCACTCCATCTCTAAACAACATGTTCTGGTTTCCCTTTTCCCTCAATTGTGCTAGCAGCTCAAACTTAAGAAAGTGAAACCTAAGTGAAAAGATGGAATCAACTTCCATCCTCACATACACCTCATCTTCTTCCCCTGCTCGTGCAAAGGCTTTGCAACTAAAATGTAGGCAATCAGGAAACCAAAGTAAATCCCTCATAAATGGCAATTTCTTAAAAACTAAATTTTAAGATTGGATACAATTTAAATCTAATGAGCCCTAATATATAGATGCGATACGGTTATTTAAAATTTTACTTAATGAATCGCTAAAATAGGCAAACGCAGTGTTATTTAAGTTGAATCTATAATGTGAACGAGGGTTTGTAAACTTACAGCGTCTTGCACTTGAAAACGTCGATTGCACTCGAAGCCCCCAAATGCGCTAATATCTTTGCCATCACATCTTCCGGAAGATCAGAAAGCGACAACCCGTGTTCCATGCTTAGTCGGCGTTTCTTTGCAAGTTGGAAATCCATGAATTTGATCTTGCTTGTAGTGTTGGTTATGCTCTGTTTCAAGTTTTTTGGAAGTTGGTGCGCCGGGAACTGAAACGCCCGGTGATGATGCGTAATGACCACAGGCCGCCATTTTTGGTCTTAGAGTCAATTACGGAAATACCCTAAAAAATAATAGGCTTCTTATTCTTTTAGTAAGGGTATTTATGTCAGTAACACGTTTATTGTATATATTTAGAGTTTTAGACGTCTACATATATGGTAACAAAATAATTTATTGTATACTTGATACAAAACTTAGGATAAGTGTTATTGTTCAATAAATGGTGAAATATCATATATCATATATTTCATTATTAAACTTAGGATAAGTTGTATGATTCAATAAATGATGAAATAATTATATCCTAAGTTTAATAGTGGCGTACGTGATATTGGTAATATCATATATCATATATTTCATTATTAAACTTAGGATAAGTTCTATGATTCAATAAGTGATGAAATAATTATATCCTAAGTTTAATAGTGGCGTACGTGATATTGGTAATATCAGATATCATATATTTCATTAATTATTAAACTTAGGATAAGTTCTATGATTCAATAAGTGATGAAATAATTATATCCTAAGTTTAATAGTGGCGTACGTGATATTGGTAATATCAGATATCATATATTTCATTATTAAACTTAGGATAAGTTGTATGATTCAATAAGTGATGAAATAATTATATCCTAAGTTTAATAGTGGCGTACGTGATATTGGTAATATCATATTTTATATATTTCATTATTAAACTTAGGATAAGTTGTATGATTCAATAAGTGATGAAATAATTATATCTTAAGTTTAATAGTGGCGTACGTGATATTGGTAATATCATATATCATATATTTCATTAATTATTAAACTTAGGATAAGTTCTATGATTCAATAAATGATGAAATAATTATATCCTAAGTTTAATAGTGGCGTACGTGATATTGGTAATATCATATATCATATATTTCATTAATTATTAAACTTAGGATAAGTTGTATGATTCAATAAATGATGTAATAATTATATCCTAAGTTTAATAGTGGCGTACGTGATATTGGTAATATCAGATATCATATATTTCATTAATTATTAAACTTAGGTTAATATTTATGATTCAATAAATGATGAAATGAAACTTAGGATAATATTGGTAATATCATATATCATATATTTCATTAATTATTAAACTTAGGATAAGTTCTATGATTCAATAAATGATGAAATAATTATATCCTAAGTTTAATAGTGGCGTACGTGATATTGGTAATATCAGATATCATATATTTCATTATTAAACTTAGGATAAGTTGTATGATTCAATAAGTGATGAAATAGTTATATCCTAAGTTTAATAGTGGCGTACGTGATATTGGTAATATCATATATCATATATTTCATTAATTATTAAACTTAGGATAAGTTGTATGATTCAATAAGTGATGAAATAATTATATCCTAAGTTTAATAGTGGCGTACGTGATATTGGTAATATCATATATCATATATTTCATTAATTATTAAACTTAGGATAAGTTGTATGATTCAATAAGTGATGAAATAATTATATCCTAAGTTTAATAGTGGCGTACGTGATATTGGTAATATCATATATCATATATTTCATTAATTATTAAACTTAGGATAAGTTGTATGATTCAATAAGTGATGAAATAATTATATCCTAAGTTTAATAGTGGCGTACGTGATATTGGTAATATCAGATATCATATATTTCATTAATTATTAAACTTAGGTTAATATTTATGATTCAATAAATGATGAAATGAAACTTAGGATAATATTGGTAATATCATATATCATATATTTCATTAATTATTAAACTTAGGATAAGTTCTATGATTCAATAAATGATGAAATAATTATATCCTAAGTTTAATAGTGGCGTACGTGATATTGGTAATATCATATATCATATATTTCATTAATTATTAAACTTAGGATAAGTTCTATGATTCAATAAGTGATGAAATAATTATATCCTAAGTTTAATAGTGGCGTACGTGATATTGGTAATATCAGATATCATATATTTCATTAATTATTAAACTTAGGTTAATATTTATGATTCAATAAATGATGAAATGAAACTTAGGATAATATTGGTAATATCATATATCATATATTTCATTATTAAACTTAGGAATTATTCAATAAATGATGAAATGAAACTTAGGATAAATTGTATTAATCAATGAAACTAAAATAAAAAAAACTGCATCAGCCTAGATTCGAACACAGGTTTACATGGTAGCCGTCATATACCTTCACTCAACACACTGAAACCACTCAAGCCCAAGTTGTTTTTGTTAATATCTATGTAAAGTATTCATTTTAAAGTGTTTGAAGGTGAACAATTTTCTATAATTCCCCTAATTTACTTAATTAAAACCCTAATTATTTAGAAAACAACACGCCGTACACAACTAATCTAAGATTCAAACCCTCCAATGGACAAGTCTTGGGTGGGAACAAGCAGGTTGAACAAACGTTATATAGATGGAGTAAAATCATTTATTGATTACGCGGTAGGCAACTTGGAGAAGACGACTAACATCGACCCTCTAGTAAATAAACAACATGTTCAGATCCCATGTCCATGTACCAAATGTTTAAACCATGTAGCGCGTACAGTGAAGGAAGTGCATTTCCATTTATTCAGTAATGGCATTGATATAAACTACACAAAGTGGACTAAACATGGAGAAAAGGATGATTCATCATCTAGTGCCGTGGAACATCATCACAATGGTGCAACAGATTTTGTTGACACCCAGCAAATGGTTTCTGATACAGACATTGCAACAGATGCCCCAGAAACAGTTGAAATGGTTAATGCTGCAAACGATAACTTTGATGATGAGGATCCGGATGACCAACTCAAGTTTCATGGACTACTTTCAGATGCAGAGAAGCCGCTTTACAAAGAATGTCCGTTCACAAAGTTGTCAGCAATTGTTCAACTACTAAACTTGAAAAGTAAGTATGGTTGTTCTGATAATTTCTTTACTGAACTACTGGGATTGTTAAAAAAGATGCTACTTGATGATAATGAACTGCCGGAAAATACTTACCAGGCAAATTTTTTTTTGAAATTAATGGGGTCAGGATACCAAAAGATAGATGTATGTATAAACAATTGCCTTCTTTACTGGAAAGACGATGAGGAATCGACTGTGTGTAGAACTTGTGGGACATCAAGGTGGAAGCTGGATCAGAAGACAAATAAAGTGAAAGATAAAATTCCAGCTAAGGTAATGTGGTATTTTCCAATAATACCAAGATTGAAACGACTCTTTAAGATAGAACATATTGCCGAAGAATTAAGATGGCACGCGACTAGGAGGGAAACAGATGGTGTGTTACGTCACCCTGCAGATTCACAGGCATGGCGTACCATAGATACAAAATTTCCTGAAATTGCAAACGATCCAAGAAATCTAAGGCTAGGAATATCGGCTGATGGGGTTGACGTCAATAGAGGAAATAGGCATCACAGTGTGTGGCCAGTTTTAACTGTCATTTACAACCTTCCTCCATGGTTGTGTATGAAAAGAAAGTTTATATTGCTTTCTGTGTTGATCCCTGGATACCCGGGAAATGATATCGATGTTTTTTTGGAACCGTTGGTTGATGATCTGCAAACCTTATTCGAGAAAGGGGTTGACACATATGATGCTTCCACGAAAGAAGTCTTTAATCTACGTGCGGTTGTGTTATGGACAATAAATGATTACCGTGCACTCGGTACTTTATGTGGCTGCCCAACCAGTGGATACAAAGGTTGTGTAGTATGTGGGAAACAAACAGATTGTGTTAGACTTCCTGCGTCATCCAAGCAGAGTTATGTTGGTCACAGAAGATATCTACCATATACACACACGTTCAGAAAGCAACGGAAGGCGTTCAATGGACAACAAGAATTCCGCCCATCTCCAATTCCAATGACTGGGGAAGAAATATACAACGAGGTCAAACATATTGAAAATAAGTGGGGAATGGTTAACCGACCAAACAATAAGGCATCAGGAAACCAGAAAGATGCGAGAGGCATAGGTGGGAAGATACAAAAGCACAAAAGGAAAAGAGGAACTCAAGATGGTAGTTCAAGACAGATAGATCAAGGTGATGCGTACTGGAAGAAATTCAACATTTGGTATCGAAAGCTTAAGTATTGGAGGCATAATGAAGTTAACCATTGTATTGATTTCATGCATATAGAAAAGAATGTTGGTGAGAGTCTAGTCGGAACTTTGCTAAATGTTCCAGGAAAGACGAAAGATGGAGAGAATGCTCGATTGGATCTGAAAGAGTTGGGGATAGATAAACCAGAGTTGTTTGCTAGGAAAGAAGGAGACAAAACAATACTACCTCCAGCAGGTTACACATTAACGAATGCCGAGAAAGACATCTTTTGTGAAACGTTATACAACATCAGAGTACCTCAAGGCTTTTGTTCAAATTTCTCATCTTTAGTCAGCCTAAAAGACAGGAAGCTCATCGGCCTTAAATCACATGACTATCACATGCTAATGCAAGAGTTTTTGCCCATTGCAATACGGTCAATCATGGACGAACCCACACGATATGCTATCATCAGGTTTTGTTTTTGTTTTTAAATCGATATGTAGCAAGGAAATAGTATTGGATGAACTAGATAAGATGCAAGAAGAACTTTGTATCACACTCTGCCTGCTCGAAAAGTTCTTTCATCCGTCATTTTTTGATATTATGGTCCATTTGACTGTGCACCTAACTAGGGAGGTAAGATTATGTGGTCCGGTATGCTTTCGTTGGATGTATCCCTTCGAACGCTGTATGAAGGTTATTAAAGGACATGTTCGAAACAGAAATAAACCAGAAGGATGCATTGCTGAGGAGACTATTGCAGAAGAAACAATAGAGTTTTTCGCAGAATATAAAAAATTCATGAAAACTATCGGTATCCCACATGATGAACATGAAACTGATGAAAACAATGAGGATGGAAAGCCACTGTCGGCAGGCAAATCAAGTGGTGTTTCTGCAGAACTCCTTCAAAAAGCGCATTTGTATGTAATACAAAACACAGATGAAATTCTACCCTATATCGAGTAAGTATTACTAACACATGTCTGTTTAGTTACTTAAATTGTTACAACAAACATAATAAGCAGACACCTTGTTTCAGGCGACACAAGCAGGTTTTAGATACACAAAACCCGGGTATGCGAAAAGCGTTGCTGCAGAATGAGCACATTATATCTTTTGGTACCTGGTTACGCGAAGAGGTAATTAATTATTTTTTGTAACTGCTTGTTTGTTGAACCTTCAATTTGAAGCTCATTTTTATATACTTGTAATGATATTCAGGTTGCCAGAGAATTAGCTATCTCTAAAGAAACTGTATCAGAAACCGTAAGGTGGATTTCACATGGACCACGCGCCACCATAGTGAAATACAGTGCATACAACATCAATGGGTATACATTTCGTACTAAATGTACTGAAGGTAACGTTAACCAAAACAGTGGGGTTAGTGTTGTGACAGAAGATATACACATATCCAAAGGAGTAGCAACCACAAGACGCAAATTGTATTATGGGGTTTTGCAAGAGGTATGGGTACTAGATTACCGTTTCAGGCAACTCCCTATTTTCAAATGTGATTGGGTTAACCATCGGAATGGTGCGGTCAAACGCGATACTAAGCTTGGTTATACATTGGTTGACCTGAATAATTTAGGCCACAAGGTTGATCCGTTCATATTAGCCTCACAAGCACGATAAGTGTTTTATGTGAAAGACCAAGCAAGTAGAAATTATATTGTCTTGAACACACCTCCCAAGAATTACAGAGATACATATGATGAAATCGATGAGGAATTTAGTACCGTCATTCACCCGCACAATGATAACATTTTGCCACGGGTGGATCCACGTGACTTGGGTAATGAATCACGAGATGATTACTATCGAACCGACAGTAAAGGTATTGTTATAAAATCCAAGTGACCGCACCATGTCATGCCGGAACACTAGCTATATAATTGTAATACATTAGCCTTGTAAATTACTTTTTAATTATTTTATGGAATGTTTATTTGTATCTTAATTTCTATGACTTAAACAATGATTATTTGTATTTGTATCTTAATTTCTATGACTTAAACGTGACCATAAACATCATTTGGTTACACATTTGTGAAATGGTGTGGCTATTGTAAAGCAATTTGTGTGACCATATGTACCTGATTATGGCTACACTGAAACCATGTGTGACAAACTCGACTACATGATTTAGTCACATAAACAGTTACTTCAAGTGACCATATAGTGGCATATGATTTAGACACACAAAATAACATTGTATGTGACCAATATAAAACTTAGTGATAATTGATGTCAATTTTGGCTCTAAAAAATAGCCACATGAATATTTCACAAAGTGACTGTTGTGAATATATTCGTCACATAAAATCAACTTAAACGTGACCATAAACATCATTTGGTTACAAATTTGTGAAATGGTGTGGCTATTGTAAAGCCATATGTGTGACCATATGTATATGGTTTTGGCTACACTGAAACCATGTGTGACAAACTCGACTTCATGATTTAGTCACATAAACAGTTACTTCAAGTGACCATATAGTGGCATATGATTTAGACACACAAAATAACATTGTATGTGACCAATATAAAACTTAGTGATAATTGATGTCAATTTTGGCTCTAAAAAATAGCCACATGAATATTTCACAAGTGACTGTTGTGAATATATTCGTCACATAAAATCAACTTAAACGTGACCATAAACATCATTTGGTTACAAATTTGTGAAATGGTGTGGCTATTGTAAAGCCATATGTGTGACCATATGTATCTGGTTTTGGCTACACTGAAACCATGTGTGACAAACTCGACTTCATGATTTAGTCACATAAACAGTTACTTCAAGTGACCATATAGTGGCATATGATTTAGACACACAAAATAACATTGTATGTGACCAATATAAAACTTAGTGATAATTGATGTCAATTTTGGCTCTAAAAAATAGCCACATGAATATTTCACAAGTGACTGTTGTGAATATATTCGTCACATAAAATCAACTTAAACGTGACCATAAACATCATTTGGTTACACATTTGTGAAATGGTGTGGCTATTGTAAAGCAATCTGTGTGACCACTAGCTTTTCCACATTCTAACAAACACTGCACATATGGTCACATAAAAAGTTATGTGACCATATGTTCCTGATTTTGGTTACACTTGTATTATGTGTGACAAACTCGACTACATGATTTAGTCACATTAACAATTGCTTCATGTGACCATACAGTGGCATTTGGTCACAGTGTTTAAGAGTGTGACAAAGATTCGTCACGTTTAATTTGTATAATGTGACTAATTCATCGAACTTACTCTTCATTTGTCACGCATTCCAAATTCATATGTGACTAAATAATCAGCAAAAAAATAGCAGATCCCTTTCGCCACATAAATGTTCAAACGTGTGTGACTAAATAATAACGTGCTTTTTATTTTCGTACCTATAGTCACACAAATGTTCAAATGAGTGACTATCTGATTTCGAGCATATGTGACCAAAGCCTCATTTTGTACTAGTGAAAATGGTTTTTCAATATCAAAAGTGTGCACTACAAGAAAAAAGGTCTTTTGAAATGAAAAAAAGTTTACGGTAATACAAAGCATCAAGTATACCCTATTTCAACCTCTATATTTTATAGAAGCTTGTTGTTAATGTACTCACAAACACCTTCGCCAACCAGGAGCCGAGCTAGAAGTTTCAAATGGAGGGGGGAAATATAAATATATTCTCTATAATCTTGAGGGGGGAATTATAAAAATGTCACTACATCTTTAAAGTAACATGACAAGAATTTTCATTTTGGAGCTAAACTAAGAAATCTAAAAATAAAATAAAAACTTAGAGACGATGTTGTCGCCGCTAAAAGTAACATGGCAAATATTTTTGTAACACCCTCCCCCTGAGCCCATCCGCAGATGCAGGCCTGAGGAGCAATGTTAATATAATGTGACACCCCCAAATTTGATGATTTGCGGAAGCTCGATTTGGGTGTCACTAATCAATATACAAAGCACATAAGATATAATGAACGACCACTATATGCGTCGTTTTAAACTTGTATTACTAAGATAAACGTTTACATCAAAATAATGTTACATTAGCTCGGTTCCTGAAATTGAGAGATTACATGGCATAATTACTTTTACAAAATATAATAATGCAATCAAATCTCTAGTTGTATGTATGCTGACTCGAGCTAATAGTCCCTGCATGTGCAGTCCACCTACTGCTGGGTACCTGTGATATATACTAAAATGGGTCAGCGAAAACGCTGGTGAGCTCACAGGTTTATATGTCAATGTATAGTTGTAAGAACCGCAAGATTTATATTGAATTTAAGATGCAATTAAGCAAAATAAAAGTTATACAATCCATGAGCACATAGTCTGAGCTTAACTTGAGCGCTAGGTCCAATTAAGGAAACCTAACTTGAAATGCCTCCTACGAGTGTCTAATCCACACTCGTCTTCCCAAATGCTAATACATCCGTTTGACCGGTTAGTGCGTGCTAACCCGGATGAGGATTGTCAATCCCATATGATATCATATACTAACATTCACGCTAAAATATTAGAGACTATGCTATAGAGGACTTTAAATTGATTAGTTTGAAACTCATGTAGTATTTGAAGGTTGGTACTTGCGTTCTACTCGTAAAACAAAACAGAGCAGTAATATCACACCCCTAGTTGTAAAATAGTGAAAATTGGGCTATGAAACTCACCTGAGTCTTGAAGTATTTAATTTAATAAACTTGAAGTAATTAGCAGTGAATTGATGTCCAAAGACTTGAAACCTGAATGTGTTCACGACACTTGATTGTTATTAATTGTACCGGTATCTCGAAAGACTACCTTTGTAGTTGTTATACAACTTTATATATATGTCCAAATTACTACGATTTGGTTGATTGAATTGATACAAGTTACATCGACTTGTTTGATTGAATTGATACAAGTTACAACGACTTGTTTGAATGAATTGATACAAGTTACAACGACTTGTTTGATTCTGAAATATGTTTGAAAACATGTACGGCCCGTTGGTGATTAATTGTAACAATAGTCTTGATGTTACCACATTGATTTCAAAGCGTTATACTTGAAAAACAAATTCCATTATGTTTGAAAAGTTGTATCGTATAAGTGTTTTGAAGTTGTACAAGTTTGACACTTGGTGAAAAATGTGCTTACGGAATCTAAGTACGGGGGTCCGGGGGCAGCGCCCCTGGTAGCGGGGTCCAAGGGGCGGCAGCCCCTGGCGGGGTCCAAGGGGCAGAGCCCCTGGCTGGGGTCGAGCTGCCAGGTCAGCTTGGAAAATTTTTATTTCTACTATATTGCTTTAAGGAAAAAAGCATCTGGACTTGAATTTGGGTGAAATCAAGTGATAAAATTTTGGTCTCGACACTTAGTAAAATTGTAGTTTGAAAACCTGTTGTTTTATGCGACACAAAAGTGGTTATGCGACACAAGGGTTGTGTCGCATAGAGGTGCGACACAATATCTATGCGACACAAGGGTTGTGTAGCATATATGCGAGATGCTGATTCAACAGCGACATAGTGATTGTGTCGTATGGAGTTTGCGACATAGTGGTTGTGTCGCAGGACTTGCGACACTAATTATCGGGTACGACACAAGGTGCGACACAGAGGCTTTTATACGAAACAAGTGCCAAAATACGACACAACATGCGACACAAGGCTTGTGTCGCATGGAAGAACATCAGCCCAGAAAGTCCGGCTGTTTAGATTTTTCCGGCCAAAAACCCATTTCAAACCCGTTTTTAAGCTATGAAATCGTGTTCTATACTTAGTAATGGACATATACATGTTATATAACTCGTAAATATGTAAAAACAAGCTAAAACGAGAAGTTTCGGGAATTTGTCGGAAACTTACGCGGTGTCGGATTGAAAATCCGAAAAGATAGGATTGTAGATCGTAGCGTGGTGGTTCCGTTTTTGTAAAAATCTTGATGATCCGAGGTCGTTTTGTATATTTATTTTGGTGATTTGTGAGTTGGTGTGGGTTTTTGATTTAGAGAGAAAAAAGAAAGAGGGAGAGAGAAGATGAAAAGGGAAATGGAGAAAGAAGAAGAAAAGGAGGTGGTTTTGGTGGAACTCCTCCATTTTCAGTCCACGCAAAGCGCTCCGTGCGGTGTTCGTTTTCTCGATTGTTTTAACGTTAATTAGTATTTAAAGGCGTTTAATTATGCGTTTTGAAATACGAAATATTATTCAATATTTTTGTTGAAGTATTTTATAAAATACTCAATAATTGCGTTATAAAACGTTATCTCGATTTTGTTTGTTTGCGCGTTCACATTTAATCGCGTTGTTCTCGCTTGTACGATATGGAATGAATACGACATATTATAAAAATAATATTATTGAGATATGATAGTTTCATTAAATAATCTTTATGTTATTTAATTAAATTGTTCACCAACGTCCGTATTAAATTGAACCGAATTACATTCGATTTGAAACTTGTACGATTTAAACAAACCGCATAATTGTGTAGATATATATTCAACAATATATATAATAATTGATACATTAATTAGCCTAACACAGAACTAATTACATGTATTAAAATTGATTAGGCACTAAATTCTAGTCCTAAATTGACGGGTGTCACATTCTCCCTCTGTTAGAAGAATTTCGTCCCGAAATTTATGTTTTAGTCGTGTTTGATGTTGAGTCAGTGAAGAGTTGAGGATACTTGAGTCGCATTTGATCTTCCCTTTCCCAGGTGAATTCCGGACCGCGCCGCGAATTCCACCTAACCTTGACAATGGGAATACGACTTTGTTTAAGTTGTTTGACCTCACGGTCCATAATTTCGGCGGGTTCCTCAACAAAGTGAAGTTTCTCGTCAACTCGAATTTCATCGAGTGGAATGATAAGTGTCTCATCAGACAGACACCTCTTCAGATTCGAAACATGAAATGTGGGATGCACGCTGCTGAGCTCGGATGGCAGCTGCAATCGATATGCTACTGGACCAATTCTCTCGAGAATCTCGAATGGTCCAATGTATCTGGGATTTAACTTCCCTCGTTTGCCAAATCGAATTACGCCTTTCCAAGGCGATACTTTGAGTAGTACTCGATCTCCAACTTGGAACTCGAGTGGTTTACGTCTCACGTCAGCATAACTTTTCTGACGATCACGCGCGACTTTGAGTTTGTTTTGAATTTCGACGATTCTCTCGGTCGTCTCGTGAATGATTTCTGGACCTGTGAGTTGGCTATCCCCAACTTCGGTCCAACAGATAGGTGACCGGCACTTACGACCGTACAGTGCCTCGAATGGTGCAGCTTTAATGCTGGTATGATAACTGTTGTTGTACGAGAACTCGCACAATGGTAGGTGTTTTTCCCAGTTTACACCGAAGTCTACTACGCAGGCCCGTAGCATGTCTTCTAGTATTTGAATTGATCGTTCACTTTGGCCGTCGGTTTGAGGATGGTATGCGGTACTCATATCAAGTCGAGTACCCAGTGATTTTTGAAGTGATTGCCAAAATTGTGAAGTGAAACGACTATCTCTATCGGAGATAATTGAAATTGGAACACCGTGTTTAGTCACGATTTCCTTCAGATAGATTCTGGTGAGGCGTTCCATTTTGTCTGATTCCTTGATTGCCAGGAAGTGAGCAGTCTTTGTGAGACGATCCACGATCACCCAAATGGTATCGCAACCGTTCGCTGACTTGGGTAGTTTGGTTATGAAGTCCATGGCAATTTGTTCCCATTTCCATTCAGGAAGATCGGGTTGTTGAAGTAAACCAGAAGGTTTTTGATATTCGATTTTGACCTTGGAGCAAGTAAGGCACTTGCTGACATAGGTGGCGATTTCAGCTTTCATGTTCGGCCACCAATAGAAGTCCTTGATACCGTGGTACATCTTGTCGGATCCCGGATGGATAGAATATTTGGACTTGTGAGCTTCATCCATCACTAAGTCTCGTAGGTTCCCAAATTTAGGCAACCAGATTCGGTTTGAGAAATACCTAATCCCGTTAGGTTTGACTTCGAATTGTTTATCCATGCCTCGCAAGGCTTCATCTTTGACATTCTCGGGTTTTAAGGCTTCGAGTTGAGCAGTGAGAATTTGAATGTTTAAATTGTTGTGAATGGTCATACTGAGGGCTCGAACCCGAAGTGGTTTCACTCGCTCTTTCTGACTGAGGGCATCAGCAACGACATTTGCTTTGCCTGGATGATATTTGAGTTCGCAGTCGTAATCGGTAAGCAACTCGACCCATCGACGTTGCCTCATGTTGAGATCCTTCTGATCGAATATGTGTTGGAGACTTTTGTGGTCTGTAAAGATTGTGTACCTAGTGCCGTAGAGGTAATGTCTCCAAATTTTGAGGGCGAAAACGACGGCTCCTAATTTGAGGTCGTGGGTAGTGTAATTCTTTTCATGAATCTTGAGCTGTCGTGAAGCATAAGCTATGACTTTGTCTCGTTGCATAAGCACGCAACCGAGACCTTGATGAGAAGCATCGCAGTATACCACGAAGTCATCGGTGCCCTCGGGTAATGATAGAATAGGAGCACTGCAAAGCTTTTGTTTTAATAGTTGGAATGCCGACTCTTGTTTATCAGTCCAGTCAAACTTTTTGTCTTTCTGGGTCAGAGTCGTGAGTGGTAAGGCTATCTTGGAGAAATTTTCAATGAATCGTCGGTAATACCCGGCAAGACCCAAAAATTGACGTACTTCGGTCGGAGTGGTGGGTGCCTGCCAGTCTTTGATGGCCTCGATTTTTGATGGGTCAACGTGAATCCCCTGACTGTCAATCACGTGACCAAGGAATTGGACTGTTTGGATCCAGAACTCACACTTAGAGAATTTTGCATATAGCTCCTCGTGTTTAAGTAGTTCAAGGATGGTTTTGAGGTGTTGCACATGTTCTTGCTCGTTGCGCGAATAAATGAGTATGTCATCGATAAAGACAATGACAAACTTGTCAAGGTAAGGTTTACACACCCGATTCATAAGGTCCATGAATACCGCCGGTGCGTTGGTTAGGCCGAATGGCATCACTTGGAATTCGTAATGCCCATAGCGGGTTCGGAAAGCGGTTTTTGGAATGTCAGCATCGCGAACACGCAATTGGTGATAACCGGATCGGAGATCAATCTTTGAATAACAACTCGATCCTTGAAGTTGGTCGAACAAATCATCGATTCGAGGAAGTGGATACCGGTTCTTGACAGTTAACTTGTTCAACTCTCGGTAGTCGATACACATTCGAAAAGAACCGTCTTTCTTCTTAACAAATAGGACCGGAGCTCCCCAAGGTGAAGAACTCGGCCTGATAAATCCTCGTTCCAGGAGTTCCTGTAATTGGGTGGACAACTCCTGAAGTTCGGATGGAGCTAAACGGTATGGTGCTCGGGCCACAGGCGCAGCACCTGGTACAAGATCAATTAAGAACTCAACCTGTCTTGGTGGTGATAAACCAGGTAGTTCCTCGGGAAAGACTTCTGGAAAGTCTCGAACAATTGGAACATCCTCAAGTCGCTTCTCCTCCGACTTTTTCTCCATGATGTGCGCGAGGATTGCTGGATAACCCTTTCTTAGAAATTTAAGGGTTTTTAGGCAAGATATGAGGTTAAGTCTCGTCCCACCGGTCTCCCCCTGTATGACCAAGGTTCTACCGACGGCGAAAGGTATGCGAACAAATTTGTCATAGCAAATGATTTCAGCGCGATGTTTGGATAACCAGTCCATGCCTACGATGACATCGAAACTCCCTATCTCGATTGGCATAAGATCTATGGAGAAGATTTCGTCGGCTAGGTTTAAAGTGCAATTAGGTATCACACTATCGGTTTCTATCAATTTGCCATTTGCTAGCTCTACTGTGTACTTAACGTCTAAAGCAACAGGTGTGATGTCAAGTAGAGGGCAAAATTCATCGGAAATAAAACTTCTATCGGCACCGGTATCAAACAGAATAGAAGCAGTTAAATTGTTGAGGAGGAACATACCCGTGACCACATTCGGGTCCTGACGGGCGTCCCCTGAGTTGATCACAAAGGCGCTACTTTTGGCGTTGTTGTTGTTGTTGCGGTTGTTGTTGTTGCCCTTATTCTTCAATTTTGGGCAAGTATCCCTAAAGTGTCCAGGGTTCCCACATTCAAAGCAGGACTTAGGTTGTTGGGCATTTTTGTTAGAGGGGTTGTTGTTGGATTTGGGGGCTCAGCAATCCTTAGTCGAATGCCCGAACCTCCTGCAGTTGTTGCAAGGGGTCCTGCACTGACCAAAGTGGTGATAGTTACACTTGGGACAATAAGGCCTGTCCCCGGTGTAGTTGCGGTTGGATTCAGAGTTGGTGGTGTAGACTTGAATGGCGTTGTTTTTCTTGTTTGAGTTGTGGTGGTGTTCAGTGGATTTGCGTTTGTTGTTGTTGGAGGATGAGGTGTTGGAGGTCTCACGGCTGACAACTAGGGCCATGAGTTCGTGGGCCAATCGAATGGCACTCTCAGTGGTGGTTGGTTTGGATGAGGCGACATTTCCTTGAATGCTCTCAGGGAGGCCGCGAATGTATCTCTTAATGCCCTTACTTTCCGGTTCAACCAAGCTTGGGCATAGTAAAGCAAACTGCTGAAATTTTGTGGTATAATCAGCAACATCATTTCCCTGCACCGTCAGGTGCCAGAATTCCTCCTCCAGTCTGTGCAGTTCTTCTTCAGGACAGTATTTTTCTGTCAGCTTCTTTTTCAGTTCGGCCCAAGGAAGTCGATTTGCAACCTCAAGGCCTACAGAGTTTGCGTGGGTTTTCCACCACGTGAGTGCACCTTCCTGAAAGGTGTAAGCAGCGAATTTGACTTTGTTGTTCTCAGTGCAGTCGCAGAGACTGAAAACGGATTCCATACGCTCAATCCAACGGATCAAGCCAATGGCACCTTCCGTGCCCTTGAAATAGAGGGGTTTACAGCTGAGAAAGTCCTTGTAGGAACAAGGCTTGACAGTATGAGTGGTGGCGGTGGTATCGGCTGTTTCCTCGGACGTTCGGATTGGATCCCGAGCGGCCAAGGCGTCGGCTACGGCCCGATTAACGGCAGCAGCGAGTTCGGCTTCACTGTAACTCTTTTTCTTCGGTGGCATGATTCTTCAAGAAAAAGAAACAATAGGTACGTAAGAAACTGTAACAGAATGATAATTGTGGTAGATGTACGTATTAAAGCGACATTATACACATCACAAGTGTAATAGTTCCGTAATATAGATTTAAATCGAAAGAAATTGTCAATTGATATTACGTTGTTAAACGATTACAGACAATTTCGAGTTTGAGAATTCAAAAGTTACAGACTTAGATATTGTGCCAAAAGTTCCGGGAATTGTTTCATCCGGTCAATTTACATTAGTCCTACGAAAGCGTTATAAAGTGCAGATTCAGCCTAAGCTAATTCTGACGAAGATTGAGTTGTGGCATTAAGGCAGTGAGACGGTCAACGGACTCTGCAAGTCGGCTAACCATTCCGAGTGCCTCCTCGGTTTCCCTCAGGCGTGTCTCACATTGAGTCAACCTTGATCGCAGGACAGTGATTTCGTTGTGATTGTCAGTCACTTGATTGTGAACGATCTCCATGGTCTCGATGGTTTCACCCACTCGATTTTCTAGAACGTTCATATTGTTGATAGTGTTTTCGTGGTCTTCAGAGACCTGAGTAACTTGTCCCATTAGGGTGAGTGTCCAGTTTTCTCGGGTCTCTTGCAACTCGATGTCCATGTCACGTAGTTGTTGCTTGTGACGGTGTAGCCTAGCGGACAAATCCGTTAGTGTGAATTGATTGGGGTATGGGCCCGCTCGAGGCAACCTGGGGTTCCTCCTAGCTACCCTTGAACCTTGTGATTCGTACGAATGGGAACGAGATGAGTTGGGTGGTGTGTTTGCCATTCTGAGACAGAGTGTTAGAAAGAATGAGACATATATTCATATAATATAATATAGCCTAAGATTGTAAGTGAGGTCTATTCATGTATATATATATATATATATATATATATATATATATATATATATATATATATATATATATATATATATATATATATATATATATCACATAATAACCTATTGTGTGTCTAGCAAAGACATGTTTTGAGTCCCGTTTCTCTCGAGGTCAGAGTCAACTAGTGTATCCTGTTCAGCCATAACTTCCTTCAGATCTTACATCATCTTTGTTTAATTGTACATAGTTGATCAGGCTATGTTAAATTAAATTCGTATGCTGTAATCTCTGAACTGGTTATACCTAATAGGGAATACTGCCTAACGGTCATAGTCTAGGTCCACTAAATGTAACCTAGTTCACTATAACCTTAGGCTCTGATACCAATCTGTGACACCCCCAAATTTGATGATTTGCGGAAGCTCGATTTGGGTGTCACTAATCAATATACAAAGCACATAAGATATAATGAACGACCACTATATGCGTCGTTTTAAACTTGTATTACTAAGATAAACGTTTACATCAAAATAATGTTACATTAGCTCGGTTCCTGAAATTGAGAGATTACATGGCATAATTACTTTTACAAAATATAATAATGCAATCAAATCTCTAGTTGTATGTATGCTGACTCGAGCTAATAGTCCCTGCATGTGCAGTCCACCTACTGCTGGGTACCTGTGATATATACTAAAATGGGTCAGCGAAAACGCTGGTGAGCTCACAGGTTTATATGTCAATGTATAGTTGTAAGAACCGCAAGATTTATATTGAATTTAAGATGCAATTAAGCAAAATAAAAGTTATACAATCCATGAGCACATAGTCTGAGCTTAACTTGAGAGCTAGGTCCAATTAAGGAAACCTAACTTGAAATGCCTCCTACGAGTGTCTAATCCACACTCGTCTTCCCAAATGCTAATACATCCGTTTGACCGGTTAGTGCGTGCTAACCCGGATGAGGATTGTCAATCCCATATGATATCATATACTAACATTCACGCTAAAATATTAGAGACTATGCTATAGAGGACTTTAAATTGATTAGCTTGAAACTCATGTAGTATTTGAAGGTTGGTACTTGCGTTCTACTCGTAAAACAAAACAGAGCAGTAATATCACACCCCTAGTTGTAAAATAGTGAAAATGGGGCTATGAAACTCACCTGAGTCTTGAAGTATTTAATTTAATAAACTTGAAGTAATTAGCAGTGAATTGATGTCCAAAGACTTGAAACCTGAATGTGTTCACGACACTTGATTGTTATTAATTGTACCGGTATCTCGAAAGACTACCTTTGTAGTTGTTATACAACTTTATATATATGTCCAAATTACTACGATTTGGTTGATTGAATTGATACAAGTTACATCGACTTGTTTGATTGAATTGATACAAGTTACAACGACTTGTTTGAATGAATTGATACAAGTTACAACGACTTGTTTGATTCTGAAATATGTTTGAAAACATATACGGCCCGTTGGTGATTAATTGTAACAATAGTCTTGATGTTACCACATTGATTTCAAAGCGTTATACTTGAAAAACAAATTCCATTATGTTTGAAAAGTTGTATCGTATAAGTGTTTTGAAGTTGTACAAGTTTGACACTTGGTGAAAAATGTGCTTACGGAATCTAAGTACGGGGGTCCGGGGGCAGCGCCCCTGGTAGCGGGGTCCAAGGGGCGGCAGCCCCTGGCGGGGTCCAAGGGGCAGAGCCCCTGGCTGGGGTCGAGCTGCCAGGTCAGCTTGGAAAATTTTTATTTCTACTATATTGCTTTAAGGAAAAAAGCATCTGGACTTGAATTTGGGTGAAATCAAGTGATAAAATTTTGGTCTCGACACTTAGTAAAATTGTAGTTTGAAAACCTGTTGTTTTATGCGACACAAAAGTGGTTATGCGACACAAGGGTTGTGTCGCATAGAGGTGCGACACAATATCTATGCGACACAAGGGTTGTGTAGCATATATGCGAGATGCTGATTCAACAGCGACATAGTGATTGTGTCGTATGGAGTTTGCGACATAGTGGTTGTGTCGCAGGACTTGCGAAACTAATTATCGGGTACGACACAAGGTGCGACACAGAGGCTTTTATACGACACAAGTGCCAAAATACGACACAACATGCGACACAAGGCTTGTGTCGCATGGAAGAACATCAGCTCAGAAAGTCCGGCTGTTTAGATTTTTCCGGCCAAAAACCCATTTCAAACCCGTTTTTAAGCTATGAAATCGTGTTCTATACTTAGTAATGGACATATACATGTTATATAACTCGTAAATATGTAAAAACAAGCTAAAACGAGAAGTTTCGGGAATTTGTCGGAAACTTACGCGGTGTCGGATTGAAAATCTGAAAAGATAGGATTGTAGATCGTAGCGTGGTGGTTCCGTTTTTGTAAAAATCTTGATGATCCGAGGTCGTTTTGTATATTTATTTTGGTGATTTGTGAGTTGGTGTGGGTTTTTGATTTAGAGAGAAAAAAGAAAGAGGGAGAGAGAAGATGAAAAGGGAAATGGAGAAAGAAGAAGAAAAGGAGTTGGTTTTGGTGGAACTCCTCCATTTTCAGTCCACGCAAAGCGCTCCGTGCGGTGTTCGTTTTCTCGATTGTTTTAACGTTAATTAGTATTTAAAGGCGTTTAATTATGCGTTTTGAAATACGAAATATTATTCAATATTTTTGTTGAAGTATTTTATAAAATACTCAATAATTGCGTTATAAAAGGTTATCTCGATTTTGTTTGTTTGCGCGTTCACATTTAATCGCGTTGTTCTCGCTTGTACGATATGGAATGAATACGACATATTATAAAAATAATATTATTGAGATATGATAGTTTCATTAAATAATCTTTATGTTATTTAATTAAATTGTTCACCAACGTCCGTATTAAATTGAACCGAATTACATTCGATTTGAAACTTGTACGATTTAAACAAACCGCATAATTGTGTAGATATATATTCAACAATATATATAATAATTGATACATTAATTAGCCTAACACAGAACTAATTACATGTATTAAAATTGATTAGACACTAAATTCTAGTCCTAAATTGACGGGTGTCACATATAAGCCCATTGGGCCAGGTCTGCAGCCCAATGCACCCCAACCCATCTAGTGAGCATATATCATCCACTCAGGTTGTTGAGACTTGAACTCAAGACCCCTTTAATACTAAGTCGTACCACTTAGTATCACCAATTGAGCTGCAGCTCAATTGGTGATACTAAGTGGTAAGACTTAGTATTAAAGGGGTCTTGAGTTCAAGTCTCTCAATAACCTGGGTGATGCTATAGGCTACCAGATGGGTTGGGGTGTATTAGGCTGCAGACCTGACATCACTCCTCAGGCCCAGTGGACTCAGGAGGAGGATGTTACAATTTTTATTTCTGATCAGCCGAAGAAAAAAACCAAAAATAAAATAAGATATTTGTCAACTCAAAAAAGTTTATAACTAAGTTTTCAAGACAAAGTCAGAAAGCAATAAAATTTTGTCGTGTGGCGATTTTCTAGGATGACACTTTGTCGTCGCTAAAACCCTTCGTCAGATTTTCTTTTTATCTTGTAGTGACGTTGGTGTGGCAGTTTGGCAAATTTTAAAGGATTATATGCACTATGTTGAGGAGTGTAAACTTCATAATTAATTAGTTAGAAGTAGGGAAATGATATGGTCACAAAAAAGTTACAAAACAAATTCTCAAAATGATATGGATTAACGGCGTGAAGAGAGATGCATATAAAAGAGAAAGACATGAATAAATTGATTAGTCCATGTATTATGCCACATCATATCATTTTATGGATATTTAGCTTATGTATTGAAAGTATATTGGTATTATAATAAATGAAAAATGATTGATACGCTAAAAATATAAACTCAAAAAATAGGTATATAATAATGTGAATGATAAAGTATTAAGAGTAATGGTTATAAAAGTGAGTGGGAGATGTATTACGCGATATGTCTGTTGAATGCATTCGATCCATTTTACTTTTACGCCTATATCACACTTTTTAATAAATACATCAAACTGTACAGTGTTTGTACATATTATACAAGCTCTCGATATATAATTTTAATGATAATATCAAAAGAAAGGTATTGGATATATCTTTACCCAAAAAATATAAGCATAAAAGTAAAATGGATAATGCATTAAACATCTAACATGACATAATATCTCTCTCATATTTCGGGGATTTTTTCCTGAATCTTTTCTGATTTTTTTCATCCCTTTTAGGGTCCTAGAAGTTAAGACCTGGATATTTGGTATTTAAACAATAGAGGCGTATCCTCTGGGTTGTACAAGTGTACGTTATTGACTTTCTAGCTTATTGCTAGTAGTCAGTTTTATATAATACAATTCTGCCATTCAAAAAAAAAAAAGAAGCAATGATCGAAATTAAGGATCGATAAGGTAAAAACATTAGATACCAATCTTTCAACTGTGATCACCACGTATAAATGGTACAAGTGTGCGAATGCAGTAATTAATTCAATATAATACGTGGTGCATTTACCGTTTACAACATTTATTCTTTGTAAAAACGTCATTTTCAGTTGGTTTCAAACGGTTGAGCACTTAAAGGTTCCAACTGATTTATAGTTATTCTTAACGGATAAAAAAGTTGTGGATAAAAAGATGTAGGAGATGACCTATCGTACGTTATCAAGTCACGGATATTGATACAGATACATTGTATAAATATCAAACTAACATGGATACCATAATGATAATGATAAGGAAAATGCTATTTGTAGCCATTAGGGCTATGAATAACAACCATCTTCTATTAAAATAACCGTCAACTTTCTTCAACCACCATATAACCGTCAACCACATGTAGTTATATAGCCAGGATTAACAACATTTGTTAGTTTTTTAACCATAATCTACTAACCACTCATGAAAAATTAGTTGTTATCCGTAGCCCTAAGGGCTATGTTCAACAAAATTCTAATGATAATTAACTTCAAGAAGAAATTAATTAAATAAAAAAACGTTGATGTAAACATATTATATATATGTATATATATTTTTGTGTTTCAATTTGCATATGTGTATATCATCTTTTGTTATATATTTTTTTCCGTTTCAAATTTATTGTCAGCATATAAGAAATACACCGATTAAGAAACAAAATCATTACACTCTATTTTCTTTTAAAAAGACACGTTTACCCTTAACTTATTACACACTTTTTTGATAAAGTAACTTTAATTAATTATTACATATGTACCTTTGGAAGTGGACAATAAAAATTGATCCTACACGGAAAAAAAAAAGAAAAAAAGAAACAAGAACCATAATTTTAATTAAGACGGAGGGAGTAATTTACCTCCTTTTACTTTAGATGCCCGCATAACGAGAGTGTCCTCTGATACTATAAAATTTTTACATGAAATTTAAATGTTCAAATATACCGCCTAAGATCAGATCAGTCCCAACGGGACTTCGGTTCCCACGTCAGTTCCCCAAAAAAAAACTGATGCCTTTGGCACCATGGCATCGGTTTTTGCCTTCGTCAGTTTTTCGACGGGCGTCGGTGAGAAGGGTGGGGCCACGCGATTAAATTAATTTTTTTTATTTTTGTTTATTTATTTAGTGTATAGAAATAAAATTATATTGGTAATGTGGGGTCCATAAAAAACTGAAGTGGTGTTACTGTTGGCTGTGAAATATTCATTTTGTGTCAATTTTGTGAACTGTTGACGTGACGCTGATGTGAGACAAACTGAAGTGTTCAGTAGGTGTTCACTTTTGGGAGTGGTCTAACTATATGTACATTAAGTGAAACACCTTTAATACCTTTTAATTTGTATCATATAATCATATATATAATAATAATAATGTTCAATTTACGTTCACTAATGTGATTTGACGTTATAGAAACGAGCTCACTTTCATTGGAAAAGAGGGAAGGAGGATTGTTTTCGGTAAAGATGTTAAGCTCGTTTCTTTCCATTGTATTTCTGGTACGGAGAAAATTAAAGTCAAATATAAAATGGATAGTTTGGATGTACAATCCAAAATGTATCTAGCTAATACATCTATTTGCAATTGTTAATTAACTCTTCAATTTTATACTTACTTTTTGTGATTGTAATATATTTAATGCCATTAAATTTACTAGCAAAAAAATTGTAACTACTTGTAATTCTTCACTTCTACTTGTAACTTATAGATCGTACTTCTTGACCTCTAGCGCCTTGCTAGTTGATCATTTTATTTTATATATATTGCCGTTAAAAAAAAAAAAAATCTTCAGTTCTCTTAATAATTCTTATAAGTTGAGTTTTATGTTTAGTAAGTTGAAGGAGTACGTTATTAATTCAAAAATACGGTTCTGCAAAATGATGTAAAGACAAACTTTATAAAAGGTAATAAAAATCTTATCCTGTTTAATTTCTTTGATCTATTTATATTATTCTTTTCGTTTGGAATCGTACTAATTAAGTGATAATACTCGCATTTGTTTATACTAAATAATAATAAACCTAGTAGATCACTTATATAGAGTGTTTGTTTTTTGGGTTTGGCAATCAAAGAACGGCTGGGAATGATATCCATAGTGCTTGTTTGGTTAGTAGGTTTGATAAAGTCATAAAACTAGATTAAGATGCACGAAAACACGCATGAGACACAAAGTAAATAACAATTAAGCTATAAATTTACAGGCAGCTAATTAACGTCAAGTTTCAGTCACACAAACTCCTTCGATTCAGTACATTATTATATTTATTCTATGCAAAATAAAAATAGACGCATACACACTTTCTCCTATATATATCAAGCTATCTTTTCGCTCCGGCCACCTCTAAAACGTCCTGCAGATAAGATTGATGATCAGTAGATTAAACCAAGTAATTAACGGTTTAGTACCTACGCTGATCAAATGTTCAACGTCCAATGAATTTATTACTATTACTAATTTTCCATCACAAAGAGAATCACAAAACTAAAATAGAAATAAAAGAGCATAGCTCACCAACTAATGTTTCAGCTTTGTTTGGCATATAGATGGTGCGATCTTAGTAATAAAGTGATCCTGAAAACAATGAAAAAAATAAAAACGATATCGTTCAGAAGTTGATTATTTGCATCTAAACATTATTAGAAATCGGCCATATCCAACTTAATTTCCATGAAGATACATTGTAGAGTGTTTTACCTTGCCACCAGTTTCCTCTTGAAGCGCGTCCGTCATCTTCTCCATCTTTATTGTACTGCTGCGCGCAATCACAAAACAGTTTGAGTATAATACGTGACATATAAAAATGCGACTTTCAGGTTCAAATTACTGATTAGGGTTTTCTTTTGTTCACTTGATGCATCAAGTCATGTTCTTTTAGGCTGCTTTGCAGGAACGTTTATTATCTTGTGATCTGTATCAGCTAGCGTCTTGCTAGTTTTTGAAACTAATATAATCATTCTTGTTCAAAACATGATACATTTTCTACTAAATTACTTTTAGTACGTATTGTAGACTTGATTTGTAGAAAATGTCAGTAATTTTTATGTTTTAAACAACTGCGTACAAATACAGTGTACGATAGATTAATTATTGATACATGACTTACTGTTGACGAGTACTGTCCAGGGGTGTTCTTGGTAGCATGAGGATTGGGGTAGATATCTTGCCCCCCATAGTAGATCGACGAGCTGAGGTGGCATGGGTGTGATGTATTCTGATCGTAAAACGGACTCATATCCATATTTGGCTTCCTACTGATTTTGTCTTCTAATTTGTCAACAGTATCTGGATCAAAAATAATTTTTAATTGATAAAGCATCTAGTTTTTTTTTAAGGTAGTTTGGATATCAGGAACAGTGACATATATAAAATCTGTATAAAAGACAACAAACAACTGTGCTAGTTAATAAAGCAAACATATATAGAATCTTAAAAACAGATTTAAATGCATACTTAATGAAATTAAATTAATCCATATCTATTTGTTGGAATGTGTCTAACAATTGTGATATATTTAGACTCAAATCGCGTATTTTTAAGCGTACGTAATATGTGGTTTAGAGTAAAGTTAAAACTACTTAGATATATATCATATCATATAAGCTCAAAAATTTATCAAGAAATAGCAACTTGAATATTCAAGTGATCACCTGGTTTGGTTGCACAATGATCATGGTTCTTCTGGGTAAAGTCAGAGCTAATGTCCTTCCCATAAGCCTGATACAAACAATAAAGATAAACATCACTCTTCAAAGGGCATATGGCTTAACGGTAAGATACATGTATCACCAAATGTCTGTTTGTGAGGAGTCCGTCAATCAAAAGGTTGAGGGTTCAAGCCTTGTGGAACTCATGTATATACATATGTGCAATATACATATATTGTGTGGGATATGTTAGTTACAATATATATTGTGTTTAAAAAAGAGACATGTATCAATCGATGCCAAACATAAAAGGATACCCTAATTCAAGAAAAGCTTAATTCATAAAATGACAAAACGAATTCCACTCAAGGTACACAACTACCATTTGACTTGAACAACTCAAAAACGACAAATTAATAAATTGACAAATTTCACCCACAGCTTACTATCTAACTACGACTAACTTTTTCTTATATTATAAATATAAATAAATAAAAATAAATAAAAATAATTAAATTATCATCTACTCCCTCCGTTCCGAATCTACAGTCCATCTTTCCATTTTGGGATGTCCCAATTTTATTATCCACTTTGTACTTTGAACCAATCAAAACATTTTAATGTGGTGAGAGATTAAATCTTATTGGTTGTATAGTACGACCAGTACACTTTTCTTAAATTTGGTGTTTTTTGTCTGAGGACAATAAAATTGGAACAGAGGGAGTAAGATTTAAGGCATAGCCTAGTGAAGTTATCAAATTTCTAATTATCACTCCCCAAATAACCAATAGGTACTTAATTACTTAATTATGTCAATTTTTCTTTAAAAAATAAAATAAAAAATAATCAAGTAATCGTATCACTTCAATGCATTTTTTATACGTGAACTTAGTTATTAACCCAATATATTAATTTAAACTAGAGTAAATGCATATATTAATTTTGAAATGGAACATTATATTATATTGTAATAAGGTATTAATTAATTCTGGTAATACAACCTTTTTTACTTTTTAATATATATATATATATATATATATATATATATATATATATATATATATATATATATATATATACACACTTAAATGACATTTTTGTTCTTTGACCAATATATATTATTACAAGTTCACAATTATATATATATCCATGGACTTAACTCATGATCTTATAATTGAAAGGTCACATCGATACCACTAGATGAATGCCCTTTGACCTTTTCGTAAAATTACATTGAACGATAGCTAAACAAATTTATCAAACTAATCCTTGAGCAAGGGAGCAGGATCACTTAATGTAAATTACTAAAACAAAATAATAAAAAATAAATAAAAATGGCACATACCTTTGAAGGAGGTGGGAAAATTGAATTAAAAAGACCAGAAGATGAAGATGACGATTCCTTTGATCCAAAAAGCTCGTTAGTGAATGAGGATGAAGATGAACTTGATTGCTTTTTTCCTTCCATTTATTATTTATTATTACTTTTAATTATTAATATATAAAAAATTACAGTAAAACAGATGAAAAATATGAAACAGAAATTAGAGGGAGAAGAGAAACACGTGAAAGGAGGGAGGGGAACTGCAACCGTTTCCACCGTTGATTATTTATAGGAGTCACAATGTACAAGCTTTAAAGCTGGATGTACAAATACGCATAAACTTTTGCAAAATTGAATAATAAATAAATACATCAACATCAAACTAATCACTTTTTGTGTTTATCCTTTACTACCCTTTTACCGGATTTAATATCTATAATAATACTAGAATACTACCCGCGCAATGCTACGGTGAAAAAAAAAAATTATTTTGTAGTGATATGTTTATTCATGGAAATGTAAACTTGATATAAAATTTAAAAATAATAGTATTATACCATTTAGTTACTTTATTTTATAAGGTATAATTTGAATGATAACTCAACCCCCACCCCATACACACACACACACACACACACAAAAACACTTTCATATATGAAATTGAGCTTGGTTTACGGTTTAGTTCAACGGGCGACTCATGAACCTTTTAATTTTGTATAATAAATAAATAAAAAGCCCTATTAACCCATACGTCATATTAGTTAATTTTGAAATGTTAGCTCATTCACCATAGTTCGGGTTTAGGTTGAGAACTTTGGACCTTCAAATCTGAACCCGTTAACTCAAAAAACTTCAACAATGTTAATTTATTGGGCATATTTCGCCCACATAAGTTGGGGTCAACGGGTTAAGCCGCCAACTCGAAAATTATTTTTTCCTTAAATTAAAATTTGTCAATTTATCAACTTCTTTATCGAAATGGGTTATGCGGGTCTTTTGTGGTTGGGTTATTTTAACCCGTTTATCATGTTAGTTTAGGTTGAATGTTTTTGACCCGTGGATCTAAACCTCCTAATCTGATTCGACTTGAATTAATACAAATTTAAGAAATATTAACTTACATATCTAATTAAATATGTAAAATAATAATTTCAATTATTTGTCTAAGATTATAAATGATATTATATCTTAATTATTTAGTATCATGTTGATGATGATAATAAATGATATTATATCTTGATTATTTATATTCATGAATTAGTTTTTGTTAAGTATATCATTTGAATTATAATATTATTAGCAATGAATGTCAATATTAATTTTTTTAGCTTTCAATGGAAGTACATTTAACATAAATGTTTGTACTATATGTTAAACTCCTTATAATATTTATGTAACTTCTATCACTATAGAAAAGACAAATAAATATTAGGTTATATATTTTGTAACCGAGAGTAATTATGATATATTAATTTTATAATAAATTGCATTCAATATATGTGTGTCAAAGTTAATGAATAGTTAAAAGGGTAAAATAGTAATTTACTATTATTCTTTTTAAAACTTTGTCTCAAACTTTTTATATATTAGTATGGATAATATAATAATAATAATTATGATATGATATATCTGATATGATATTATGTAAGAATAAGGGATTAGTTTGGAAAATACACTTACTTATAGACCAAACTCTATACACGTAGTAATTTTGATGATGTGTAAATTTGTATGGATGTTGCATAATATCTTTTACATACGACACATCAGCAAAAGTACTACTCCCTCCGTCCCATTATAAATGTCCACTTTGACTTTGCACGTAATTTTAGAATTCTCCACTAACTACTCTTTTCACCAATCAAATATTAAATCCATCACTAAAGTCTTTTTTGATTGATTAAATATCAAAGTGGACACTTATAATGGGACATCCTAAAATTGTAATGTGGATATTTCAAATGGGACGGAGGGAGTATTAAATACATACAATTGTAACATTTGAAAATTGAATACACATGATAAACTAAAATGAACTTGGATACAAACTATAAAGTTTTGTATAAAAATAACTGTATTCACACACGATAATCCCTAAAAATTTAATATTAATATTGTGATTATGTGATTCATTTTTTTTAATCTCATCGCTATACATGTAACAAAAAGTATATATCACTTAACAAGATATTTTTGTTTATATGAATGATCATTTGATGGATATAAATATTTCCACACTTAATAAAATATCATTGATGGTGTGAATATGGTCTACTTTAACATTTATATAACTCTCAAGTACAGATTACTTAATTAAGGAAAATGGTTCCCACACATTTGGCTACGTGTCTTGTTTTCATTTAATTATATAAGGAAAAGTCTATACTTACAAAATTTTTACAAAAATTTTACAAAAGATTTTGTACAAAATGAGTTGGCAATGCATGTGGACCAATCACATGAATTTGTAAATTATGTAAAATTATGTAAAATTTTTGTAATTGTAGCATGACTCTATATATAATGAATTATTATATTACATCCAACAACTTTTATTTATTAGTTTAATTTTAACTAGGTGATGACCCACAACAACGTGGGCTTTGATATATATATATATATATATATATATATATATATATATTTAAGTTGAAAATTGTATTATAATATGTATTAATCTAGTTTAATGTTTAAAGAAATATTAGAAAAACTGGTTGGAATTAAATATGAGTCATAGTTGTAAAATTCGTTAGATATATGAGCCGAACTTAGATGTGAGCAAGGGTTGTGAAACATTATAGTACAAGTGGAAATTCTATATGGCTCAAAGTAGGCAGGATTTTCTGTTATTATTTCATATTTATTATTAACTTAATAGATTTTTTATATTTAATTTAATGTATTAGCTGAAGATATATATCTAAAAAATTATAAAATAAATAGAGGGTGTAAAGTGTAATTATCTAAAACTAATATAGATCGTTGGATCGTTAAGGAAGAAATCCAATCAAAGTCAATATTCTTCATGGTATTTTGTTTTATTTATATAATAATAAAAATAAAATACAATAAATCAAAAAATTAGAATAATGCAAATGACCGACATGATTGTAACTCTCCTTAACAATTGCAATTTTCTACACTAAATTGATTAACTACTTAACTCCACGAATTGTAATTCTCATTAACAATTGCAAATAGTATGTTTGGCGGAGTGTATTTAGGGGATTATAAAAAATATAAATTCTAAGGGTGTGTTTGACCGACGTAATTCTATAGGATTATAGAAGATTGAGATTTTAGTTTTAATAATCTCCGGCCTTTAAAAATTAGAAGCCTCATTTGGTAACATAAAATTAATAGGATTATTGAAAAAAGAATCACCTAAAATAGAAGTCAATTCAAGTAGTTTATGAAAAGAAATTCTCATCCACTAGAATTCTCAACCACAATTTTGAGCTTCAGCCATAATCTTCGGTCCTTACAAATTAAAAACTCTGATTGATAACATGAAAAAGATGAGTATTATTATGAAAGGAATATATCATAATCCTTTTCTATAGAAGCTTCTAAAAGAATACCAAGTTACTAAAATTCTCAGTCACAATTTCTAATTTTAATCACAAGTTTTAGCTCCAGTTAATCTGTTACCAAACATAGTCTCAATACTTAGAGCATGTCCAATGACTAGTTTTTTAAAGCTTTTTCATATAGCTTTTTAATAAAAAAGCTATCACTCCAATGATAAAAAGCTTTTAGAAAAGCTTTATAGTTCCAAATCGCATTAAAATGCTAATAAAATAATCAAAACACACATGATCTAGTATATCTATGACTTATTAAATCTCAAGCTTTGCTAGAAAAATTACACTAGGAATTCAAAAGCTTTTTTTAATAGTAAAAAGCTCTAGAAAAGCTTAAGGAAAATGTATCATTGGAGATGCTCTTACCTCTAAAAAAATTGTTAGAGCACAAGGTGTCGTGATGTTATTTTCACGGTGTCTTCGGGAGAATGTTGTTGTGAGGATTTTGTGGTGTGGTAGACAGTGTTCTGGAGGTTTTTTTTTTTTAAAATACAATTAATTGAATAAATTAATTTTTAAAAACAAATAAATTAAATAAAACAACATTTAATTCATTAAAACAAATAAAAATAAATTACAAGTGATAAAAATTAAATGCACAATTCAAAGACATAATTAAAAAGTCCTAAAAATTAAAAATGCAATACAAAATATATCAAGCATATCCGACCCTCGATCCCGATGTCGAAGCACCACCTCCCGCTCCCGTTCCGTATGGCCATCTCATACTCTCGCAAATCTTCATCTTCTCCATTTCCATGATGAATCTCGCTTGCTCCGGTAAATGCTCAGTCGGCATGGACAAGATTCTGAGCTTGGCCTCAAGATCCTTCGTCTTGCAGTAACCTTGTTTGCCACTTCGGATGCCTTCGAAAGTTGTTGCAAGTGATTCATCAAACGAAGCACTGGATGAAGCGGCCGAACTAGAAGACGTGGTTTTTTGGGACTCTGATTTTCAAGACTTTCCAACCGGACGTGGATGTGGATCGTCACCAAATAAACCCGCATTCGGGTTTTTCGTATCTTCATCCGGTTCTTCATCAAAGTTCAAGTCGTCCAAATTCACCACCTCGCGGTGTTTAGGAACATTTCGTCAACCGACGACAAACGGCTCGGGATGTAACCACTTTAGTTTATCTTTCAAAAAGTTCCACGCCATCAAGTTATGGAAACTTTTTTGCTCATTTTCCAACCGATATTGATTTTCACAACGTTTTATGAAATCTTCCGCACCTTCACCACTCCGGGGTTGATCCGATAGGCGTTTCCATATACCTTGCCACTTGTTGCAATCCGAGTTGAGTTTGTTCCACTTTGACGACAACACGTCTTTTCCATGTTGGAACGGCGGATTGCGGGCGTTGTAGGAATCCATAACAAGATACCAAAACGAAGACCCGTCTTGGTTAATTCCACGGTTGGAATTTTCGGATACCGAAATCCAACTTTGAGCCAAACGAAGCTCGTCCTCCGGTAGCCAAACGTTACGGTTTGGAACGACTTTTTTTGTTTTGGGTGAATCTTTTTCGGACTTTTTTCCTTTGGTTTTTTTGGATGAAGATGGCTTCGGGTTTGTTTCTTCAACGGATTGCACGTCCGGTTGTTGTTGACTTTGACGCTACATTTGAAAATGAGAATATTCATCGGGCGACATTTGCGGTGGTTGCATAGGTAGTGGTTGATTGTATAAATGACTGTATTGTGGTTGTTGGTTGTAGGCGTAGGATGCGAAACCTTGCATTTGTGGGTTGGAAGATGGTGGAGTTTGTTGCGGCTTGCGGGTTTGAGGATTGCGAAAGACCCGTGAACGGGTTCAATTAGATTGTAAGTGGTACGGGTTGTTCGGGTTGATTTGGTTGTTCGATATGATGAAGAAAATGATAAATTATATAGAGTTTTTGAGTGAAAGAATTGTTTGAAGTGTGTTTTGGTTTGTGGGAGAAGTGTTGTTTAAATAGATAAATGTATAAGGTTTGAAAAAAAAAAATGTTTTGACCGTTGGGAAGAAAAAGAAAAACAAAACAAAACAAGTTCGCTCGTCGTCTAAAATCGAACGCCGCTCCAAGACGCCGTCGGGAACGCCGTTCCAGTGTGACAGAACGCCGTCTGACAACGTTCTCGACCCAAAATTTTGCTAAAATATTGTCCACTCCGTATGCTTTTAGCGAATTTATCTATTTGAATTGAATTACATAAAAAAATACATAAGACCACTCGCAACGGTGCCCTTTTGGGGCGTTGTGGCCGGCGAGAACGCCTAGAACGCCCGCAACGGAGAGTTGTGGTTGGGGCGTTCTGGGTTGCATGTTGAGGGAGAACGGGACGACAACGGGAAGAATTGGTGGGTCCCACGCCTTTTTTATTGTTTTTTCAAGTGCTTTTTAATTGTAGTATTAAATAAATAGAAATGAGGTGGAAATAAGTGGGGCCAGGAGGGGAAAAAAGGGGCGTTCTGATGTTATGATTGCATGGGTTAAAATGGTGTTGTGATGTTGTGCTGATGTGGCATGGGAAAAAGGGACGTTCTGGTGTTATGGTTGCGAGTGGTCTAATGATATATTGACGGTTAGTCGGTAATCCTTGGAACTCTATTTATGTCGTTTTATGTGTTTGGACAGTTGGGGACCATCTCTGCATAATTTTCGTATTTTTGTCCCTTAAGTGTAAGCCATCACCAAATGTAACCTTCTTGTGTTAAATCTTGTCATAAAATCTTAACTGATGACAGAGAAAGTTTTATTTGTTACTTCAGAGTACAACATTTTTTTTTTGATAATTTTTGAATTTTCCTCTAAATACATTTTTAAGAGCTATCGTTAAAGCGCATAAAACTATTGAACTTGACATTTAAATATTAATTTTAGGAGCGGTTATTTTTATTGTACAACACTTTTAAACGTGTCAGCTATACCCTAAGGGTTGCGTTTAGATCCATTAGTTTTTTGTTCAATAGTTTGTGATCCAACAACAAAAAACATTTTAAAGACTTTTTAACCATTAAATAAATATTTAATTATAAAAAACATGAAATCAGTCTCTAGTGGTTTATAACTTGAGAAATCTCAATCTTTGTTAAAACATTTACGCTAAACATTCAAAAGTTATTTCTAAAACTTTTTTAAATAATAAATATAGTTAGGAAAAATTTTAAAAAAATTTATTATTGGATATGCTCTTTTGGATCAACTTTGGTGATTATGTATACAGATAAAACTGTATTGGAGCAAACACATTATTATTTTTTTTTTTTGAAAGTTAAATTGTAAATGTTGAAATTCAACTTCTGATGAACTAATATTATATTAGTTTAAAGTAGAAGTTTCAGTTGCCGCAGTATTGAAAGTGATCCGTAGCACAAACTTTTCTTTTTATGCATTATTAGTATTTTTTTAGATGTATGATTTAATAAAAAAACGATAAATAAGTTAGGAAATAACAAATTTTTTCCATGAATATACTACTAAAAAAATCCTCCCACACCTCACACCTCATTTAAATTAGTTAAAGTATTTTCGTTATTATTACTCAAATTAATAACATAAAACTGACTCATTTTTATAGGATCGGTATCTGAGTTCACCCATTGTACTAACAAAGAAAACAATTTATAAACTTATATAAAATATACACTTAGGGTGTGTTTGGCAAAACTGGCTGAAGATGGAGATGTAGCTGGAGATGGAAGCTTGAAGCTGGAGCTGGAGCTGGAGCTTTTGTTTAGGGATGGAGCTTGAGATTTTAAACTTTAAAAAGTATTTGGAAAAGTAGATGGAGATGGAGCTTATTAACGTAAAATGACATAAATGTTCAAAATCTTAGTTTTTTAATAACTAAAAGAAGGGCAATATAGTAATTTTATAATTAGGGGATGAAGATTCTTAAATAAGCTACTTTCAAGGGCTTCTACATTTATGGATTATTTTTGAAAGAATCCCTAAACTCTTATGTGTGTCAAACAAAGATTGTGATTTTTTTAAGGATTGAGATTCTTAAAATTAGAATCTCAATCCTTTAGAATCCCCCATAATCCCTTAAATTGTTGGTGCCAAACACACCCTTAACGAGTCAAAGAGATCCATAATTACATACTTACTTACAGTTGCTCTAACTTCAATATAGCAATAGCCTCTGAAAGTTTGATTCTATATCATAAGTATAAAGTAAAAATTTAGTCGAAACATCCACACAAATATAACATGCACACCATCCTTTTTCCAGCTTTTCTCACATCAATTATTTTGTATTTCATTCACAAGCATGAGTGATTTTTTGGTCATATCCCTCCTTCAAGAAAGTAGAGGGATGTATATTGTAGTTTCTGAAACATGCGGGGCCGCTTTATTTTTGCGGTTATCAGTTGGAAAGCCTCGGTGGCACGTGTCAAGGATCATACTGTAGGACATATCTGTTTTAAAGATGGGCCCACACAAAAATAACCCAATCATTTAGTGCCACGAACACATAGGTGGATCACAACAAACCCATGTTCCTTAACTTCCTCACCAGACACAACTCAATTTGGATATTTCCACTTTATATCCATGGCTTATCCATTTGTTATACTCCATATTTTTATATAGTGTACAAAATTCAATGAATGTATTACTGTTCTATAAACATTAACTTCTACCCAAATAGTTTCATATTAATGAGAAATAAATATAAAATCTGAGTAAATAACATTTTCAGTCCCACTCCGTATGGTTGTCAATCCGCATATTACTATCTCGGTCCCCATATTGAATATTGTGCGGGTACAATCCATTGACTCGGGTTTTTGTTTCACCGACAATCCCTGACCCTAACGATTGTTGATTTTTCCCGTTATATTAAGTGTAACATCCTCTCCCGTGGCCTGGTAATTTCTATTTTTTTTTATTATTGAATTATATTAGAAATTTATCGATATTAATTGTTTATGTGATAAACTTAGATAAATAGGTCCCAGGACTTATTGTGGATAGTAAATTATTGTTTGTTTCAATTTACTCTAGTTGACGGTACAATAAAATAAGTTTCTCGCAATTTGTAATTAGGTTCCAGACAATAAATTTAAGACGAGTTTAAAATACCCGAATATTGGAGTCGGTTTATTAGGAGAGCCGACCTCCTTGTTTTATGTTTTTCCCAATTTTAGTTACTTACCTGTAACATCACTAGAAGCTAAAATCATAAACAAGATTCAAGGGTAATTAATAGCTGTGGTTACTTCATTACAATCATCATCAGTTGAATCATTGCTTTGGATTGAACTTGTAAGTGTTCTTATACATAAGGAAATGGGTTTTAACTTTGATTATGTAAATTGTTGATGGTTATGTGAATTAGAAGCTTGAGTTAGGTTAAGAGATGATATATGATGTTACTTGACGTTATTTGAGCCTTTGATAACTTGCAAATTCGAAATTGATGTCATTTTGATGATAAATTGAAATTAGGGTTCGAGCTGTGTTCGTGCAGGTCTGAACATGAGCTGAAAAACAGCTAAACACGATCCCCACTTATTGCCCGGATCGCGTTCCATAGTTATATTTCGTCACAGAACATTTCCTTCTAACGAACGCGATCCAGCCCTAGTTCCCGGATCGCGTTCCTAAGTGTAAAACGGTGACAGAACATTTTCTAAAGATGAACGCGATCCAGCCCTTCCTTTACGGATCGCGTTTGCATGAAAAGTTTTGAAGGATTTTGCAAATTTTAAAAATGCACAAGTGTTTTCAGGGTCACGGTTTAGTGACGAATTTCACTAACTCGGATTGAGTTGAAATTCGCATGGTCACTCGGAAACGGCCCAATGATCAAAGCTAATATTATAGCCTAGTCAGTTTTTGGCCATTCGGGGCCATCTAGGGGCCGAAAATGGCATTTTCTAGTTTTAAACGTCATTTCGGGAATTTTCTGGTTGAACTTTTGTTTGCTTAGACTTCAGAGATTTACCTGATTTGGATAAATATGTTATGATAATGATTATGAGACGAGTTACTAACTTGTGTATTATGTGGTGTTTCAGATACTCCAAAGACTCAGTGATTAGAAGCTGAGTGTTGCGACTTCTGAGGTATCGGTGAGTGGATTTATAACTCACCTTTGATTTAGTTGTAACTATTTGGTTGCAACAAGTAAACGTAGATTGATTATAGACTGTTTAGTCTTTGTTACTGATTATAAATCTACGTGATATGTGAATCTATGTGTACAGTTTATTGAGGTCAACGCGTAGTTGGACTTTTTGGTTATTATGTGAATTACACAGGTTTTGATTCATCTGTTGTGTTTGAGACCTGTTTATGAGTTTAATAACCAATAGTTATCGGTCTATTCTGTAATGGCCATACAGATTGACGTTAAGTGTTCTTGGAGAATCCCCGGGTATTATGATATCTCCAGAGCCACCGATCCTCATTGAAATTGAAATAGAAATGTGTTTACGATTATTTGCTGTAAACAGATTGTTATGCTAAGTTGAATTGTATGTGATAAATTCATTCACTTAGCTTCGTGCTAATCTCTCATTTTAACTTCCTGCAGACAATGTTTGATATGTGGGTGATCAGGAAGTGGATGCTTTTGCAGGAAAAGTTTGACAGCTTGTAAACTCTGATATGGTTTTGTTATAAACCTTATTTTGTAATACATAATACCCCGTAATGTGTAGTTTTAAACAGTTTAAATTTGGTGTGTTCTGAACATGTAACTGTTTATGTACATTATCTTAATGTACAGTATATAAATATGTTTTAAATTCATACGCTTCCGAGTAAAATAATAGAATGTTATTGTATAGAATGAGGGGTGTGTTATAAGTTGGTATCAGAGCATAGTTTTGGGTTAATTGAGCATTGTAAAGTGTTCAACCCCAATTCTGAAGCATGTTTTGTCAAACATTCCTGAGTATGGGATTTAGCATTGGTTATGAATTGTTAGTAGTTAGGTGCTAACGATTAACAATTGTTGAGTTGTTGTGATGAATACAGATATGGCAGATAACGAGCAAACGACCGCCAACCCTAACAATGCCTCAAGAACCGATGCTCCTCCTTTACACATTCAGAGTAAACCACCGGCTCATGATGGTACTTCTGCTCGTGTTGGTGAAGAATCAAATCAGGATGATTATATGCACGAAATGGAAGATGAATTGATTTCCCTTAGAGAATTCAAAAGACAAACTGAAGCTGCATCATCTCAGCAACGGTTTCAACAACCTATCTATCCATTTGGTACTATTCCTTCATCCCAGGCTAATAAGACATGTTCTTTCAAGACCTTTATGGCCAGTAAACCTCCTGAATATTCTGGTAGTCCTAATCCGACTGTTACTTTAAATTGGTTGAGAAACATTGAAAGAAAGTTTGAAGTGACTTGTTGTGAGGAAAAGTTTTAAGTTCCATATGCAGTACAGTGTCTTAAGGATGAAGCTATGGTCTGGTGGGATTCTATTACCGGCCATTTGACCCAACAACAAAAAGAAACTATCCAGTGGTCTGAATTTCATCAAGCGGTTCGAAATCAGTATTGTTCAGATTTTGAAATGGCTCGGATCAGATGGGAATTTGTAAATCTTCAATTGACTGATAAGATGACAATGGATGAGCTAATAACTCAGTTCACCGAGAAGTTGAGGTTTGTTCAACAGTGGGTCCCTGATGAGAAAACGAAAATTGAACAGTTTGTTGATGCATTACCTTCTAATTATCGTACCACTGTGAGATTAGCAGGTACTTTATCTCAAGCCTTTAACCTCGCACGTTCAGTTGATAGTGATATGAGAGGTTCAGTTTTTTCCGGCTAAGGATAGATCCGATCAGAAATCTAGAAATGAATCTTCTGAAAAAGGGAAACAAAGGTGGCAGGGTAACCGACAGGGCCAGAAAAGTGGTAGTAAAAGTGTTTCTTCTGGTAGTTCCAATTGGTGTAGTACTTGTAGGTCTAAACATACTGGGCCGTGTACACCTCAGACAAATAAATGTGTTAAATGTGTGGTGAGCTTGGTCATGAATTTAAGAACTGCAAGTTTCCTAATTTTGTGTGTTTGCATTGTAAGAAAGAAGGGCATCGTGTTGGTCAGTGTCCAGAGGCGGGGAAACAGGGTTCGGTTTCGGTCGGGAGTTCGTCATCTTCAGAGCAAAAGCGGAAGAATCCTCCGCCAGCTACGAGTAGGGCTTTTCAGATGACAGTCGATGAGGCTGTCCACACAGATGATGTGATTACTGGTACTTTTCTTATAAACTCTGTACCAGCACGTGTTTTATTTGATTCTGGAGCAAACTGCTCTTTTATATCTGTGTGTTTCTGTGATAAGTTGAAATTGATTCCTACTGTGATAACTAAGCCCTTAGAAGTAGAGATTGTTAGTGGCAAGTTAGTTCCTGTTACCACCTCGGTGACTGGAGCTAATATTGTAATAGATGGTCAGACTTTTCCAATTTCGTTTCTGTTAATGCCGATTCCAAGTTTTGATGTGATTATTGGCATGGATTGGTTGAGTCAGTTTAAAGCAAGTATTGATTGCCACCATAAGTTGATTAGAATCCCAATCTCTGAAGAGTCATACATTGTGGCTCGAGGAGAAAGGGATAGTGAGTGTATACCGCTGATTTCCATGATGAAAGCTAGGAAGTCGTTATCTAAAGGCTGTGAGTCTTACCTAGCTTATGTGATTAATGTGAAATTAGAAAAGAAATCCATTTCTGATGTTCCGGTTGTTTCTGAATATCCGGAAGTGTTTCCCGATGAACTGCCTGGTTTGCCACCGGTTAGGGAAGTTGAATATCAGATTGATCTTGTTCCTGGCTCATCGCCTGTAGCCAAAGCTCCCTATAGATTAGCTCCTACTGAAATACATGAGATGATGAATCAGATACAGGAGTTATTGGATAAAGGATTCATTAGACCTAGCTCTTCTCCTTGGGATGCACCGGTTTTGTTTGTAAAAAAGAAGGATGGGTCTTTTCGTATGTGTATTGATTATAGGGAACTGAATAAACGAACAGTCAAGAATAAATATCCACTGCCTCGCATAGACGATTTGTTTGATCAGTTGCAGGGATCTTCATTTTATTCTAAGATTGACTTGAGATCAGGTTATCATCAAGTTCGTGTTCGTGAACAGGATATTTCTAAAACTGTTTTTCGAACCAGGTATGGTCATTTTGAATTCCTGGTTATGCCTTTTGGTTTGACTAATGCTCCAGCAGTTTTTATGGATTTGATGAATCGTGTTTGCCGGCCTTTTCTTGATAAATTTGTTATCGTGTTTATCGACGATATTCTGGTATATTCTAAATCTGAATCAGAACATGAAATGCATTTGAGAATAGTGTTGGAAACTTTGAAAAGAGAACACTTATATGCCAAATTTTCTAAATGTGAGTTCTGGATTCGAGAAGTACAGTTTCTGGGTCATATTATCTGTAATGATGGTGTCAAAGTTGATCCTGCAAAAATTGAAGCTGTTATGAATTGGAATGTTCCAAAGAATCCTTCTGAAATCAAAAGTTTTCTTGGGCTAGCTGGATATTACAGAAAATTCATTAAAGAATTTTCAAAGATTGCAGGTCAGTTAACCAAATTGACAAGAAAAGATGTTAAGTTTCACTAGGATGAGTCACAGGAGACAGCTTTTCAGACCTTAAAGCAGTTATTGTGTCAGGCACCTGTGTTAGCTTTACCAGATGGCTCAGATGATTTTATTATTTATTGTGATGCATCCTATGCTGGTTTGGGTGGTGTTCTTATGCAGAGAGACAGAGTTATTGCTTATGCTTCTCGGCAATTGAAACAGCATGAAAGAAATTACCCTACCCATGATTTAGAACTGGCAGCTGTCGTGTTTGCTTTGAAAATCTGGAGACATTATCTTTATGGTGCGAGATGTGTTATATATTCTGATCACAAAAGTCTTCAGTATGTGTTTTCACAGAAAGAATTGAATATGCGTCAGAGACGGTGGTTAGAACTAATCAAAGATTATGATTGTGAAATTCGTTACCATCCAGGCAAGGCGAACGTGGTTGCTGATGCGTTAAGCCGAAAAGGTACTTCTGATCGCATTTATTATTTGAAAGTTAATGTAGTTAACAAACTTTAAAAAAAAAATTTCCAATATAAGTAACACGAGTACGTAGCTTTTTTATTTAAAATATATTGGTTACTCGAAATTTTTTTAGTTTCCAAGTGGAATAATATTTTTTATTTCTTTTTATATATTTCTGATGATCTCGGGGCTTGCTCTAATGACGTGAAAAGACCAGACGAACAAAAACATTAAAAAAGGGTTTATGGTACGGATCGCCAACGTACTTTACCTTTTGTCTCAATGTCACCAATGAACCGGTTTTATTACCAATGTCGGCAACAAACTTTTACTTTTTGTCCCAATGTCACCAATAAGCTAATTTTATTACCAATGTCGACAACGAACTTGTTAAAAATGTTTCGAGGTCACCAAAATAATTTTTTTTAGCGAGCTACGTTTTAAATTTGCTGATGTGGTGTTGCCGTGTCATTTCATTTATGTGACCAGGCTTCCACGTAAGCTAAACATGTACGTGTATGATTAACTTCATCTTCTCCGATCGACTAACATGTAACTTTCAGTTACATTTTCAAAAAGATGTAGCAAGTGCGTTTAGATTCGCTAGAAAAGTGGTGATTACCTTAAAAGTAACCAAAAATTACATGTTAGTCAATCGGAGAAGATTAAGTTAATCATGCATGTACATGTTTAATTTGATGGAAACTTAGGTGTTCAGGCTTTATTTTCATAAATATTTTATGAGAGTTTAGCAACGGAAGACTTTTAGTTTGAAAAATTTGAACAACAAAAGTTACTTACAAAGGATCACTTTACATGAACATACAAGAATTTAACAACCATAGAAAGTAAGAAGTACAACCTTTGTAGCCTTTGATCTTCTATGGTGGTTGATGGTGGTTGATTGATGGCAAGAACCCAAGCAAGAGTTCCTCTAGAGATAGTCCACCAACAAGCTTTGATGACACTATTGAATGCTAGTTCACTCTTGTATAAACAATCTCTTAAGCTTAAACCACCATGATCAAGAATGGTGTTCAAGAGAGTATTGTTTCTACAATTTCCTTCTAACTTTTAGAGAGAAAATGTATGTATTTGTTTGTGTAAAATCAGCCAAGGAATAATATCAAATGAGAGTCTTACTCTCATTTAAATAGGCCAAGAACATGCAAAAATCAATCATCACTTATGACCAAGACTTGGCATGCATTGGACCAAATTATGACAAAGAGCTTGCTTGCACTCTTGGTGATGAGATGCCATCCAAGAAGAAACAAACAAAAGGAGTAGTGTCAAACACTACAAGCCAAGAGAGTAGTGTCAAACACTACACGACAAGAGTGTTGAGACAAACACTACAAGACAAACTCTTTTATCATCCATCCATTTTAATATATATACACTTATATATATAAAATTGTTGTTTTATTTATTTAATCTAACTTCTTAAATTAAATAAACAAAACTTACACAAACTAGTTATTTGATTAAAATTATATAAGTACTATACTTATAATAATTCTCTAATCAAATAATGTATAAGTACCATACTTATAGTAATTCATACACTATGAATTATATTATTATTATCTCCATAATAATTACAAGAGTTATGATATTTTAAATATGAATCATATTCATATACTAAAATATCAATTTAAGTGTCGGCTTGTTATCGGTGTGACCCTATAGGATCATATGTTATTTGCAATATTATTTTATGATCATTCTTGGGCATATAGGTATAACCAACAATATCCCACTTGCCCAAGGTTGCATCATAAAATGATATAAACAGCAGTGAACATCCAACAACATTTTACTGCCCCCAATAACACATGACGAAGTGCCATTCAACAACATCCAATTCCCAAAAGCTCATAGCTTCAATTGATGTGACTAGGTAATGTATCAGTTATCCCTTTGTTTCAGATATCATGCTGAACATGAGACATGGATCCCTATCATTCTCATTTCGGTTCAACTTTAGTCAGGTGCCTTAGATATCTTACTCCCAGTATTGAGAGGAACAAATTCCATCTTGACTACATACGTCTTTTATATAATTCATACTATACCTAATGATGGCCTTTATAACTGACTGGTTAAAGGACATCATTTAACCATATCAAAGCATAGCATTCCTTACACTCAAGTCCCAAATATGCATCTCAAGTCTAAGGATACAAAGATACTACATTGTTCAAGAGTCACTTATAACGACGATCCATGAAGTGATCTTGAAGCGGGTCATGTCCAATACTTGTTCTCCAACGAGTATCAATGAATCTGGTTGCAACCTATGTCCACTTTCATCTTATGAAAGTCAACCATCCTATTCATATTAGTCTTACTTCATAATTGTTCCCACAACTATGACCAACTACGGACTGTTTAGAATAACTAGTTTATTCAAGGATTAAACATGCTAATATAGAACACAACAAGTATTAATAAAATGTTATATCTCCATATATCAAATTTATTACAAAATTGTTGTTTATTTCGTTCCAACATCCAAATACTAAACCCAAATCAAATCCATTCACTAGAATAACAAAGCCCCATAGCTCTAACATGATGCTCATGTTTAGCTGGTGGTAGTGGCTTCGTGAATGGGTCCGCAACATTTTGATCTGTATGAACTACCTTTGGTTATAAAGCTGTGTAAAGATACATTAGGTCTTTAAAACACCGTAGATATACCTAGGGTTAGAGTACTGTGGAAAATGAAGTCACTATACACTGTACACATGCCTAGGGATGAACGGCCGATGGCAAAAGAGGGTCTAATCCATGACGGAAGTATTAGAACTTAAACAGATAAAACATGAGTTAGGAAATGAAAGTAAGGATGCCGGCTGTGTTCCCAGATGCTTAAAACCCCTAAACTCTACTTAACCGATAGTTTAACTTATTCAGCATACAACCAGTATTACTCTGCTGAAATTGGATAGACATAGTTGTTAAGAAAAGTCAGTGTTGTGGACTGTCGCCTTATTCCTTAACCCCATTCAGAGGGTCGCTTGGTCTCCGAAAGAGACGGTGAGGTGGGTGCGAAGATAGTCCCATCTGACCAGAATCAGGATAGCCTAGGATTCAGTGACATATGCTTTAGGGTTATACCTAGACGTAGGGTCCTAGTATTTACACCGACCATTTAGAAGATTCTTAACTAGAGTAATCACCTATCATCAATATAATGGATATCATCCCGAAACCCTAATCGTCGAAGTTTCAGCAATCATTCTCTACCTGCTGCTTATATTCTCGTTTACTTTTCTGCACTTTATTTTCTTGTCTTTAAATTAGATTAAATAAAACCAAACCCATACCTACCTTGTTTCTAAACCCATCCTATTGCCAAGTTATCTTTGGTAGGTTCTGTGACACCCGTCAAATTAGAACTATTGATTAGGGCCTAATCCATTGTAAATACATGTAATTAGTTCTATGTTAGGCTAATTAATGTATCGGAATATATATTGATGAATATATACAAATATGCGATTTGATTAAATCGTACGCTCTTCAAATCGAATGCAATTCGATTCAACTAAATACGGACGTTGGTGATCAATTTTACTAAATAACGATATTATATCCAAAATATCATTTTTTATAATATTTTAATTACACTTTGTATCGTACAAATAACGTCTACGCGATTTAAAAGATTTAACGCACAAACTAACCGAAACAAGTTAAGTTATATCCTATAACTCCAATATTAAGTATTTTGGGTAAAATACTTCAACTAAACTATCGAGAAATTATTCGCATTTTAAAACGTATAATTAAATGTTTTAAATAATTAATTAACGTTTAAATAATCGGGAAAATGAACACCGCACGGAGGGCGAATACACGGAGCAAAAAGTGGAGACCCACACCTCGATGGGCCCCCACTGAATCAGCCAAGGTGGGGAATCCCCCACCCTTTTCCCATAATCAACATCATCACCATCTTTTTCTATCTCTCTCTTCCCATTTTTCTCTCAAAACAACCAAAACCACTACCGCCATAATTCAACAAATAACACCCTTAAACAACCATAAATCATCTAGCTCGTTTGGAAGAAAAGATTCACCGCGTCACGATCTACAATCCTACCTTTTCGGAATTTTGATTCGCCACTTTGTAAGTTTCCGACAAAACCCGAAACTCTCCGATTTCACTTGTTTTTACTTGAATATGGGTTGTTTAAGCTTAAAATGTCCAAATATGGGTTGGGTAAAAGATTTCCGACGAACAGTTTGAAGTGTCGCTAGTGTGCCAAAAATAGTGCTAGCGACACTAGCTAAGTGTCGCTATGCCTAAGTGTCGCCCATATAGCGACACTACTTAAGTGTCGCTGAAATACTTAACCAGATCTGTCCTAGCGACACTCCCTTAGTGACGCCAAAATTTATAAGTGTCGCCTATAGCGACACTAATCAAGTGTCGCCCCTCAATTGAAAATCAGTAATATAGCGACCCTCACCAAGTGTTGCCTAACAAATGCCGCCTATAGCGACACTAACCAAGTGTCGCCTAACTAGTGTCGCCTATAGCGACACTAGCCTAGTGTCGCCAAAAACAGAAAGTTAAACCATTTTTATACTAAGTGTCAAGACCTAAAATTTCATCACTTGATTTCACCCAAATTCAAGTCCAGATGCGTTTTTCACCAAATTCAAGTCCTAAAATTTCATCACCCCAACCAGGGGCCAGCCCCTTGGACCCCGCCAGGGGTTGCCACCCCTAGAACCCCGCTAACCAGGGGCGCTGCCCCCGGACCCCCGTCACCTAAAAGTTTGTAAACACTTTTTAAGTACAACACTTCAAAATCAAAATAATAATATCGAGATTATTATTACAAACAATCACCAACGGGCCGTACACGTTTTTCAAAACTAAAGCCAAACAACCAAATCGTAGTCATTTGGACATTATAGTTGAATGAACAACTACAAAGGTAGTCTTTGTAACTACCTACTTATATTAATAACCATCGCGTGTCGTGGACACCCTTAGGTTATCTGTCTGCGGACATCTCACTACTTGATTAAGCACCGTACGTTTATTGACCAAACGCTTAAGACTCAGGTGAGTCTCATAACCCCTCTTTTTACCGCTTTTCACTCAGGGGTGTGATTCAATGCTTATTTTAACATGTGAATGCTAGTACAATCTTTTAATATACTACATGAGTTGTTTTCCACTAATCATTTCAAAGTCCTCCATCAGCATAGTTTGGTAATACATTGTAGCGTGATTATTAGTATATGGTACCATATAGGATTGACCCTCCTCGTCCGGGTTAGCATGCACTAACTGGGTAAACGGACGTACTAATAATTGTTCAGACGAGTGTGGATTTGGCACTCGTGGAGGCACCTCGCTCGGAATTCTCTTTATGGGACCCGACCCTCGAGTTAAGCTCAGACTATGTGCTCATGGCTGTATACATTACTCTTTATTTGCTGGATGCAAATCACTATTAAATCTTGCGGTTCATACGATATTATCTAATTTCAAACCTGTGAGCTCACCAGCTTTAGCAGACCCATTTTAGCATGTATCACAGGTATTCAGCAGTAGGTTGGACTGCCATCAGGATTACGATAGCTCGAGTCAGCATGCAGATATTAGAGATTTTATTGCATTAGTATATTTTGTACAAGTACTTATGTACTGAAATCTCTCATTTAATCGAACACGAGCTATGTACAGCTTTAAATGTTGTAAACATTTCTTATATTAATGTATTTTGTTAAAAACGACGCATATAGAGTCGTTTGCTATATCTTGTGTGCCTTGATTATCGATTAGTAACTCCCAAAGTATGCTTCCGCTAAACAGTAAATTTGGGGGTGTTACAGGTTCCAATTCAATTCAATTCGTTCCGATTTTGGACGACACTCGAGTTATACTTGCCGCCTTACCCACAAGGTAGGTAGCTAGCATAGTTTAAGCCCAACAAATATAAATTTTAAAACTTCACTGTTCGCGCATCTCGGTTGCCGTCGGACCAACGACCGGGGTAAAACCCGACCGACCGCTGGGGGCGCGACAGGCATATAGGTATAACCAACATAATTTACGTGGAAGATTGGTCACATAAATGAAATGACTTGGTAACACCACATCAGCAAATTCAAAACGTAACTCGTTGGAAAAAAAAGTATTTTGGTGACCTTGAAACATTTTTAACAAGTTCGTTGTCGATATTGGTAATAAAATTAGTTCTTTGGTGACACTGGGACAAAAAGTAAAAGTTTGTTGCTGACATTGGTAATAAAACCGGTTCATTGGTGACATTGAGACAAAAAGTAAAGTACGTTGGCGATCTGTACCATAAACAACATCATCAATTCATTTATCATTGGTGTGGGCTTTTGATCAATTTCTTTTCTGTCTTTTTGCTATTTCATCAATGACCAAAATTGTGAAACTCATAACAAATCAAAACAACAACAATGCATCACATGATCCCAAAGGCGGAGCTAGAATTTAGTAATTTGGGGGGCAATTTTTTTTTTTATCATTACTTTTTCTATTTTAGGGGTCAAAACATATAAAATATCATAGGTACAGTTAAGAAAATTCTTCTTTTTACATAATTTAAAAATTTTTGGAGGGTCAACTACCCCCATGGCCCCCTCTAGTCCTCTACATCCGCCCCTGCATGATCCTAATCATCATATTTTTTCTTTAACTTTTATTCTATTAATTTTACCATCAAATCAAAATCAGGTAATCGAGCATCAAAACATCAACAATAACCTAACCCGTCTCATCTGATATATTTTGTTAATTACTTTCGCATTATTATCACCTAATATCAATTTTCAACCTACTATGAATAGTAAATCTTTTATCTTATGTGATTAATATTTATAAATAAATAATAAATATTGCAATAGTAAACTCAATATATTTATTAGATAAAGTGGTTAGTAATTAAGTTAATAAAGTAGATATGAACTTGAAGCAAGTTCAAGACCTGAAAATGGTTTTATAAAAAAATTTCCCCTCCTTTTATTTTTGGGTTGCAAAAACATCTAAACTTTATTTTTAAAGACTTTTAATATTGAAGGGTAAAATATTGACAAAAAGTTGTTTCTTAGCTTTTTATGAAGATTTGTACCAACAATAGACTCATTGACCTCGCTTTTATGTTGTAATATTTCCTCTTACTCCCCTAAAATTATACTCTACAAATGATATTAATTTTATTTATAAATTACTTTGATTACAGTAAATTTTATTATATTTATTTATCTTACTATAATTAAGCTACGTTCAAATAAGTGTTATCTTCATTTCTATTTTCTTCATCACTCCGCATATAGATAATTCAAATTTACATCTTCATAACCTTTCAAATGAAGTCAATTTAATCTAATAAATGATTTGTCTAATGAAATGTATCTTTTATGAATATGTTGTACCGTACTTTGCAAAAAAAAATCATGTCTAGATCGATCAGAAATGGCGCTATCCCGGTGCAACGTGATATTGCTCATTTTGTATATGTGTATCACTCGCGATATCATTGTTTTTGCTTGTGCTTTGAGTCGATTTTCAAGAACTTTTGGAACTTATTTGGCTAAAACTGATTTCTAGGTGCCAACGTTGAAGAAACGAAGTTTGGATTACATTTGGGTGAAGAATCAAGATAAGTGTGAAATGTGTTGAACTCTTGCGCTCAAAAGTGAAAGGATGCTGGAAATGGAAAGTACCCGCCGGCTTGAAGACTTACCAGCCGGGTACTCAAGTTCCACATGTACCCGCCGGCTGAAGAACATACCAGCCGGGTTGTGAGTCTTCAAGATTACCCGCCGGGTAGAATGCGTACCAGCAGGGTAGTTTGGGCGGCCAACAACTTTTGTACTAGAAAAGCACTTTTTCTTTTGGATCTAAAAAAAAACTTTTTCATCCATCATAGACACACGAACCAGCCACTTCCATAGGCGATTTTTTTAGGGTTTTGAAGCCATTTTCATCATCTTGAAGATTTCTCATCATACTAAATCATTTGGTTATGAACAATCATCATCCAAACATTGTTGTAACATCCTCTCTTTTGGTCCGGTAATTTCTAATTTTAAATTGATACATTTAATCGTATTAGAAATTATTTGATAAATATGTTTAAATTGCGAAACTTAGTTAAATAAGCCTCAGGACTTATTGTGCTTAGTAAATTATTGTTTGTTTTAATTTACTATAGTTGACGGTGCAATAAAAGAAGTTTCTCGCAAATGGTTTTTAGGTTCCAGACAATATGTTTTAAAGGGTATTGTTTTAAGTGGATACGGGTCGGTGTTAAAAATTGACCGACTTATAAACTTTCCCAAATAGGAAAGTTCTTTACTTTCCTTATTTGGAAACTTAACCTAAAACCTCTAAAACCCTCAAATCACTTAGAAATCTTGATTCAAATTCAAATTAGTGATCTTGAGCTGATTGTGATCTTGTGATAGCATAAACATCGTCATCTTCACTTTGAAATCCTTGATTTGGTAAGTTTTTGATTTGGTTTAGTTCATAAATTGAGTGAATAGAGATGTTTGATGATTTTGATGTTATTACATGTTGTAATATGCTTAAATGATGATATATAGGCTGAAACATGTTGCTAGAAACGAGTTTGTGGTTGTTTGTTGGTGATATATGAAATTGGGTTTAAGCTGTGTGTTTGCAGGTCTGAATAAGAGCTGAAACGCGTAGGAACGCGATCCTGACCCTTTGCCTGGATCGCGTTGCTATATGAAAAACGGTTACAGAACATTTTCTTCTTGGGAACGCGATCCAGCTCATGTTACCCGGATCGCGTTACCATGTGAAATTTCGTCACAGAACTTTTTCAACTGACGAACGCGATCCCACCACCCTTGCCTGGATCGCGTTTGAATGAATAAATTTGATGAGTTTTGCAAAATTTGAAAATGCATAAGTGTTTGGAAGATGGTGTTTTTAGTGGCACTTCTTATGTCATATTCCTTTAGTGGCATTTAGGTGGTACTTTAGTGGCACTTATCCATTGAAAATATATGTTATAATGTGGATAATTCTAATGAGTTATGAGACTTAGTAAAGAAGTTTAACGTCGACTGAGTATTGTATATAATATTCCTTTAGTGGCACTTTATTGATGTTTTAGTGGCACTTTTGTAGAAAGATATTATTGTTACTTATGTTTGGAATTGATTAACAATGTGATTACTTATGTAATGTGTTTAATTACATAAGTACCATTAGTTGAAAACAAATTACTAACTTATGATTGATTTTATGTTCTCAGATAATCCAAGGGCTCAGCGAGATAAGACTGCTGAGTAAGTAACTGAGACGAATCAGGTGAGTGGATTTGAAACTCATAGTTTGATTTGGTTGTGTCAGTTTGATTTCAATCAGTAATTATAGGATTACTATTGATAGAATGTTAACTTGGAAATGATATGCCATTTGATTGGTGGTTTGATTAGCCTGTGAGCTTGATTGATGAATACAGAGGTCAACTAGATTGTCGGTTGGACTTGATTGCTAATGTTGGTCAACACAGGGTTGCGTACATGTGTTGATAGAGATTAGCATTTAGTTAGCGGTTAATCACTGTTTTGGCCTACAGTTGATTTAAGTGTTCTGATAGGGCCACCCGGAACAGGGTCCTTAGGAACCACCGTTCCTCTTGACGATATTTGTTGCATTATTGATTATGAACAGATTGCTAGCTAAATTGAATTGTAGTTGATTATTCATTCACTTAGCTTCGTGCTAATCCCTCAATTTACTTCCTGCAGGTTATGTTTAATTATGTGGGTAGCCAGGAAGGGACGTTTTGATGCTGGGAATGTTTGAAACTTGCAACTCTGATCCAGTTTGTAATAAATAATGTTTTATAGTATATAATGCCCCGGGTTTGTAAACATGTTAACTATGTTTGTTTAGTAGTTAAACATATTGTATAAAGGGTTGCGAAAATTTCTAGCAGGTTTTAATAGAATATGTATTTCAAGTAGTCGCTTCCGCCAAACTTAATATTATATTGTTGTATTAAATGAGGGGCGTTATAAGTTGGTATCAGAGCAATAGTTTGGGGCAATTGAATATGATTGTATGTTCAATCCTAAACTTTGATTGTGTTGTGTCAAACATTCTTGGGAAAGGGATTATGTACTGAATGTTAATCGGTTAGTAGAATAGGTGCTAACGACTAATGATTTGTAAGCTGTTGTGGTGTTTACAGATATGGCGGATAACGAGCAACTACCTGTTAACCCTAATAATGCCTCAAGGCCTGAAGTTGCTGCTGAGACTCATGATGACCGGAATGAGAATGCTGGTACTTCTTTCCATGCTAGAGAGGAGGCAGAAAGGGATCAGTATCTACTTCAATTGGAAAAGGAAAACCAAGCACTTAGAATGTATAAACAACAAAAAGAGGCTGAATCATCTCATCCTGTGTTTGGTACGATTTCACCGCCAAAGCAAAAGGTGTGTTCCTTTAAAACCTTTATGAGCAGTAATCCGTCTGTGTATTCGGGTAGTACGAATCCTTCTGTAACTCTAGATTGGTTGAGAGATGTTGAAAAGAAATTTGAAGTCTGTCAATGTGAGGAAGAACTAAAAGTTCCTTATGCAACTCAACTTTTAAAAGGAGCAGCTATGAATTGGTGGGATTCGATTACTTCTGTATTAACTTCTTTTCAGAAAGCATCTATCCGATGGTCTGATTTTCGTAATGAAGTTTGTAAGCAGTATTGTTCAAACTATGATATAGCTCGGATTAGAAAAGAGTTTATGGATTTGCAATTAACTGATAACATGTCAATGGATGATTTGATAAATCAGTTTACAGAGAAACTCAGGTTTGTTCAGCAGTGGGTTCCTGATGAGAGAACTCAGATAGAACAGTTTGTGGGTACTTTACCTAATCAGTATCGAACTTCAGTGAGATTAGCTGGCTCTCTTTCTCAAGCTTTCATGTTAGCTCGATCTGTTGACAGTGATTTAAAACCTCAACAGGCATCAAGTAAAGAAATGGTTTCTCAGAAATCTAAGAGTGAATCTTCTGGTAAAGGTAAGCAACGGTGGCAAGGAAATCAGCAGGGTAAGAAACAAGAAAGTCGTGGTGGTACTTCTGATCGTCCCAATTGGTGTATTAAGTGTAGAGCTAGACATTTTGGGCCGTGTACTGTGCAAACCACTAGATGTGTAAAATGTGGTGTGATTGGGCATGAAGCCAAAGATTGTGTTTTTCCCACTTATGTGTGTTGGAATTGCCATAAGGAAGGTCATCGTGCAAATCAGTGTTCTGAGGCTAAGAGACAGGGTTCGGGGACAGTTGTTGGTTCATCAGCTTCTTCCGGTCAGAAGCGGAAGAATCCGCCATCTGCAGTTAGTAGGGCTTTTCAAATGACAGTTGACGAAGCTGTCCATACAGATGACGTGATCACGGGTACTTTTCTTGTAAATTCTGTACCAGCTCGTGTTTTATTTGATTCTGGTGCAAATTGTTCTTTTGTATCCATGTACTTCTGTGATAAGTTGAAAATGATGCCTACTGTGATAACAAACCCAGTTGAAGTAGAAATAGCTAGTGGCAAATCGGTTCCTGTTACCACCTCGGTAATTGGAGCTAGTATTATAATAGATAGCCAGACTTTCCCAATTTCCTTTCTGTTGATGCCAATTGCTAGTTTTGATGTGATTATTAGTATGGATTGGTTAAGTCAGTATAAAGCAAGCATAGATTGCCACAATAAGCTGATTAGAATTCCAATCTCTGAAAAGTCATATGTCGTGGCTCGAGGAGAACGGGATAATGTTTGTATACCTTTGATTAGTATGATGAAAGCTAGGAAATCTTTGTCCAAGGGCTGTGAATCGTATCTAGCTTATGTGATTGATGCTAAGTTAGAAAAGAAGTCCCTTTCTGATGTACCGGTTGTTTCTGAGTATCCGGAAGTATTCCCTGATGAATTACCTGGTTTACCACCGGTTAGGGAAGTTGAATACCAGATTGATCTTGTTCCTGGCTCTTCACCTATAGCCAAAGCCCCTTATAGATTAGCTCCGTCTGAGATACGTGAAATGATGAATCAGATACAGGAGTTGTTGGATAAAGGGTTTATTAGACCTAGTTCTTCTCCCTGGGGTGCACCAGTTCTGTTTGTGAAAAAGAAAGATGGGTCTTTTAGAATGTGCATTGATTATAGGGAATTGAATAAAAGGACAGTAAAGAATAAATATCCTCTGCCTCGGATAGATGATTTATTTGATCAGTTGCAGGGATCTTCATTTTATTCAAAGATTGATTTGAGATCAGGTTATCATCAAGTTCGTGTTAGGGATTGTGATATTCCTAAAACTGCATTTAGAACCAGGTATGGTCATTTTGAATTCCTGGTTATGCCTTTTGGTTTGACGAATGCTCCCGCAGTTTTTATGGATTTGATGAACCGTGTTTGTCGACCTTTTCTTGATAAATTTGTGATTGTGTTTATCGATGACATTTTGGTATATTCTAAATCCGAATCAGAGCATGGAATGCATTTGAGGTTGGTATTGGAAACCTTAAAGAGAGAACATTTGTATGCAAAGTTTTCTAAATGTGAATTTTGGATTCGGGAAGTACAGTTTTTGGGTCATATTATTTGTAATGATGGTGTTAAAGTTGATCCTTCGAAAATTGAAGCTGTAATGAATTGGAAAGCTCCAAAGTCTGCTTCAGAAATAAAAAGTTTTCTTGGTTTGGCGGGTTATTACCGGAAGTTTATTAAAGATTTTTCTAAAATTGCCGGTTCGTTGACTAAATTGACCCGTAAGGATGAAAAGTTTATATGGACTGAACAACAGGAAACAGCTTTTCAGACTCTGAAACAGTTGTTATGTCAGGCTCCTGTGTTAGCATTGCCAGATGGGTCCGATGATTTTATTGTTTATTGTGATGCATCGATTGCTGGTTTGGGTTGTGTTTTGATGCAGCGAGATCGTGTGATTGCTTATGCTTCTCGTCAGCTCAAACCTCATGAAAGTAATTATCCTACCCATGATTTAGAGCTTGCAGCAGTTGTGTTTGCTTTAAAAATCTGGAGGCATTACTTGTATGGTACTAAATGTGTTATTTGTACAGATCACAAGAGTCTTCAGTATATATTTTCACAGCAAGAGTTGAATATGAGGCAGAGACGATGGTTAGAATTAATCAAAGATTATGATTGTGAGATTAAATACCATCCAGGGAAAGCCAATGTGGTTGCTGATGCTTTAAGCCGCAAGGTAACTTCTGATCGAGTTTATGTTATGCGTTTAGAAGTTTCTTCTGATTTGGTGGCTCAGATAAAAGCTGCACAGTTAAAGGCTTTGTTAGATCATAATTTGAAATCTGAAATTATGTTGAATCGAAAGGAATTGTTATTGGATGATTCGAGAGGATTAAAAACCTTTCAGTCTCGTGTTTGGATACCTTTGTTTGGTGGTCTTCGGGATATTATTCTGAATGAAGCCCATAAGTCCAGATTGTCTGTACATCCAGGAAGCACTAAAATGTATAATGACTTGAAACCTTTGTATTGGTGGCCTACAATGAAGATGGATGTAGCAAGGTTTGTTAGTTCTTGTCATATTTGTTCTCAAGTTAAAGCTGAACACCAGAAGCCGTATGGATCGTTGAAACAGCTTGAGATTCCCGAATGGAAGTGGGAGCAATTGACTATGGATTTTGTTACCAAACTGCCTAGAACTGTCTGTGGAAATGACATGGTTTGGGTCATTGTTGATCGATTAACCAAGAGTGCTCATTTTCTAGCTACTAGTGATACTGCATCTCTGAGTTAGCTTGCACAGTTATATATGAATGAGATTGTTACTCGGCATGGTATTCCGTGATCGATTGTGTCTGATAGAGATCCAAGGTTTGTATCTCAATTTTGGCAAAGTTTGCAGCGTGAGTTAGGCAGCAGAGTGAATCTTAGTACAGCTTATCATCCTCAAACAGATGGTCAGTCAGAACGTACGATTCAGACATTGGAGGATATGTTGAGAGCTTGTATTCTGGAGTATGGGGGTTCTTGGGATTCTCATTTGCCATTGGTTGAGTTTGCTTATAATAACTCTTATCATTCTAGTATTGGCATGCCTCCATATGAAATGCTTTATGGTCGCCGTTGTAGAACTCCAACTTGTTGGCTAGAGGCAGGTGAGAAACAGTTTGCAGGTCCAGATATTGTTCAAATGACAGCTGATAAAGTTGCAGTGGCTCGTGAAAAATTGAAAGCTGCACGTGATAGACATAAACAATATGCTGATCCTAAACGTCGACCAGTTACTTTTGTTGAAGGTGAACTTGTTTACTTGAAAGTTTCACCTTGGAAAGGGGTAATACGGTTTGGGAAACGTGGCAAATTGGCTCCTCGATATATTGGACCGTTTAGAATTCGTCAGATTGTTAATGATCAGTCTGTTACATTGGATCTTCCTCCAGAGCTTGCTGGTATTCATGATACGTTTAACATTTGTTATTTGAGGAAATGTAACGTTGAAGACCAGTCTCAGATTCTTCCTTTGAAAGATTTGAAAGTTGATCAGAGTCAGAAGTTAGTTGAAGAACCAGTAGAACTTCTTGACAGAAAAGTTACTAAACTTAGGAAGAAACAGATTCCCATGGTGTTAGTGAAATGGAAACATAGTTTAGGTGAAAACCTAACTTGGGAGACTGAGAATAGTATGAGATCTAGATATCCTGGATTATTTTATCGTGATGAGATTTTGGGGACGAAATCTTCCTAAGGGGGGGGAGAGTTGTAACATCCTCTCTTTTGGTCCGGTAATTTCTAATTTTAAATTGATACATTTAATCGTATTAGAAATTATTTGATAAATATGTTTAAATTGCGAAACTTAGTTAAATAAGCCTCAGGACTTATTGTGCTTAGTAAATTATTGTTTGTTTTAATTTACTATAGTTGACGGTGCAATAAAAGAAGTTTCTCGCAAATGGTTTTTAGGTTCCAGACAATATGTTTTAAAGGGTATTGTTTTAAGTGGATACGGGTCGGTGTTAAAAATTGACCGACTTATAAACTTTCCCAAATAGGAAAGTTCTTTACTTTCCTTATTTGGAAACTTAACCTAAAACCTCTAAAACCCTCAAATCACTTAGAAATCTTGATTCAAATTCAAATTAGTGATCTTGAGCTGATTGTGATCTTGTGATAGCATAAACATCGTCATCTTCACTTTGAAATCCTTGATTTGGTAAGTTTTTGATTTGGTTTAGTTCATAAATTGAGTGAATAGAGATGTTTGATGATTTTGATATTATTACATGTTGTAATATGCTTAAATGATGATATATAGGCTGAAACATGTTGCTAGAAACGAGTTTGTGGTTGTTTGTTGGTGATATATGAAATTGGGTTTAAGCTGTGTGTTTGCAGGTCTGAATAAGAGCTGAAACGCGTAGGAACGCGATCCTGACCCTTTGCCTGGATCGCGTTGCTATATGAAAAACGGTTACAGAACATTTTCTTCTTGGGAACGCGATCCAGCTCATGTTACCCGGATCGCGTTACCATGTGAAATTTCGTCACAGAACTTTTTCAACTGACGAACGCGATCCCACCACCCTTGCCTGGATCGCGTTTGAATGAATAAATTTGATGAGTTTTGCAAAATTTGAAAATGCATAAGTGTTTGGAAGATGGTGTTTTTAGTGGCACTTCTTATGTCATATTCCTTTAGTGGCATTTAGGTGGTACTTTAGTGGCACTTATCCATTGAAAATATATGTTATAATGTGGATAATTCTAATGAGTTATGAGACTTAGTAAAGAAGTTTAACGTCGACTGAGTATTGTATATAATATTCCTTTAGTGGCACTTTATTGATGTTTTAGTGGCACTTTTGTAGAAAGATATTATTGTTACTTATGTTTGGAATTGATTAACAATGTGATTACTTATGTAATGTGTTTAATTACATAAGTACCATTAGTTGAAAACAAATTACTAACTTATGATTGATTTTATGTTCTCAGATAATCCAAGGGCTCAGCGAGATAAGACTGCTGAGTAAGTAACTGAGACGAATCAGGTGAGTGGATTTGAAACTCATAGTTTGATTTGGTTGTGTCAGTTTGATTTCAATCAGTAATTATAGGATTACTATTGATAGAATGTTAACTTGGAAATGATATGCCATTTGATTGGTGGTTTGATTAGCCTGTGAGCTTGATTGATGAATACAGAGGTCAACTAGATTGTCGGTTGGACTTGATTGCTAATGTTGGTCAACACAGGGTTGCGTACATGTGTTGATAGAGATTAGCATTTAGTTAGCGGTTAATCACTGTTTTGGCCTACAGTTGATTTAAGTGTTCTGATGGGGCCACCCGGAACAGGGTCCTTAGGAACCACCGTTCCTCTTGACGATATTTGTTGCATTATTGATTGTGAACAGATTGCTAGCTAAATTGAATTGTAGTTGATTATTCATTCACTTAGCTTCGTGCTAATCCCTCAATTTACTTCCTGCAGGTTATGTTTAATTATGTGGGTAGCCAGGAAGGGACGTTTTGATGCTGGGAATGTTTGAAACTTGCAACTCTGATCCAGTTTGTAATAAATAATGTTTTATAGTATATAATGCCCCGGGTTTGTAAACATGTTAACTATGTTTGTTTAGTAGTTAAACATATTGTATAAAGGGTTGCGAAAATTTCTAGCAGGTTTTAATAGAATATGTATTTCAAGTAGTCGCTTCCGCCAAACTTAATATTATATTGTTGTATTAAATGAGGGGCGTTATAATTGTAATCACTCGGTATGCATTTTTACTCAACTTTAACTATGTTTCCTTTGATTTCAATGAACATGTTTGTTTGTGTTGATATGGTTATAATTACTGGCTAGATTTCTTATACTTGCTTGGATGAATTAGCTAGATGATTAGGGGTGTACATTTTGGTGTGAGATTTATGCCTTGAGTTTATGATTCATCCATTAATTTGTATGTAACTAGCTTGTTGTTGGTTAAACTTGTTGGTATTTTAGCTAAGCAACCATAGCGAATGTTCGTTGCTTATTAAAATACTTATCACTTTGTATGTCCAAGTATGAATGAAACATTGATTGCGGAAGTAAATTTTGGTACAAGTAACACTAACGACCTAAATATATATAAGTTAGCGAATATAGCGAATGTTTTTCGTGTGGATGAATTGTAAACTCATAGAATGTTGATTTAAGTTTAATCAAAGAACCTTGTGTGTTCGAGCTTACTTTAAAAGATTTAACTTATTTGGTGATTCACTAATAGATATAGCGAACGTTTTCTACCTAGTAAATTGCTATTGATTGTTTGTTTATAAATGATTGAACAAAATTGCGGATGTAGTTTTGGAATGGGTTAAATGATTTAAGCTAAGATGTGCAAGTTGGTAACCATGGCGAATGTCCGTTATTAGATTAAATCATAGGTTTGTTAATTGAAGTTGAACATTTGGTCTTGGCGAATGTTAAGCTTATGTTTGATGGATGTTACTTTAGCATATATTTAACCGGTTATAACTTCACACTTCGAAATCACTAGTGAAATAATCCAAGCAAGTGTTTTTACTATACGAAAGTTTCCAAACAACTAATTCGACTCTTAAGAGTCCACTTACCTAGTTTTAATTCAAAGATTGTAGTTTTAAGCATCGTGACAACTTGGTCACAAAACCACCACTTTTGTTTTTACTTTCTTAAATTACTCACATTTGACTTGATTATCTAAAACTAAGTTCCCTGTGTTCGAACCCGAACTTATCCAACTATACTACTACACGATAGGGTCCACTGCCCGGTTGTGTTTTGGTCTAGCACGGTACTTTCTTGTTCATATTTCAACGATATATTTTGAGACTAGATTTAGCACATCAAGTTTTTGGCGCCACTGCCGGGGAGCTTGTGTTTTAGATCATATTTTAAGTGTGATTAATTGACCCTTTCTAGGAATTTATTCTTGGAAAGTTACTTTTAATTGTGTTGCACCGGTGCATTTGACGGTTTTGTCTTTTGTGTTCTTACAGGTTTATTTGGTAGTGGATGAACACAAGGAGCTTCGGTAAAGAGCTTCTTTGTCCTTTGTCCAATCCGGAGAAAACCACCAAGAAGAAACGAAGGAAGAAACCAAAGCAAAAACCGACGGATTCAACTAGTAGTCAAACGGATACGGAAACATCTTCGGGAAACATCCTTGTTGAGGAAACCTTTGAAGACGAACTAGTATCACAACACGAAGAGGAAGAAGTTGTTGTAATTGAGGACGAGATGGCGGATGAAGATGATACACCTATTTGGTCACGGACAAGGACCGTAGCACCTACACCCGGTTTGGCCTTTCAAAAGCAAAATATCGAGAACAACAATTTCTCTTTAAAGGGGCATCACATGCAACTTATCAAGGATACCCAATTCGATGGAAGAGTGTGGGCCGATCCGCATAAACACATAGCAAGTTTTCTTGAGAATGGGGAGTACTTTAAATATGGGGCGAATATGGATGAAGTGATCCGGTTAAGGACTTTTCCGATGTCCTTATGTGGTGAGGCCAAGATTTGGTATCAAGAGTTAGATCCCAATACCATTAGAACATGGGATGAAATGAGGGAAGCTTTTATTAGTCGGTACTATCCTCCGGCTTTGGCCGAAAGGTTGTTGAATGAAATTCGAGCTTTCAAACAACAAGAGGGAGAGACTTTGGTAGAAGCATGGTCTTGGTTGAAGGATATGCTAAGAAATTGTCATGGCCATGGGTTGTCAAAAGCGAAAATCATCACATTGTTTTACAATGGTCTTGACACCCAATCGGCAAATGTTTTAGATGCTTCGGGAGGAGGCTTGTTTCTTTACAAGACACCAAATGAAGCTTGGAAGGTGCTTGAGGATAAAGTCACTCAAAGTTTGAATTGGGCAAAAGATAAAGGCGGAAAACCGGTTAGGAAGCATGTCGCCTTCACGGAAGGTAGTAGTGGGAGTGGAAGCTCGGATAATTCGGCAATGATGAAGGAATTGAAAGCATTGTCTTCAAAGTTTGATTTACAGTTCAAAACTTTAAAAGGTGAGTTGAAGGAGCTTCGGGATGGTTGTGCTAATTGTGGAGGTAACCATGCCATGACAAATTGTGCACAAGATGATTTGCCAATTATGGGGGATGAGGAAGATGTGAATTTTCTCCAACAAGGCAATTACCAAAGCGATGGAAACTACCAACGGGGTGGTTACCAAAATAGAAATTCGGGAGGCTATCAAGGAGGATACAATCAAGGCAACCATTTTTCTAGACCGAACCAAGGATATAACCAAAACCAAACTACCCCAAAACCAAAACCAAAACTCATCAAGAGACAACAACCCACCTCCGGTTCAAAAACAAGAACCAACCTTGTCACCCATGGAACCAATGATGAAGGAGTTCATGGCTAAACAAGACGCTTGTACCAAACGTTTAAAGGCCCAAATGACCAACATAAGGCTTAGTATGGAGCAAGGCCAAAAGAATCAACAAGCTTCCATACAAGACTTAGAGCGAAAGATGGATAGGTTACCGGAGGGACAAAGTAGTAGGCCAACCGGTGGCCTACCAAGCAATACTCAACAAAACCCAAGACAAACATCCACAAGTGGATCAAAACCATACCAACCACCACCCGTAAGAAATGAGCATGTAAATGCTATCACCACAAGGAGCGGGAAGGAACTTCCACCACCTCAAGTCAAGAATCAAAATATTTCTAACCCTATTTTGCAGGATGAGGAGGAGGAAGAGATTGAAGAGCAAGTTGATGCAACTCCACCAACGGTTACACCGGTGTCACCTACGCCGGTTGTCAAAGCATACAAGCCAAATGATAAACGCTCAAAAGTACTATATTTTAGTAGTATTTTACCCCTAATCTTGAATGTTTTTATTGCATTTTGTTTAGAATAGATATTGATTTCGTTCATATTTGCAAATAGATGTGGAAATGGAGCGTTTATGGAAAAGGAACAGAAAACAGTCAATAATCAAGCTAAATGATACATATTTGAAGAATAATGAGAAGTCGAAGTCGAAGAAAAGAAGAAATGAAGAAAAATCAAAAATCGGCTGGAAAATGCATCCATACGCCGTATGGAAATCCATACGCCGTATGGAAATCCATACGCCGTATGGATTGAAGCAGTGGAGGCCCAGGTTACGCGAGTCTGGGCAGGGCTTGAAATCAATCCATACGCCGTATGGAAATCCATACGCCGTATGGATCAAAAACCACAGAAGTATAAAAACGCGTTTTAAACCCTATTTCGACAGTTTTTTAGTGTTTTTCGATTTCTTTCGGTTCCAGACGACTTTTAGGGTTTATAATTCGTATTTTAGGGTTAGTTTGGAGGTACGAAAGCTAAGGATCGAGGATAATTCGCTTTAATCTTTCGTAGTTCATCGTTAATCGACTCGGTATATTTCGTTTCTTTATTTTCATTGAAGAATTTGATTTAATGAATCTGAATATTTCTGTGTTGATGATGAATTGAATATTAATGTGATTGTGTAGTTGATTTAAATAAGATTATGATTATTGAACGATTATAATTGCGTATTGAATAAGTTATTTGATTGAAAATGGTTATATTACTCGTGGACACTTGTTTATTGGTAACTAGTTATTATTGTTGCTTCACGTGGTTAATAATGTTGATGAGATTGAGTTCCTTTAATGTTATTAACTATTGATGGTCATAACTTTAGGGTTTTGAATTATCACTAAATACGTTGAGTCTGATAGGTCGAGTATACAATAATAATCTACTTTAAGATGAGCAAGACAATAAGTTAATTATTGGGTATTGTTGAGTCATACCAATAGAGTTAATTATAACGCGTTGTGAATGTTTAATGCATAATCTAGGGAAAGGCACACAATTGACTGATCATCTTGTGATGTCGGACCGATGTTTCATGTTGGACCATAGATTATAGGAATTAGTTGGACCCGAAACGTTGGCTAGTTCATATTCGACTTAGTATTCATTGAAGAATTTGTTATTAAGTTGATTTAAAAGAATCACAATTAGATAATCAATACGTAATTAATCGGGAAATATGAATCTAAGTGACATTAACTATACAATTACTTATTCCTTCCAATTAGGATTTCTTGTTATTATTTATTTATTATTTTAATTTAAAGTTTTATTTACGGTTGTTTATGTTAATTAAATGTTTTCTGAATTGTTCGTACGGAACTAAAACGCCCCCCATATTTACTGTTTTCTAGTTAATTGTTAATTTTTATTTTTAAATATTCCACCTTTTCCCTGTGTTCGAATCTGACTTACCAAATCTATATTTACAATTGATCGGGTATTCTTGCCTGGTTGCTTGAAAGTAATTATTAGGTATTTCTATTTATAAATTGTAAAACAAGACGCGCTTTCACTAGCGACATCACCAAAGATCCCTTATTCTCAACGGTTAAGGAAAGAGAAGATTGCGGCTCAATATGGAAAGTTTGTGGATATGATCAAGGGCATTCGGATCAATGTGCCTTTGGTTGATGCATTAGCGGGGATGCTGAATTATGCTAAGTTCATCAAGGATTTGGTGAGCAACAAGGACAAGCTATCGGAAGCCTCGGCTATGTTTTTGAATGAGGAGTTCTCGGTCATTGTTCAAAACCAAATTCCACCAAAGCTTGGAGATCCCGGGAGTTTCATCATATCATGTACCTTGGGTAAAATAATTACGTGTGATGCTCTTGCGGATTTGGGTGCTAGCATAAATTTGATGCCATATTCATTGTATGCTAAATTGTCCCTAGGATCTTTGACCCCCACTCGCATGAGCATAAGACTTGCCGATAGGTCATTCCAATATCCCGTTGGGATTGCGGAAAACACGATGATAGAGTTAGGGCAATTTACATTCCCGGTTGATTTTGTGATCCTCGAAATGAAGGAGGATAGTAAAGTACCCTTGATTTTAGGAAGACCGTTTTTGCACACCGCGGACGCTATCATCCAAGTTAAGGACAAACAATTTACCTTAGGAGTAGGACAAGAATGGATTGCTTTCACGGTCGATAAGGCCATGAAGCATCCTTATTCCACTGACGATTCTTTTTTTAGAATTGATGTGATAGATGAGGCGGTGGATGAAGAATTGCAAGGTTTACTTGGAATGGAATCGGAGCTTCTCGACTTTTTGGAGTCAAATGATGAAAGAATGACCGAGGAAGAGTTGGTGATGAGCATGGGAGATGTATTGGATGAAGAGGAGCAAGAAGAGGATGTTACTTTTGAAGAGCTCACCAATGATGATAGAATACGGATCAAGACATCTTTGGAGGATCCACCTAGAGATTTGGAGATGAAACCTCTACCTAGCCATTTGGAGTATGCATATCTTCACGAAGAGAACCTATTGCCCGTTGTAATTTCTTCCACTCTTTTAAATTAGGAAATCTGCATGTTATTAGATGTGTTGAAAGCTCACAGGCGCCTTTGCTTGGCGTACGTCCGACATACCCGGAATAAGCCCCTCATTTTGCAAACGCAAAATAAACTTTTTAGATGAGGCAAAACCCGTTGTTCAAAGGCAACGGAGGCTTAATCCGAATATGAAGGATGTTGTCAAGAAGGAGTTTGTCAATTAGTTGCTTGATGCGGGTATCATTTACCCTATCCGATAGCTCATAGGTTAGTCCGGTGCATTGTGTGCCAAAAAAGGGGGTATGACGGTTGTGACTAATGACCGTGATGAATTGATTCCTACTAGAACCGCGACCGGGTGGCGAGTTTTCATTGACTATAGGAAATTGAATGACGCCACCCGTAAAGACCACTTTCCTTTGCCCTTTATTGACCAAATGCTTGAAAGACTTGCGGGAAATGAATTTTATTGTTTTCTTGATGGGTTCTCGGGATATTTCAATCCCCGTAGACCCCGAAGATCAAGAGAAGATCACTTTCACTTGCCCATTTGGAACCTATGCCTACCAGCGAATGCCTTTCGGGCTATGCAATGCCCCGGCCACCTTTCAAAGGTGCATGATCTCCATTTTTCACGACATGGTTGAGACCTCCATGGAAGTTTTCATGGATGACTTCTCCGTGTTTGGAAACTCGTTTGAATTATTTTTGTCCAACTTGGACAAAATGCTTGAGAGGTGTTAAAAAGCCCATTTAGTCTTAAATTGGGAAAAATGCCATTTTATGGTAAAAGAGGATATTGTGTTAGGGCACAAGGTGTCGGGTCTAGGTATTGAGGTTGATAGGGCCAAAATTGATGTCATTGCTAAATTACCTCCACCGACCACTGTGAAAGGCGTTAGAAGTTTTTTAGGTCATGCCGGGTTCTATCGTAGGTTCATTAAGGATTTTTCCAAAATCACCCGACCTATGACTAAGTTACTTGAAAAAGACACACCCTTTGTGTTTAATGACCCGTGTTTGAGTGCATTCGTGACCTTGAAAGACCAATTGACTAATGCACCCATCATTGTTTCCCCCGATTGGTCCAAGCCATTTGAACTAATGTGCGATGGTAGCGACTTTGCCTTAGGAGCCGTCCTAGGACAAAGAGAGGACAATCATTTCAAGCCTATCTATTTTGCTAGCAAAACACTTAATGGTGCCCAACAAAATTACACCACAACCGAAAAGGAATTGCTTGCCGTGGTATTTGCCTTTGACAAATTTAGGCAATATCTGGTGTTATCCAAGACCGTTGTTTTTACCGACCATTCGGCTCTCAAGTATCTTTTTGCAAAACAAGATGCTAAACCCGGTCTCATTCGTTGGATTCTTCTTTTACAAGAATTTGACATTGAGATTAAGGATAAAAAGGGGGCCGAGAACCTTGCCACCGATCACTTGTCGAGATTGGAAAATCCAAATCTTGACAAGCAAGGCGATACTAACATTGATGATTTCTTTTTCCCGAGGAATTTCTTTTACAGGTAGGTGACAATGAGGAAAAAGAGGATGAAGCACCTTGGTTTGCCGACTTTGCAAATTATTTGGTTGGGGGTGTATTGAGAAAGGGAATGAGCCATCAAGAAAAGAGCAAATTCTTCTCCAACATAAAGCATTATTTTTGGGAAGAACCCAATTTATTCCGGGTATGTGCGGATGGCATGATTAGGAGATGTGTATTGGGGGGTGAGACTAGGGAAATCTTGGACACTTGTCACCATGGACCAACCGGTGGTCATTATGGACGTTCGGTTACCGCAAAGAAAGTCTTTGATGCGGGTTTCTATTGGCCCACCATTTTCAAGGAAGCAAATACTTTATGCAAAACTTGTGATGCTTGCCAAAGAACGGGAAACATCTCCAAAAGAGATGAAATGCCTCAAACTAGCATCCAAGTTTGTGAGGTGTTTGATATTTGGGGCATTGATTTCATGGGTCCGTTTCCACCCTCTTTTAAATGTGAATACATTCTTGTTGCGGTGGACTACGTGTCAAAGTGGGCGGAAGCCAAGGCTCTACCAAAGAATGATGCTAGAGTTGTGATTGATTCCTTGAAAAGCTTGTTTTTCCAATTTGGGATGCCCAAGGCTTTGATAAGTGATAGGGGAAGCCACTTTGCAAATGCCCAATTAGAAAAGGTGCTCAAAAAGTATGGGGTAAACCACCGATTTTCAACTTCTTACCACCCTCAAACGAGTGGTCAAGTTGAGAACACGAATCGTGCCTTGAAGAGGATCTTGGAGAAAACGGTCAAAGATAACTGGTCAATATGGTCCAAGAAGCTTGATGACGCATTGTGGGCGTTTCGAACCGCCTACAAGACTCCCATTGGGACGACACTGTGACACCCGTCAAATTAGGACTAGTAATTAGTGCCTAATCAAGTTTTAATACATGTAATTAGTTCTGTGTTAGGCTAATTAATGTATCAATCAATACATATATTGTTGAATATATACAAGAATACGATTTAACTGAATCGTACGAGTTTCAAATCGAATGTATTTCGGGCAATTAAATACGGACGTTGGTGAACAATTTTATTAAATAATACAATATTATTTAGTAACACTATTATATCTCAATAATATTATTTTTATAATATTTCGTATTCAATTCATATCGCACAACGATGTTTACACGATTAAAATGTTAAACACACAAACAAACAAAACGAGATAACGTTATATTTTTATAACGCAACTATTAAGTATTTTATGAAATACTTCAACAAAAATATCGAATAAATATTCGTATTTTTAAAACGTATAAAATAATTAATTAAACGTTTTAAACGATCGGGAAAACGAACACCGCACGGGGCAGGAACGCAGGAAATTAAATTGGTGAAGCCCACACAGTGGACCCCACCGAAAATCTGCCCAAAATCGGGGATTCCCTCCCCATTTCTTCCATAATCACCATCATCACCTCTCTCCTTCTTTCTTTTTCTCTCTAAATTACAAACCCACACCACCTCACAAATCATCAAAATAAACCTACAAATCGTCATCAAATCATCAAGATTTTTACAAAAACGGAACCACCACGCTACGATCTACAATCCTATCTTTCCAGATTTTCATTCCGACACTTTGTAAGTTTCCGACAAAATCCCGAAACCTCTCGTATTAGCTTATTTTTACATGTTTACGGGTTATTTGGGTTTATATATGTCCATTACAAAAGGTAAAACACGATTTTATAGCTTAAAAATGGGTTAGATTTGAGTTTTGGGTCGAAAATTATCGACAGTCGCTGGGTTCTATTTTGATGTTCATCTTTGCGACACAAGCCTTGTGTCGCAGGTTGTGTCGTATAAAACCCTTTGTGTCGTATCTTGTGTCGTATAAGCCCAGTTATGTCGGATCCTCTACGACACAATATTATGTCGTATCTTATGTCGCAAATACCATGCGACACTATCATTATGTCGCTGTTGAATCAGCATTGTACGCTTATGCGACACAACCCTTGTGTCGCTAAGCTCATTGTGTCGCATATTGTGTCGCATAAAACAGAATGTTTAAAAACTCAGATTTTTACTAAGTGTCGAGACCTGGAATTTATCACTTGATTTTACCTAAATTCAAATCCCAGATGCATTTTTCACCAAAGCAATATAGTAGAAATAAAAATTTTCCAAGCTGACTTGGCAGCTCGACCCCAACCAGGGGCTCTGCCCCTTGGACCCCGCCAGGGGCTGCCGCCCCTTAGACCCCGCTACCAGGGGCGCTGCCCCCGGACCCCCGTACTTAGATTCCCTAAGCACATTTCTCACCAAGTGTCAAACTTGTACAACTTCAAAACGCTTATGCGATACAACTTTTCAAACATAATGGAATTTGCTTTTCAAGTATAACGCTTCGAAATCAATGTGATAACATCAAAACTATTATTACAATTAATCACCAACGGGCCGTACACGTTTTCAAACATACAATTCAATCAACCAAAACGTAGTAATTTGGACAAGTCAATCAACCAAATCGGGGTAATTTGGACAAACAACTACAAAGGTAGTCTTTCGAGATGCCTAAACAATTAATAACCATCGCGTGTCATGGACACCTTCAGGTTACAAGTCTTCGGACCACACTTCAAGGCAAATCAATTCAAGTTATTAATTCTAACCTTCAAGACTCAGGTGAGTCTCATGGCCCCTATTTTACTGCTTTTCAATCAGGGGTGTGATATTATTGCTCGTTTTGTTTTACAAGTTAAACGCAAGTACAAATCAAATCAAATACTACATGAGTTTCAAGCTAATCAATTTAAAGCCCTCCATAGCATAGTCTGGTAATACGTAGTAGCGTGAAAGTTAGTATATGATATCATATAGGATTGACAATCCTCGTCTGGGTTAGCACGCACTAACTGGTCAAACGGACGTATTAGCATTTGGGAAGACGAGTGTGGATTAGGCACTCGTAGGAGGCATTTCAAGTTAGGTTTCCTTAAGTGGGTTTGACAACTCAAGTTAAGCTCAGACTATGTGCTCATGGCTGTATAACTTTTATTTTGCTTAATTGCATTTTAAATTCAATTATTAAATCTTGCGGTTCATACAAACATATGTGTTGACATACAAACCTGTGAGCTCACCAGCGTTTCGCTGACCAATTTTAGCATGTATCACAGGTGACAAGCAGTAGGTTGGACTGCTCAAGTAAGGATCAATTAGCTCGAGTCATCATGCAAACAATCAGAGATTTAGCTGCATTATTATATTTTGTATAGATTAATTATGTACTTAAATCTCTCAATTTCAACCGAGCTTATGTAAACAATATTTTGATGTAAACTTTTGGTTTTATCAATACAAATGTAAAACGACGCATGTAGTGGTCGTTCATTATATATCTTTGTGCTGTGATTATTGATTCGTAACACCCAAATCGTGCTTCCGCTAAACAATAAATTTGGGGGTGTTACAGACACCGTATCGGTTGCTATATGGCAAAACTTACCATTTGCCTCTTGAAATCGAGCACAAAGCCTATTGGGCTTTAAAGAATTGCAACTTAGACATGGTTGAAGCGGGTGAAAAGAGGATGTTGCAATTACACGAGTTAGATGAGCTTAGGTTGCAAGCCTATGAGAATTCACGTCTTTACAAGGAACGAACAAAGGTATTGCACGACCGAAAGCTCAAAATGAGAAAGGAATTTAAAGCGGGTAAAAAGTACTTTTATTCCAATCTCGGTTCAAATTGAAACAACCTAAGTTCAAACCACGTTGGATCGGTCCTTATACGGTTAAATATGGTTTCCCTTCCGGGTATGTTGAGCTTCTCAAGGCAGATGGTGGAAGTTTCGTTGTAAATGGGCATCGTTTAAAGTTATATCATGAAGAGGATACCGGAAGCGAGTGGGAGGAGCTCGCGGTTTACCCCAAGAGAAATTGAATTCGGGGTCGAGTCAAGCTTTCGACTCGTTAATAAAAAAAGCACACAACGGGTTAGCCCGTTCTCGTATCCTTTCTAGCTTTTTAAGTTTACTACTATTATTATTATTTGATTTCATTGAAAAAAAAAATCATTTTTTCTGTAAAATGCTTAAGGCAGCCGGGTAAAATCACTACGAGCCGGGTGAAATAGCAAATCCGCAAACAGAAGGTAACAAAAGGTTTCGTCCGTTTGAAGGCTGTAGTAGCCGGCGGGTTTGCCTTTTACCAACCGGGTTGTCCATGAAACCGGCTGCTTAGATATCTACCAGCCAGGTAGTTCAAACTCACATGACCTGATTAGAATTTTGACCCGGGACCCACCCGTGCCCAACCCGTTTCTACCAGCCGGGTAACCCGCAAAGCAGTCGGGTAATTCAAAATATTGGGCATTATCAGATGCGATTTTTGCACTTTCTCTTCGCCTAACTCCATTATATTCCTTCTTCTTCCAAACCGGCTGCTACTAAACCCGAATCCAACACCCATCTTTCAAAAAATTTTATCTTTTCATCATCTAATTTGTGTTTCAATGGCACCTAAGGTATGGGTTAACGACTTTTTAGCTTTTAAATTGCTATTTTCATACCCACATTCATAAACAATTCGGGTTTTGCAATTTTTAAGTGTGGGTGTAATTAATCTTATGATTTTCGTGTTATTGATGATGTATACATGCTAGATAACCTATTTTCTCGATGAATTTGTGTTTATTTGCTTGATTTGATGAATTTTGTGAATTAGGGTTTATGTGAAAATGGGTAATCCGAATTTTGTTGATGATAAGTGTTTATAGTTGTTAAATTTACATGATTTTTCTGTTACCATGTTTTTCATTGCTTGATTTGTGAGTTAATTCATAACTTGGGCTTAATTGTGTGACTAAAGTTCATGTCAAATTGAGGAAGATGATAATGGTGCATGTTTTGGTCATTCTTTGACTAGAAATGACTATTGGTTGTAAGACATTGCTTGAAAATAGATAACGTGTCTACTTTTTCATAATTCACGTATATGTTTGATACTATGATTATTGAAAGTTGAATGTAAATGATAAACTTGTCTGGGATGTGGGTACATTGTATGAATTAATATGTAATTGTGATTGTAAGACTAGCTTAACTAGGATGATGTAAATTAGGCATTATTTTAAGTTTGGTTTAGTTTAATAATTGGACTACATATTGTTTGTACATTGGTTGAGTTAGTAAGTGTATTTTTGAATGTGTTGTGCATGCTTGGTCATAGAGTTTAGTTGAATTGCCTGTATGCCACATTTGTTTTGGAAAAGTTATTTGTTTAGGGAAGGTTATAATTCTTGACATATTATCGCTCATTCTGTATATGATGTGTGTCTATGATTATGACTAACACTAACATTTTTGTTTGGAACAAATGGTGTTTTCTTGTGGTGTATTGTGCATAATTCTCAAAAGTCACGAAAGACCAACACTTCCAAGCGAGCTGCCGATACCTCCACATCTGCCCTTCATGATGAGGAGGAACTCCTCCGAGTTGAGCCAGAAAGTGCTGAGGCTCAAATGTTGCCTACAAATCTCCACAAATGGTTACGGTTTGACCATAGATGGGTGCATTATAATGACTATGCTCGTAACCTGTACTATGTAATGCAAAAGAATTTGAATTGTCAAGATATGTTGACTGGGCACCTCTTGAAGCTGCTGGCTTGGCGGGTCATATTCGCGACCTTTTTGTCCAAAGATATGAGCATGGAGGACATGTGTTCCAGTTTACCGAATGGGAAAGGCTTTTTGACATTAGGGTTCCTGTGTTTAGGGAGTTATGCTTTGAATTCCACTCGACGATCATTATGCAAAGACAGCTCACTACTGCTACCGATCAAAACTTTGTGAAGTTCAGATTAGGGGGTGAACCTAGGCTTCTTTGTATAAAAGATTTGGCAACTTGTTTGGGGATTTATACACCTGCTGAGCTTTCGTATGATTTCTTTGACGATTACTTGATGTTTGGAGCTCGGGTACATGATACGAATGATTTTGTTGAAGGGGACTTCTAGGAACAATTTAGTGATAAAGAATCTGAAGCGAGTGGGGTATCTCATCGAGACATGAATGATCTCCGACTCCGTGTTATTCACCGTTTCATCGCTCACACCATTGCAAATAGACGTGAGAACACGGAGAAAATCACTTTGGCAGATATTTGGTACTTGAGGCAAATTCACGAAAGAATTCACATCAACATTCCTGTGTGGCAAGTTATCTGAAAACTCTTGCCGGTGATTTGAGGGATAAAAGCCCTATTTGTGGTGGACATTTCATTACTTTAATTGCCCGGTCATTTGGAATCAGTTTTGGGCCACAATCTGGTTTGACTAGGGTGGAACTCACCCAAAAGAGTGTTGGCTATCTCATGTACCATGCCACTAGGGCAGTTTCTAAGGATGGGAGAAATTATGTCCCATATGTCGCACCACCTGAAGATCAACAACAACAACAACAACCACCTAGGCGACAATGAGTTGCACAACCTTCTCTTCTTGATATTATGCAGGGTATAGAGGGATTGCAAGTCAATCACAATGAATTCAGAGGGGAGGTGACTGAGTGGAAGGATGAGATGAACAATTGGCAGCAGCAAATGGACTACAGGATCGGCAACATCGAGTATCAGTCTGCATGGAACACCCACAACCTTAGTTGGTTAGCTGAGCAGCAGGGTTACCAGACCACCAGAGCCGCACCTTTGTACCAATGGGGTACTTCAGAGTCCCGCACCCACCCACCCCCTGTGTATGATCATGTTTCTGCATTGGAGGAAGCTCAACGCCTGCACCAAGAAGAATACGAAAGGCAACTGCAGCAGGAACAGATGTATCGCGATGCTCCTTCCGGTACTCAAAGCTGGGATCCATGGCCACAGGCTCGCGACCATCAGGATGGCTCTCAAGGACCAAGTTCAGGGGGTTGGGGATGGCCTTATTAGTTTCATCACTGCATAATTCAGACTTTATTATTGTTTTGACTTTTATTTAGATTTGAGTGCCTGCGTGCCTCCCTTGTTAGACAATTTATTTTATGCTTTAGTACTTATATTAGCTAGTATGTTGAATTGCTTGATTTGAGTGGCATTTGGGTACTGTTTTGTACAATGTCACTCAAAAACAATCCTCTATGTTTATTTTTATTTCTATTTAGGTAATGGCTAAAAGTTCTTGCTTGTACAGATTTGGGACACGTGCGCCGGTTGGCAAAAAGTTCAGCAAATGCACTTGCTCGGCTAACAAACCCCCGGGGAAGTTCTCGTTCTTTTTGACCCTTCGTACTCTTACTTATATGCTGTTTTTGCATTGAGGGAAATGCAAATCTCAAGTGTGGGGAGGGTTAAATTCACTTGAATTCCATTTCTAGTAAATTATTGTTTCTTACCTTTTATTGGGTTTGTGAAGTCTATTGGTTCTCCAATTGAACTTTACGAATCCTATTAACGGGCCATTGGTCACTTATTAGGTCTGTTATTGATCTTGGGTCCAATAGACTTTTGCAAATTTCAATAAAGGGTCGGGGAACGATAGTTTGCTAGGAATGTTCTTGTCCTTGTTAGATTAATTGATTTGGAATTGATTTATGAAAATTAATTGAAAGTAATTTAATTTTCCCTCTTGCAACATAACTTTTTGAGATGTGTCATAAAAAGCAACCTGATAGGGTGAATTGCATGACTAGCACACTTGTAGCCTCCGCTATAAATTGTGAGAAATATTGCGCCTTATTGAGAAAAACACTTATCTTTAGTGTTTACATTGTTTATTGCTATGAGTGTGCCGGTGATTGTAGTCTGTTCTAGAACTTGCCTTAGTGATGCATTTTGAGACCGCTGTGGAATCACAGAAATGTGATATAGGTGGGGTCGAAGACGAGGAGGTATTCTTAGGATTGGAGCTTAATCCTTATAGTTTTGACTTTCTAACCAATTATTGAGTTTGTGCTTGATCTTTTATAGATCGTACGAATTTACTAATCGGTCAAGGAATCTTAACTATTTTGGATCTTATTTTCTGTTTTACACCAATTTACATCCAGTCCACCCAGGTCGTTAGCACTCATTTTAGTCCTAAGAAACCCTTAGAAAACTTCCACATTCATTCCACTAAAATATTAGCCTTATTTTTGTGTAGTCAATTCCCGAACCATTTACTTTTCTAAGATGTTGCCTAGTTGGAATTTTTAATGAGTTTTATCTAAATGTGACTTAAATCGTTTTGAAATGGGATTCTAGTATTAAATTCTATAATTGAAGTTGCATGATATGGAAATTGTTTTAATGTTAAAGTTAAATTATTGAAGTTGAAAGCAATTAAATTAAAGGAGGGTTAAACTTTAAAGCTTAATGTTAAAGATTGGGTAATTGTAGTAAACTAAATGGCCTTTGAATTCCTGAACAAGTAGTTCCCGAGGGGTGTTCTACACCTAGCCACCGAAAGCCTTTATCAGGTCTTGGATGGTTGGTCCGAAAGTTCGTTACACAAGATTCATAGAAAGTCATAGAATGCAATTATTCCAATCAAATGTGTAAATCAATTTGAGTTATTTGTGTGAAATTATTGAATATAAGTTGTAAGTGAGAACAAGGAATAATTAGAATTGATTTGACATGAGAATCCTAAGTTTTATCACTATCACATGTTTAAACCATTAGGCAACATTTCTACATTTTTCACGAGTCTTGACTACCGTTTTCACCAATTTTTGTGTCTATCATACCCATTTCATAATAGCCTACATTTGTTACAACACATGTTTAGAATACCTCTTCCGAGATCTCGCTTGGTGCTCACGCCAAGAAGGTGGAGATTTGATCCTTTTGCAAGCCTATGGTAACAGTGCATCGCGACTTGGCTTGATTGAGTGTTACATCATTTATATTCTTACCCTGTAGTTTTATAGGTTGAGAGTGAGTGATTAAACACTTATCCTATTGTGAGGTGCTAGGTCGTGCATTCGGGCTTGACAATGTTATCATCTCAAGTTTCTATTCATTATATAAATGTTACTAACCTAATTGCTTAGGTGATTGGAGTTGGTTTTATTTTGCAAAACTTGATCTCCGTTTCTGAAAACGCAAGAGGGGGTATTTGATTTGGATTATAATGGTTTGCTTGAGGACAAGCAAGGTTCAAGTGTGGGGATATTTGATATCGCTCATTTTGTATATGTGTATCACTCGTGATATCATTGTTTTTGCTTGTGCTTTGAGTCGATTTTCAAGAACTTTTGATACTTATTTGGCTAAAACTGATTTCTAGGTGCCAACGTTGAAGAAACAAAGTTTGGATTACATTTGGGTGAAGAATCAAGCTAAGTGTGAAATGTGTTGAACTCTTGTGCTCAAAAGTGAAAGGATGGTGGAAATGGAAAGTACCCGCCGGCTTGAAGACTTACCAGCCGGGTACTCAAGTTCCACATGTACCCGCCGGCTGAAGAACATACGAGCCAGGTTGTGAGTTTTCAAGATTACCCGCCGGGTAGAATGCGTACCAGCCACTTCCATTGGCCATTTTTTAGGGTTTTGAAGCCATTTTCATCATCTTGTAGATTTCTCATCATACTAACACATTCGGTTACGAACAATCATCATCCAAACATTGTAATCACTCGGTTTGCATTTTTATTCAACTTTAACTATGTTTCCTTTGATTTCAATGAACATGTTTGCTTGTGTTGATATAGATATGATTAGTGGCTAGATTTATTATACTTGTTTGGATGAATTAGCTAGTTGATTAGGGGTGTACATTTTGGTGTGAGATTTATGCCTTGAGTTTATGATTCATCCATTAATTTGTATGTAACTAGCTTGTTGTTGGTTAAACTTGTTGGTATTTTAGCTAAGCAACCATAGCGAATGTTCGTTGCTTATTAAAATACTTATCACTTTGTATGTCCATGTATTAATGATCCATTGATTGCGGAAGTAAATTTTGGTACAAGTAACACTAACGACCTAAATATATATAAGTTAGCGAATATAGCGAATGTTTTTCGTGTGGATGAATTGTAAACTCATAGAATGTTGATTTAAGTTTAATCAAAGAACCTTGTGTGTTCGAGCTTACTTTATAAGATTTAACTTATTTGGTGATTCACTAATAGATATAGCGAACGTTTTCTACCTAGTAAATTGCTATTGATTGTTTGTCTATAAATGATTGAACAAAATTGCGGATGTAGTTTTGGAATGGGTTAAATGATTTAAGCTAAGATGTGCAAGTTGGTAACCATGGCGAATGTCCATTATTAGATTAAATCATAGGTTTGTTAATTGAAGTTGAACATTTGGTCTTGGCGAATGTTAAGCTTATGTTTGATGGATGTTACTTTAGCTTATATTTAACTGGTTATAACTTCACACCCCGAAATCACTAGTGAAATAATCCAAGCAAGTATTGTTTTTACTATACGAAAGTTTCCAAACAACTAATTCGACTCTTAAGAGTCCACTTGCCTAGTTTTAATTCAAAGATTGTAGTTTTAAGCATCGTGAAAACTCGGTCACAAAACCACCACTTTTGTTTTTACTTTCTTAAATTACTCACATTTGACTTGATTATCTAAAACTAAGTTCCCTGTGTTCGAACCCGAATTTATCCAACTATACTACTACACGATAGGGTCCACTGCCCGGTTGTGTTTTGGTCTAGCACGGTACTTTCTTGTTCATATTTCAACGATATATTTTAAGACTAGATTTAGCACATCACAACACACGGGCATAATATAACCTAGTTTAATTCAAAAATTACTCAAATAACAAAACCCATATCTATACTCAAAGTTGAGCACACCACTTAAATCGACACCATCATTATCTCATAAATCATCACCACTGACACGTAATACCGTCGTTTCAGATCTACTAACCCATTATTAGAGGATTAGAATATGTTTAAATTAGGTTTGTATACGGCCCAGCCCAATTGTATAGATGGGTTAGGGTCCATTAGGGTTTTGTTTAATCTTTGTAATCTATAAATACTTATCAAAGTAATACGAAATACCTATGGGTTTCTATCATTTTACATGGTATCTGAGCCTTAGGGTTCCTGCTATTTCTTTTTCGCGCTACCCGTCCGCGAATCTAAAAATCTCATCTATCTCTTTTCTCACTATTCAAAGAAAAAAAAAACACTATTCTTTGTTACTTGCAACCTATTCTTTCATGTTCTTCTACTCTTTCACGTAATGACATCGACTTTGTGGTTTGCTTAAATTCATCTGTGTGACACCCCTTAAATTTAAACGCGATTACGTACACTAAACACATACATGTTTTAGGCTAATTCCCTACTAAGTGAATTCACATCACATTTTTGAGATAAGCCTAGCGAAGCCCAACTATTTTATACGTGAGGTATTACTATTTTCGTAGTTATTTATAATTACGCGCGAAACTATTGGATCGAGTCCGACACAGTTAACTTTGGACGTTGGTGACCACTTTTTATAAATAACGAGGATCTTTACCCAAACAAACATTATTTACCTTATATTATTGAAATAATATACATTATGTAATACATTTTGATGAAAACGTAACGGAACGCGAAATAAACGAACAAATTATATCGACTATTAAACGAAACCTGACAAAACACTTTACATATTATTTATTTATTTCTAAGTATATTTAATAAATACTTCATTATAAATCGACATAGAAACCTTACGTTTAAATGATAGAACAAATTATACAAACGAGCGGTTAAACGAGCGGGACACAGGACAAAACATTCGGGAACGAAAATGGGTGAAGCCCACACCTTGGTGGACCCCACCCAACCGGCCACACCAAAACCCCCCTCACCCCCTCACTTTCTTCTTCCATTTTTCACTCAACCTCACCAACTCAAAACCCTCTCTTTTTCTCTCTTTTCCGCGAACCGAAAACAGCCCTAAAGATCACGAATTTCGTCACCAAAAACGCACCATTTCACGGAGTGGATTCAAGAAGGAACGATCACCAACTTGAGCTCTTCATCTTCATCTTCTTCGTTTTTCATTTTGTGGTATGAAACTTCTTAACACTTTTAAAATACTTATTAAGCTTCTATTTACATGCTAAAACGTTTACACAACGAAATTATGTCCAAAAACCGACTTAAAATGCGTTTTTAAAGTTTAAAAATACGATCAGTTCGTCCTGCGAACTGAGATCTCAGTAAGCAGTTCGTCCTGCGAAGTGAACCGAAACTGCGAACCGAACCAACTTGCGAGATGACCTGCGAACTGACCGCGAGTCGAAATCTGCGAGTTGAGACTTGCGAGTCGAACTTTGTTCTGCGAACCCAAATTGGTTCGCAGCTTACTATGTCTTGCGAGCCCAATCTCAGTTCGCATCGCGAACTCAGTTCGCACCACAATTTCAGTCCGCGGCCAACTTTAGTCGATTTTTCTGAATTTAAATTTCTGATGCGTTTTTAGTAAAGCAATACTAGTAGAAATAAAAAAATTTCGCGCTGACCTGGCAGCTCGACCCCAACCAGGGGCTCTGCCCCTTGGACCCCGCCAGGGGTTGCCACCCTTTGGACCCCGCTACCAGGGGCGCTGCCCCCGGACCTCCGTCATCCAAGTATACAACAATTCGGACAAAATAACAATACTTTGAAATTATTATTATAACCGTCACCAACGGCTCAAACATGTTTTTCTAAAACAAATGAGTAAACAAACCTTGGACATAACTAGTTGTGTAGACAACTAGCCTAGACGGTCTTGCGAGACATCTACTTATAATACTACCTTATACGTTTAGGATGTTAGGAACTTTACTTGGACATACGCTTTGCTAGCTCTCACTACTTAGCTCACGAGGTGAGTTCAAAGCCCCACTTTCTACCGTTTTACTGCTTTTAACATGGGGTGAAAAACATAGCCAAACTCTTTTGCTACATGTGCATATAATTGCTTTTAGTGCTTTTATACAAAATTGTTTATGACTGCGGTCATACTATTACAACTATTGTTTATAAAATGGTGTTTCCATTACCAAAACTATTGCCAACATGTAAAAAAACTATTTTAATATCTTACCGGAGAAAGACCGGTACTATTTGTATCTAGCTGGAGAACGACCCGCTGTGTATCTTACCGGAGAACGACCGGTACTTATTGTGTAACTCGCCGGAGAACGACCGGTGCTAACTTGTGTATCTTACCGGAGAACGACCGGTACAAACTTGAAAACCGCTAGAGAACAACCAGCAACATATTTTCAAATACATGATTTGGGTAACATCCCACTACAACTATATTTTGGGTAACATCCCACATCTCTTATATTTGGACAACATTCCAAACAAAGCTATTTGACTTTTAGGTCAACAAACTTACTTGAACTTGGTTTAACAGTTGTGACTATAAAACCTGTGAATTCACTCAATCTCGTTGTTGACTTTTTAGTATGTTTTTCAGGGAATTAGCTGCACGTAAGACCGCCTGCACACATGGAACCTAGGCGACCCGCGAAGCTTTTAGGATGCCAACTTTTTGAAACATATGGATTTCTTTTGTATAACTAATATGTTTTTAGTCATATTTACGAAATCCACTTTTGTAAAACTTAACTACTTTTTATACTTATACGATTCGATGAATCGTAAACTTTGTAACTATTACTTATGGCATCTTAATTTACTTGTAACAACCACCAAATTAGGGCTAGTATTAGCGCCTAATTCTTTGTTAATACATGTAATTAGTTCTGTGTTAGGCTAATTTATGTATCGGATTATATGTTGGTAAATATATACAACTTGGCGATTTGATTAAATCGTATGTAACTTAAATAGAATGAAATTCTATTCGATTAACACGGACGTTGGTGAACAAATGTTTATAAACTAAAATAACGCAATTATGACCGAAATACTATTTTATAATAGTTTGTAACTACCTTGTACTACTCGATAAAAACGTACACGATTTAAAAACAAAAGTAATTAAATTTAAGTTAAACTATTAAAGAGTTAAGGAAATAATTTAAATAAATTATTTAACAAGAGTTGTGATTTTATAAATATAATTAAACGCGTAAAATAAATATTTAACGCTTAAACGACGGAGAAAACGAACACCGCACGGAGCGCGGCGCGTGGACTGAAAAGTGGGGGCTTTCATCAAAAACCCCCAACTTTTCTTTTTCTTCTTCTCATTTCCATCCAATCTCTCTCTCTCCTCTCATCTTTTTCTTTCAACTAACAACCCACATTCATCACAAAAATCATCAAATAACACCATCAAACCTCGCCGAAACACATCGCTCGTTTGGAGAAAAGTGACCACGACAACACGATCTACATTCCTATCTTTCCGGATTTTCGATCCGACATTTTGTAAGTTTCCGACAAATCCCGATATCTCTCGTTTTTGATCATTTTTACTAGTTTGCGGTTTTAATAGGCTTAATATGTTCATATAAGGGTTGGGTAAAAGTTTTGGACCCAACGGAAACCGGAAAACTCGTTTTCGACAAAAATTCCGGCCATCAGACCGCTACGTCGCATTTGGCCAGGGGCCTCTGCGACGTCGCGGCCTACGTCGCATAAAAACCTCAACGTCGCATTAGCGACGTTGCCTCCTACGTCGCATTGATTTGCGAAGGTCGCATCATGCGACGTACATGCCCACGTCGCACCCGACGTCGCACCTGACGTCGCACCTGACGTCGCACCTGACGTCGCACCCGACGTCGCACCCTACGTCGCACGCTACGTCGCACATAACAGAACCTTGAAAAGTCAGATTTTACTAAGTGTCGAACTTACACAACTTCAAATACTTATGTCATACGACTTAACAAACGTCATAGAACATACTTTCTATTACAACTACACTAAATTGCGTTATAAATGATAAACTTTAATTATAACAAATCACAAACGGGCCGTATACTTTGATACAAACGAGAACGAACCAACATTACACACAACGGGTTGTATGAACAACTAGCCTAGATGGTCTTGCGAGACATCTACTCACTTAACCTTACGTGTTTAGGCACTAGAAGGTTACGGGTTCGGAGAACCTACTTGCTTTACTACTACTTGCTATTTACCACTGCTCGACTAAGGTGAGTCTTACAGCCCCACTTTTACTGTTTTATACTTTGGGGTGAGATACTTAGCAACTGTTTTACGTATGAACACAATGTACTGAACTGAAAACATTACTGATTACAAACAAACGCATGAGTTACTTTTATCCACTGAAAGCCTCCTAATCGTAAGTTGTTAGTTATGGACTTAAGCGCGATTACTAGTAGATGGATCCATCTGGGACTGACAATCCCTGTCTGGGGTGGTAGCGCCACCACGTACTGATTTACACGTAGAAACAGACATATTAGTATTTGTTACATATGAGTGTGCGGATAGCACTCACGGGGGTACGTGATTTATTTCACACTACACGGTTAAGCTTCAACTTATGAGCTCATGACGCTGTACTGATATACTGATTAACTTACTTTGCTTGATAGCAATACGGGTACATACTTGTGGTTCATTACATCTACTTATTACTAAACCTGTGAGATTCACCAACCTTTTTGGTTGACACTTTTTAGCTTTGTATCTCAGGTACACATACGGAGTAGGATCACTCCAGGATTACTAGCTAGAGTCGCATGATTTCCAAACTGCATTTAACGGAGATTCTTTGGCATTATCTTTTGTAACTACGATTATGTAATAGAATCTCCCGCTACACGCGTGGACTCTAGGGAACTACTTTTTGTATACGAAAACCTACGGTTTTCAAACGATTATTATTTATGAAACCTTTTCTAAACGTCTCATTTAGAGGTCGTTTACTATTAATCTTGTGCTTTGTATATTGATTAGTAACACCCAATGTATGCTTCCGCAACTCGTTAAACTTGGGGGTGTTACAGATTGGTATCAGAGACTAAGGTTATAGTGAACTAGGTTGCATTTAGTGGGCCTAGACTATGACCGTTAGGCAGTATTCTCTTATTAGACATGACTAGTTCAGGAATTACAGCATACAACTTTAATTTAACATAGCCTGATCAACTATGTATAATTAAGGAAAGATGATGTAAGATCTGAAATAATTATGTTGAACAGGGATACGATAGTTGACTCTGACTACGAGAGAACCGGACCATTACTTGATACGTGCTAGACACTAGGCTGGATATGATATATGTATATATATTAGCCTCATCTTACTAACGCTTTGTCTCAGAAATGGCAAACATCCCATCCAATTCATCTCGTTCTCAATCCGGGTCGCAGAACCCAAGGGTAGCAAGGAGGAACGCTAGGTTGCCTCGAGCTGGCCCGTACTCCACTCACTCTACCTTGCCGGCCTTAGCCGCTAGGGTGAACCAACACGAGCAACGACTTCGCACCATGGATGTCGTGTTGCAGGAAACAAGCGAAAACTGGAGACTTATATCCCTCGAACGCATAGAAGAAGTCTCCGATGACCTAGAAACCACAAACAACAACATGGATGTCCTTCGCAACCAAATTATAGAAATAAGGGTGGAAAATGCCCTTCTGCAACAAAGGATGGATGAATGTGTGCAGCGCTCACTTGAGGCAGAAGAGTATGCGCGCGGACTAACACAACGACTAGCACTAGCCGAAGACAACGCCCGACAAGCTAGCAGGCTTGCAAACACTGTGGACCGTCTTGTCACGATGATGGGACAAATTAATCTACGTTAAAACTAGTGTAGTCTTTATCCTGTAATCTAGTAACTATCTAAGCACTACTCTATGTTTCAGTCGGATGTAATAATTCCCGACACCTTTTGTAATACATCTGTAGGATGTAACCTTTGAACTCGTATCATCTATCAAGTATTTCTTGCTGTTTCAACTCATATTAATTGCCATAATCCTTTTTCATATTGATGTTATGTATTACCATCTTTATACATGTACATCTGAAATAAATGCAATTTCTCTTACAAAAATCTCATGTATCTTCATTTCTTTTATTGAAGAATCATGCCGCCAAAGACACGACCATACACCGATGCCCAGATTACCTCTCTTATAACTCAGGCTGTTACTGAAGCCTTAGCTCGGAATACTCCACCAGGTTCCACAAGAAACAGCGATGCCGCTGAAACCTCTGCTGCTAAACCTTGTTCATACAAGGATTACCAAAACTGCAAACCCTTGAGCTTCAAGGGGACCGAAGGAGCCATCGGACTTATCAGATGGTTCGAAAAGATGGAATCCGTTTTCCGCATCAGCAAATGTGCGGAGGACGACAAAGTCAAATTCTCCACCTGCACCCTCGAAGATGGTGCCCTCTCGTGGTGGAATTCCTATACCCAGTCTGTGGGTATTGATACCGCTCATCTACTCCCTTGGGAGGATCTAAAGAAAATGCTCACTGATGAGTATTGCCCGGCCGAACAACTATACAAGCTGGACGAAGAGTTCTGGAACTTGAAAGTGCAAGGAACTGATATCGTTGGATACACCACCCGATTCCAACAACTCACCGTCCTTCGCCCAACCATGGCGGGTACTGAACCCGAAAAGATCAAGAAGTATATCCGCGGCCTCCCGGAACCTGTCCGGGGAAATGTCGCCTCATCAAAACAAACCACACTTCATAGTGCCATTCGGTTGGCCCATGAACTTCTAGCCATGAACGAGGACCCCGAACCACCCACTCCATCTTCCAACAGCAACAAAAGAAAGTGGTCTGACAATCACAACAACCACCAAAACAAGAAACCTGAAACCATTAAAGCCTACATCTCCAGTTCTGATGACAAGGGGGCGTACAAGGGAACCAAGCCCTATTGCCCAAAGTGCCAACGACACCACCATGGTTCGTGTCCCTGCAGCAAGTGTAAAAGATTTGGACACTTGGCTAGGGACTGTAGATCAAACACCACTGACATCAACACCTCGGCACCAAAGACTTGTTATGGGTGCAACGGTACGGGGCATTTCAAGAAAGACTGCCCGAAGCTGAACAACAACAACAACAGGAACAACAACAATGCTCGAGGAAGAGCTTTTGTACTGAAATCTGGGGAAGCCCGTCAAGACCCGAATGTGGTCACGGGTACGTTTCTTCTCAACAACTTGACTGCTTCTGTATTATTCGATACTGGTGCTGATAAGAGCTTTATTTCCGACGAATTTTATCCACTACTTGACACTACACCTATTGCCTTAGATTCTAAGTACACAATAGAATTGGCAAACGGAAAACTTATTGAGGCCGACAGTGTGGTACCTAATTGCACTCTGAACTTAGCTAACGAGCTCTTTTCCATTGACTTGATACCTGTCGAAATCGGCAGCTTTGACATCATCGTCGGTATGGATTGGTTGTCCAAGTACCGAGCCGAAATCGTTTGTTTTGAGAAAATCGTACGCATTCCTCTCGTCACCGGTGGAACTTTGAGCATACAAGGGGAGACCGGTGGGACGAGAATAAACATCATTTCTTGCATGAAAACCCGAAAGTACTTGAGAAAAGGGTACCAGGCAATCCTCGCGCACGTTATGGAGAAAAAGTCGGTGGAAAAGCGACTTGAGGATGTACCTATCGTTCGAGACTTCCCAGAAGTCTTTCCCAAAGACTTGCCTGGCCTTCCGCCACCTAGACAAGTCGAATTTTCTATTGACCTTGTGCCCGGTGCAGCACCCGTGGCACGAGCCCCTTACCGACTAGCCCCATCCGAACTTCAGGAGTTGTCTACTCAATTACAGGAACTCCTGGACAAGGGATTTATTCGACCAAGTTCCTCACCTTGGGGAGCTCCGGTCCTGTTTGTGAAAAAGAAAGACGGTTCTTTCCGCATGTGCATCGACTACCGTGAACTCAACAAATTAACTGTCAAGAACCGTTACCCACTTCCTCGCATTGATGACCTGTTTGACCAACTCCAGGGATCGAGTGTTTATTCAAAAATCGATCTACGGTCAGGTTATCACCAACTCCGAGTTCGTGATGAAGATATTCCTAAAACAGCTTTCCGAACTCGCTACGGGCATTATGAATTCCAAGTAATGCCATTCGGCTTAACCAACGCACCGGCTGTGTTCATGGACCTTATGAATCGGGTGTGCAAACCTTACCTTGACAAGTTTGTTATCGTCTTCATCGATGACATCTTGATTTACTCGCGCACTGAACAAGAACACGCGCAACACCTGAAAACCATCCTAGAGCTGCTCAAACACGAAGAGTTATACGCTAAATTCTCTAAGTGTGAGTTCTGGATGCAAACCGTTCAATTCCTTGGACACGTCATTGACAATCAAGGGATTCATGTCGATCCTTCAAAAATCGAGGCTATCAAGTGTTGGCAAGCACCTACTACACCGACCGAGGTACGCCAATATTCCTTTAAGTGTGGGATAGCTAGGTATAGAATACCTTGGATAATTTTAGGCGATTTTTATGTCCAAAATAGCATTACTCAGAAAATGTTTCCCAATAACGAACTTTTTCAAATAAATTTTTTCAAAAATTTAAAATTATGAGTTAAATTATGAAACTAACTCTAAGTTTTTGAGTTAAATACTCTTGAAAAGAATCATTTTCAAATATGAGTAAGGTATTTTGGAATATAGGGAAAATAAGGTAGAAATTTCTCGAGCAAGAAACAATAATCTGAAAGGAGCATGGCTAGGCACATACAACCCTATTTTGTAGTGAGGTATCTTGAGCCTAAAAGCATTCATCCTTAATGCTTCACTTTCATTTCTTGTGTGTGCCGATGCTTGCATCTCTGAATTAGAACTTGCTCCAGACATACGTTTCGAGACCACATTGGTGTGTACCGTACGCGGTATAGGTGCAGCTAGATGACCTCGACATTCCTTAGGATTTAAACCCAATTCTTACATATCTCTTCAGGCCCAAAACCCTTCCAATACTCGTTTTTCGGTATCGATGATCCGCCTAGTGAACCATGTTGAGCCTAAACCTTTCATTTCATAAAAACCCTCGTACTAAACCCCTACTCACCCAAAATTTCCCAAAATCTTATCTTGGAATTTCTAAGGTCGTGAAAAACATCTTTTGGAACATCCTCTTCAATTATGCTCCAAAGTGTTCCTCTTCTGTGTACTCTAAAAGGTCAAAAGTGCGAAAAATTGACACGATGAAAGAAATTGAAGTTCAAGATCAAAGATCATAATTCCGAAAAGGATTTATGAAGGAATCAACGTAATATATCCTTAGAAATTCTCTGGCAAAGAAGTTCTGAAGAAGAAAAGAAAAATAAAAAGTAGAAAAATCAAGAAAAGAAAAAGAAATAGTTCCATCAAATAAAGCTGAGTGCTTCAAGTATCATCTTCTCAAGGAAAATTCGATAGAAGACGAGCATCTACAAAATCCTCCGTTCCGTTCTAAAATAAAGTTTTTCACTATCTTTGAGTTTTAAGATGAGTCAAAACCCTACAACAAAACATATACCACTACCCATACCCCTAAACCTCACTAAACACTACAACCCGTTGAATGTCTTGGGATTGTTAGCACCGTTCTCACCTAAGTGATGGAGATCCGATTCTCGACCGAGCTTATGACGATGAGTGCTGCATGACTGGTTTATTTGAGCGATTTCATTTGTTCTAGATTGTTAGGGAATCCGATACACTTGGAGTGAATTGAGTGACCACCTTTAGTGAGATCGCCTAGTCATGTTGTTGATACATGTTTGTGTGTCTGTCAGTTGGTCTATTGAGTTGTAAGTGTCGTTAGTTAGTTTTAATAGAAAAGTCATTTTCTGTATTTGCGACACTTAAGTTTAGCATTAGGCGACACTTGCCTTAGTGACGCATAGCGACACTTAGGTAAGTGACGCATGAGGGCGGCGACATGCGACACTTCCCAAGTGACGCATGTCTGCCGATTTTGTTTTAGTATAAATTGAAACCTACGGGTTTTCGGCTAGGGTTGACGAAACCCTAGCACCATTTGTCGACTAAGCACTTCTGTAAACAGTTCCAATACGATTTACAAGCTAATATACTCGTTTACTTTGATTAATCATTGTTTTCGGTTTGAGTTTATTACTTGTTTGTGTAATTGATTGATTCCGCCAATCTATTACTATCGATCAACACTTAGATCCACATCCAGGGGGCACTCTCAACTGGTATCAGAGCCTCGGAGTTGATTTGATCGACGTGTGTACGTGTATTGAAGTGTTTTCGGTTCGATTTTGTGAAGATCAAAGACATTCTAGCAAGATTAGGATCGATTTGGTGCTATTACTGTGTTTTGAGTAAAGATTTACAGGTTTCGTACGATTGGGACTCAAGAATTTTCGTTAGGTTTACGAAAATTCGATTTTTAGGGTTTTTGGGTGTTCACAGCCGTTTCTGCGTCACTCAGAGCGTCACTTCGACACTTTGTGCGGCACTTCGAGCGACACTTCTGTAAGGAACAATTAGGGTTTTTACGACACTCAAGTGCGTCACTTAGTAACGTCACTTGAGTATTATACGTCACTTACATTAGTGACACCTACTGTTCAATCCGACACTCTACTGCGTCATTTGATACGACACTTGTGTATCATCCGTCACTTACTACGAGTGACGCGTTACTTCTGTCAGTCACTTAAAGCGTCACTTACCTTAGTGACGCCTGCTATTGCTAAGCGACACTCAAGTCCGTCACTTGAGTACGTCACTTACGTGTTTATAAGACACTCATCTCTAGTGTCGTTCTGTTTGTTTATCCGTCACTCGATAGCGTCACTTATCAAGTGCCGCTACTCTTTGCGACACTAAGGTGCGTCACTTACCAAGTGACGCCTTTGTTACTAATCAGCTTCCAAGTTTTTTTTTAAGTTGATTTTACAGGTACGCTTCAATGTCTGATAAGGAAGATATTAGAGGAATCAGAGAGATGCTCAGACAGAGCAATGATATTGGATCCAGTAATAAACCTCCGTTCTTTGGACCAGATTTAGATTATGTGTATTGGAGAGATAGATATGAACAGTATATAGATTTCCACTGTCCTGAACTGTGGGGACCTTTAAAAGAACGATATGTTGCTCCAGTGGCTGAAGGAAATTATCGTGGTGTTCCTCCAGCTAAAACATATAATGCTATGTCACCTCAAGAGAAAAAGGAGTATGAAACAGAAAGAAAGGCTCATTCTTCTATCTGTATGTGTTTGCCAAAGGATGTTATGAGACTCTTTAAATCTCATGACACAACTTATGATCTGTGGAAGGCAATTGAGACAAGATGCGGAGGAAACGAAAAGTACAAGGAGGCTAAGCTAGAATTAATCAAAAAGCAGTATGATCTATTTGACATGATTCCTAATGAGCTGACTTCCAGTCTATTCACTCGATACTCACATCTGGTTAGTGAGTTAAATGAAGGAGGATACAATCTCCCTGCACTTGAGGTAAACAAGAAGTTGCTAGACGTGTTGCCAAGTGCTTGGGATGTGAAAGTCCAATTTTTAAAAGAAAATCCAGAATTACAGAGGATGACTTTGGACCAATTGATAGGTATTCTACAAGCTCATGCGATGGAATTGAAGAAGAAAGAATGTAAGTCAGGTGGATCTGTACAGAACGCCACAACTGGTGGAGTTGGACTAGTCAATTCTGGCAAGAGTTACGGTGGAGTAGCATTTATAACGGATACCAATTCATCTTCTGCTTCTTCTGGAGGTCATCATACAGCTTATCTTTCTGGTACATCTCAAGGAAATCAACAACAGGCTCCAGTTTCACCAGCAATACAAGAGCAAGCTGCAATTTATACAGCTTTTCTGAGCTCTTACAAAGATTTGGTTACTCAACCAAATACAACTTTGGAACTGATCAAGGAGGATTACGGACAATTGGATGAAGATGATCTAGAACAGATGGACTTGAATTGGAACATTGCTATGATAACAAGAAGGGTTCAAAAATTCTTGCAACGAACTGGACGCAAGAGTTTAGAAGGCAATGGGAAGTCAGGATTTGGTTTTGATAAAAGCAAGGTCCGTTGTTATAACTGCCAGAATTTGGGTCATTTCGCTAGGGAATGCGAGAAACCCAAAATGCCACCGTCGGGCCTTACTAAACCTGATCCTCCAAAAACGAAAGAAGAGGGCAAGACGTTAGTTGTGGACAATGCTTTGGTGGTTTTTGAGCCAACTACTCATGACTGGAATGCGGAGGCTACAAAGTTTCAACAGTGTCTCATGGCTCATATTACACCTGAGGTACAAAATGAATCACCTGAACCTTTAAACTGTATCTCATGCATTAATCTAACTGAATCTCTAGAGGCTTTTCAAAAGGATAACCAAGAGTTGCGAGATAAAGTTGCAAAACTTAATGAGTCAAATAAGTTTTTGAAAGAAAATGAAAAACTCTATGAAAAACATATTGAAGCTCATAAGTTAGATACTCAAACTTATAAAGCTAAAGTTTTTAGTCAACAGGATGCAATTAAAAGTTATCTTACTGAAATTGAACTGTTAAACAAAGAGCTTTCAGACTTAAAAAGTGAGTATGGTAACTATCAAGATAAAGTCTTAGGGTCAACTTCTGCGACAATGATCTTTAATGAAATTATTAGCAATCATAAGCAGGATAGGAAAAGTAAGGGAGGAAAAGGAATAGGTTTTGTTGAAATAGCACCTCCTACTACTTATACTCCTTTACCTGTTAAGGAAGGCCTTGATGAAATTCCAGTTGATTATGCTAAGTTGTTGGGTATCAAGGGTAAAGTGGCTAAATCTAACAAACAGGAGAAGGAGAAAACCACGAGGCCAGAGTATCCCACTCCTAAGTTTGTTAAGCCACTGAATAAATCTCCTGTTAGTGCTGAGGAGATTGTTGAGCAAAAGGATGTATCTCCAGTTTGTTTTGAGGAGATCGTTGAGATTGAGGATATTACGGATCAGGAGTATCCTGAAGTTAAGAGAGTTGAAGTTAAACCTGAAAAGGTGGTTTCAAAAGTTGAACCTGAAATTAAGGTTCAAACAAATAAGGGTAAAGCCAAGGTTTTAAACTCAAAACAACAAACTTTACAGTCACCTGTAAAGATTTTGCAACGAAAATTAGTAAATGAAAAAGTTTTGTCTGATAAACCTTCAACTTCGACCTCTCAACCAAAGCAAACATTTTCTAAGACATGTACTCAATGTTCATGTTCTAGAAATGTTTCTCCACCTCCTGTGGTAATGCCTCAGCCTCAACCGTTAGTTGAGACTCGTTCTTGTTTCTACTGCAAGAGACAAGGACATTTGATCCGTGACTGTCCCAAGCTGTCAAATCAGCGCTATGGGAGAGAGATGCCTAGGACATCAGTTTATAGAAATTCTTTTTCAAAATCTCCACCTAGGCGTTACTCAAAGTCTCCCAAGCCTGTTCTGAAGCTAAGTAATGTTGAGCAAAAACCTTTGCCAATTCAAAAGCCCAACATTATTTCTGATATCAATTCCGAACCTTCAAAAGTTTGGAAACGAAAAGAGTCTGATGCTGACTCTTCAGTCGTCAACAATAACACTTCAGATAAAAATTCTAATTTGTTTAAAGATAAAGTCCTATCTGATGTGCTTATTGTTGATGACCATGGAAGACCTAAGTCTATAAAGGCTTGGGTCTCCGTTTCTCACTAATCTCTTTCTTTGATGTGTTGCAGCAGTCGGAACGTGTGAAGGATAGTTTATGGTATATGGATAGTGGCTGCTCGCGACACATGACTGGCGATGTGTCTCTTCTGACGGATATTAAACCATACTCGGGAGGATACGTTGCTTTCGCGGGAGATTCAGGAGGAACGATTTCGGGAAAGGGAACGCTAACAAATGGAAAAGTTAGCTTTGAAAATGTGAATTATGTGGCTGAGCTGACTCACAACTTGCTGAGCGTTTCACAAGTTTGTGACAAGGACTACACCACGTTATTCACAAAGACGGAATGTGTAATATTGAAGCCGGGGTATGTCATTCCTGAGGATTGGGTATTGATGCGGGCACCTAGAAAGAATGACACCTATGTGATGAACATGCGAACTGTGGAGACTACAAGTGACTATACTTGTCTTCTTTCAAAGGCTTCAGAAAAGGAATCACTCCTTTGGCACAGACGGATGGGACATATTCATTTCCGTAAAATGAATTTTCTGATTAATAATGATTTAGTGAGGGGAGTTCCAAAACAGTCATTTGCTCTACAAGATGACTGCGTTTCTTGTCACAAAGGAAAACTCCACAAGAAGTCCCACAAGTCTAAGGTTGTGAATTCTATTGCAGCTCCGTTGGAACTACTGCATATGGATCTGTTCGGTCCAGTTTCAACAAAGAGCATTGGTGGTCGGTCTTACTGCTTGGTAGTTACTGATGACTACTCAAGGTTTTCGTGGGTATATTTCTTGACTACAAAGGGGGAGACTCCTGATATTCTGGTGTATTTGTTGGATAAGTTGGCAAATCTATGCAACTTAAAGGTGAAAAGGATTCGAAGCGACAATGGAACTGAATTCAAGAACTCAACTCTCGAATTGTTTTGTGCTACAAGAGGAATTGAGCATCAATTCAGTGCTCCAAGGACTCCACAACAGAATGGAGTTGCAGAAAGAAAGAACAGGACAATTATAGAGACAGCTCGGACTATGTTAGCTGACTCCAAATTACCAATCATCTTCTGGGCTGAGGCAGTTAATACTGCCTGTTATGTTCTCAACAGAGTGCTCACGGTTAAGAAAAAGAACAAGACGTGTTATGAACTTTTCAATAACCGTAAGCCAAACCTTCAGTTCTTAGAACCATTTGGGTGTCCATGCATGATCATGATTACAAAAGATAAGGTCTCTAAGTTTGGTGACAAAGCTGTTGAAGGGATTTTTCTTGGATATTCAGTCAATTCTCCGAACAAAAGAGTCTTTAACAAATCAACGAATCAGATTGAGGAACAGTTTGAAGTAAAATGTTTAAGGTATACGGAACCTCCTCAAGGAACAGGTCCGGATTGGTTCTTCAACTATGGAAATCTCTTTGACTCTTTCAAAATTCCTGATGATGATGAAACGGAAGAGTTAGTTTCCATGCTACATGGACTTGATTTTTCTCAAGATACACCAGTTAGTAAACCATCCGACCCATCTCCTAATGCAACACCCGAACCACCACTAACTGATACTACACCAATACCAACACCCACACCACCATCAACAACACCTATTCCAACATCTACTTCTCGAGTTACACCTTCGAAAGATGCTCCTTCTACCTCTAAAACAGTGTATAACTACACCAAGGAGCTTCCTTATGATCCAAACATGCCGTCATTAGAGGAAGGAGGAGAGGATGAGGTAAGTGATGAGGGAGAGGAAGCAGAAAATATGAATTATTCTCATTTATTTTCTCAAAGAGATGATGATGATGATGCTTCTCCGAATATGTCTGCAAATGAGGGAGATCTGAGTAACCTGGAACAGAATCTTGTGCCAGATCAAATTCCAGTGACTCGGATACATAAGGATCACCCCATTGATAATATCATTGGTGATCCTCATGCAAAGGTTCAAACAAGACATCAAGCGAAACAGACTGATACTGAACAACTTTCGGGTCTGGTGGCTAATGTTAATTCATGTTATCTTTCGCAGAATGAACCTAA